>JAAAKM020073195.1:11186895-11271993 GCA_010016025.2 Alatinidae sp. Z8VKAUB7J3 | reverse complement strand
GATCTTGTCAGTTCTGATGGTTGGTTGCAGCAGTGGAAAAAAAGAAACAGTATTGTCTTCAAAAGTGTGTCTGTATGAGACAAATTCAGTAAGTTTTGAAATGGTAAATCGGTAGAATGAAAACATTCTTGCCCACAATACTGTCCAATTATGAACTAACTGAGTTTGGATTATTTTATTCATGCCTTCCTGATAAAACTCACCGTCTTAAATCAGAAAAATGCTCTGGAGGAAGACATAGTAAAATTGGTATCACTGGTATGGCAGCAGCTAATGCCCTGGATGAGAAGTACCAATGTTCATCATAGGCAAGGCAAAGAAACCTTGCTGTTTCAAGAATGTGATGTTTCTTCCTCGTTATTACAGAAACCAAAATAAGGGCTTGGTGGACAGAGTTCTATTTGAAGAGTGGGTCCGTGAGCTTGATTGCAAATTTTTTTCTGAAAGGAGACGTATTGCACTTATAAGCGATAAGTGCCCAGCTCATCTCATGATTGATGATTTGAAAGCAATGACCTTGCACTATCTCCTGCTGAACACCACATCCAAGCTTCAACCCATGGATCAGGGTGTTATAAGATCCTTAAAGGCAATTAATTGTTGCAATATTGTATGGAAGTATGTTACAAGCCTAGAGAGGACAAAACCCCTTCCCAAAATTTCACTGTTGAGAGCGATCCCTTTAAGGAGCTGCAAGATGAGATGCAGCACCTCCGAGACATCCAGGCTCAGTTCCAGATGATAACTAACAGATGATGAAACCTTGGCTGAACTAAATGATTATCTGACTGAACAGGTTTATGACGATGAAAACCAAGAGGATGAAGAAGATGAACAGGTTTAATGCCTGAAGAGAGATGGGTTGGTTGACGCGATCAAGCTTTTACAGAGGTTCTCTTTATTCAGTGTGGAAGGAAATAGCACACAAGCTTATTGATGTCAGCTTCCGTGTAACTTGAAGAGAAATTTTAAGCAGAAAATGAAGCAACAAATTATCAAAGATGTCTTTAAAAAGTAGTTGCTCTTTGTCTTAATATTTCACCTATTTTAATGTCTTTTCAGTTTGACTCTTTACTTTTCAGATCTACAAGATCTCCCAGTATTTACAATGGTTAGTTATCCATAAAATGGGGTCAATGGTGGTTTAAAAAACCATTTGTGAAGAAGCACATATGCTGGCAAAGAAATAGAAATGCGACTTATTTTTATAGTTTTAGAGCTTTTTTTCAGCAGTTTGTCTGTCTCAAACATTTGCTATGTTGAACAAATTATTAGGCCCAGTGAAAGTTCGAGATGTTGACTGTATATAGTTTGGCATCCAATTTCCTCTTGTCCTGTACATGGCTGTAATGATCTGTAACAAAACGTCTGCATATCACTAACATCCAGTTTTAAGCCAGAAAAGGCTTCAAATGCGGTTTTACGCATCCTAGGATTGTAATGCCTATTACAAATATAGAATGAAGCTATGACAGCATATGCCCATAAGGATTTCAGAACCACTGACTGCAGTAATAGACACCTGGCCACCCCTAAGTGTGACCTCCATGCTCTTTCTACAGTCCCATTTAGTGAGGAGAATATGGTACTGATATCTGGTGTCTTAGTTTGTGCTTAATCAACAAATACTTAAAGTCTATTGATGTGAATTCTCCCCCATTATCACTTCTCTCCTCGTATTTCACATTTTCTTTTCAACTTTAGGATGACACATATTTAGTTCTTCGACGATCGTTTTCGGAGATAGAAACTGCTAATGAGGGTAAAAAGTCACAGAAACACTTTTCTCAAACAGAGGAGCAGAGGTACAAACCTTATTTAAAAAGCGATAATTTTTGCAGATGACTTTTCTGAGTTTGTAAGAACTTTCTTCACACGACTACACTAGCGGTCCGCAAACTACTCCTGCCTTTTAAGATATTTTTCTTGAGAATCACTTTGAGCATCATGTTTACTTTGCATGCGACGCAGATAAGCATTGCCAAGAGTCTGCTTGGGAATTTCCCCCGACAAGAATAGCACTTTTATTGCAGACGTTGCTTCTACTTTGGGAATGTTGCTGTATGAGATCAAAATTTAGTTTGCATTTGATCTGCTATTTAATAGGTTATGGACTCCTAAAACGTCATTCGCGCACCCTCAACGAGTCCGTAGGCACCGTGTTGCAGGCCATAACACAAGAGTGACTAGGCTAAGTAAGTAAATGATACACTGGAGCTGATGAGATAGAACCGGCGGTCATTCTAAGTAGACCGACTTTGGCAAGTATCCACTGTGATTGGTATTGGCGTAAAATATCAAAAGTATAACCTGTTGACAGTTGACGAACAAATTTTGGGGGGAGTTTTGCAAAGTCGGACTGCTCGCTAGCTAAGTATACAACACGGATTTTTGTGTACTTACTATCATTAAGATTTATTTATATATAAATATTTGACAGGATATGACCTGATTCACTGTTCTGTCCTTCTTTACAATAAAGAATACTGGAGTACACTACAGCATATTATAGCAATTTTTTGAGCTTTTCTCTTATTACATAACCTTGCATTCGTAGAACACCGACAAACATTGGGACTGACATTAAAGCGACTTCAAACCTGCAGCATACAAGACAACAAGTGATTAACGTGTTGTCAGGAAATAAATTCTAAACAAGCACCGTTGAGGCTGTGTGGGGATTAAAAAAGGAACGTCTATTTTTAGGCTAACCTGTGCAGAAGTACCGAAAAATAGGCGTTAAAGAGGCCGGTTGGCCTGTGCCTGATAAATTGTCCAGGGTCATCTGATGTGACCAGCAGGTGATCTTGACATTTGTTATAGGACCTCGACGCGTTCCTCTGAAACGCGCATCCTCTAATAAGATCATCCGAAAACCGGTAGAGGGTTAGCGCCAACCCATCCGGTATCCAATGTAATTTCAATGTTGAGTTTTGTCTTATACTACGTGATATGAGAAACTGGTATCGGATCGACAATCATCCGACGTAAAGATTTCAACCAAATGGCTGGTTGTTAGAGCAACATTGGATGAGCGTCGAGCCTATGTTGTTATGTCAAAGTAGTGTTACCGACTGCGGATCGTCATCAGTGAAAAGTGTTTTTACGTCTGAAATAGTTGTCACGTCAATATTCATATACAACGAACCACTGACGTCATTTTAACGTAAAAGGTGACACCGCATTGACACCGATTCGACGCAGATTCGACACAGATTCGACATCAAAATGCCAGCTATAAAGTATGAAAGTACAATTTGTCAATAGAAATCTGTGCAGATTGGCATAAAAATCTAGCTAGTTTGTGCTTGTAATCTTGCCACTGTAAGACAGGTCGCTTGGATGATGCCTCTGCTGTATCGAGTTCTATCACCGAGAATTTAAAATACTTGAAGTCATAATGTTACTTCCTGAAATCTAGTAATTGTCCTCTTTCTTTTCACAGGGTACCTCGTTCAATAAGTATCGAGTTAGAAGAATGTAATGGTGTTCTGAACAACACGTTCATCAATGAAAACAGTGAATATCCATACCTTAGGCCAGTTGAAGCAACTCACAGCTGACAATATGGGACAACATAAGAAAAAGACCTTGAGTTTGGATCCGATCTCAAGCGTTTACACGGGTACGGATCCAAACTGGTCCACTTTCATAAGTGGACCCAAACTGGTCCACCAGGTCCCGTGTAAACGCGAGGCCGATCCGTACCAGTTTGGATCCGTACGAGTTTGGATCCGTACGAGTCTGGATCCGTACTAGTTTGGATCCGTACTAGTTTGGATCCGTACCAGTTTGGATCCGTACGAGTTTGGATCCGTACGAGTTTGGATCCGTACGAGTTTGGATCCGTACGAGTTTAGATCCGTGCGAGTTTGGATCCGTACCAGTTTGGATCCGTACCAGTTTGGATCCGTACCTGTGTAAACAGGGTCTGAATTCCCTTGTGATATTGAACATGTAATCTCAATTTTGTCGATCATCTGCTTTTAATTATAAAAAATTGATACCTCAAATTCCTCGTGTTCTCCTGGCAATTGCGTTGGTTAAATCTCTAGATGTTGAGATTCTCTAATCGCTTTGAAATACATCGATTGCCCTGAGCTTGTCTGTTCTAGTAGTTTAAGGGGTCACTAATATTCTATTGCTGTGGTGAGCAGTGCAGGAAGCAGCCGTGCGATATTCTATTTAACAATGCAGAGGACAATAGTATAATAGAGGTATGCAAAATGTCAGCCAGGCACTTTAATGAGAGGCCAAAGAGGCAATACCACGTGACTTGCTCTTTTGGTTGACAGCTTGCGGTCTGTTTATTGAAATGCACAACTTCCTACCTTGTGAAATCAATGCACTTAAGCTGTTAAGCAGGCAACGAGAAAGACGAATTTGTTTTGGAGATGATTTCGCTTTCTCTGCTTATATTTTGAAAGTGGTAAGTAGTTTTGCTATTATGAGGGGTGACAGCGGAGAGCAGGGAGCAGTTCTAATCATGGAGGTGATGTTATGTGAACAACAGGCCTCGTTGAAGTATGGCGGAGGATGAGAATAAGCAAGGGGTCCCTTATATACCAAGATAAAAGGAACGGGGAAGCAGAGAGAAAGCACGGACGATTAAAAACGCACAACCAGGGGCACAGATATGGAACTGTGTGCCAGGCACACATGCACACTACCAACCAGCCGCCACTGGCTTTACCTCTTAAGGTAGAGAGCTTCTTTTGTACCAAAGGCATTGCTTAATATATAATTTTAATGAACGGTATGTGAAATTTTACATTTCGCTTTGACTCTACGGAAAGGCTTTTCTTGAGTTGCCAACGGCAACGGTGCGGCTTTGGAGGCCCTTTAGATATTTGACCTGTCGTAACTCTTACTAATCAAACAACCTTTGCCTGATTTTGTCTAGAGGTCTTTTTCAATTACTCAACGAATAGACTATTGTGTCAAAACTCTAAATATTTGTTTATTTCTGCGATAATTTGCAAGAAAGCAAATGACGCTGTGTTGAAAATTCTGAAAATTGAAAAAAGATTTGTCTGTGTATATGCTGAGCCAAGCATTGTGAAATGCATTTTTAGTACTTAATTGTTAACCAGACTATGCAAATTAAGAATATTTGATACATTGTGTGATCTACTTTCTTCAAAGTCATCAAAGTTGATGCTAAAAATACGTGCAAACATGAAATAACTAGAATAATGACACTTTGACCATATAAAGCATGCCAAGAATAACGTCATAACTATTAATCCAGTGACTTTTTCCCCAAAAATTTTTGACAAAAAGACGAGTTAATAAATTTTAGGAAAAGTCAAAAAATTCTACATGAGAACCTTAAGTGGTATTAGAGTGATGAATACTTTTCTTTGCTTACGGGCCTCCTAACCCACTGCCCCCGCCCTTAGTAGGGCTAGAAATTAAACGATTTTCTATATGCGGTATATTGAGAATTATTTACTTGAGCAAAGTACACGACTAACAAAGTAATAGCTATGTAATTTGGTTAACGTTTAGAGAATTTTAGTGCATCTCCTATTTTCTCAATGGGATTTATTTATGTACATCCCTTTGGACGTGTGACGAGAGCTCATTGCAAACCGTATACTTTCAAATAGAACAATTTCACGATAAAACGCGCTCCTTGTACAATCTAAAAAAGTACAACAGTCGTAAAATAGTATTTTTAATAAGCAGAGAGGATAAGGTATCGCTTGTGTTTTTCAGATGAGGCAGTTTTAACAGATCAGAAGTCTCATAGACGTTTATATTAACATGAGGAAGGTTTGTTTAGTACAGGCGATTGCATGGCCATGTCATCTAATAACAGGCAACCTTTGCATACCTAGAGGATCATAGATAATTAATTTGAGTCAATAAATGGGGTGCTCAAGAGACAGCAAAGACTACATGCATATTCACCAATGTCTGGTTTTGAAGCAGTGATTCAATGACCAGCAAATGAGGGTTGAGGTATAAAGATCGCTTGCTTTGTATAATTTAAGGACTACATCACAACAAAACTGATATTTATGTCATTGTTTTCACTCTTTAGCACTCAGTTCTCCGTGCAGTCCACTTGCTGTCCCTTTCTTCTTTAACAGGCGAGTAGCCAGTGCCAGTTTTTGGCAAGAGTGGGCTCTGTGCCATATATGTAATTTCGCGGCTCTTCGCTGTCATTGAGTGTACTGACTGAGCTGTGTGGGACCCCCCAATCTCCATCTTAGGTGCGGGGCCCTGTGCCGCGGCACAGTCGGCATCCCCTAAAACCGGCACTGCGCGTAGCGTAGGTCTTTCGTGGAAGGTCATACATGAATTACAAGGGCTTTTCTAAATCAAGTAAAACCGAATAAGCAATGCAACAAGAACAGCTGATCTACAGACTCAAGAAATTATTTTTTACTGATATTCTTATGTATGCGAGAAGCAAGAGACAATTATGAAATTTAGCAGTTGCAGTAGCAGTCATTTTACTCTTTAGTCGTCTATGGTAGTGCATTCCCAAAGTTTTCTCAATAAAAGCGCAATCAGTTTCCGAGGGGGAGCAAGGTTAAAGAAGCCACAAGGGGCGGTAACACCCAAGAACGTCACACTACGCGCCAGTTTTGTATATACATTAACTATGTACACCCTGAGGTATCCATTTTATTAATAGTTTCTATTTGAACGACGATACAGAATGTAAGGGTTCTCATCGGTTAAATTGGTAGTGACATTTTAATGTTCAAAGCTGCTGCATGTTCACATATTGTTTAAAAACTGGAAGTGAGGATGATGGTCAGAATTTCATTGGTATCTCAACTAAATGTGGCAAATCTTACGTTTAGTCACAGTTATAAGGAAGAAATATATTAGGGGAGGTTAAAGTATAGTTTCCATCCACTAATGAAGGTCAAACATTTATAAACAAGGACATTTTGTTTCACGTCAGGACTCTACATCAAAATATAAGCTAAGATCCTGGAGGCAAACACAGGTACCTTATCAAACTTAAATTAAGTTTGATAAGTTTGTTAAGTTTATTGTCAGGTACAATTTTTGAACTTGAATAAAGAATAAAAGATATGTGGCAAGAGGCAAGGAGCCACAATTGTGTGAGGCCCAAGATCCCATTGTTACCTCTGCTCTTTGTACTATCCCTCACTTCTCTTAGAAATGTGCCTACGTTTACACACCGCGTTTTTTTAATCTCTCGCAGCCACTGGAGAGGGAGTTTTTGAGGGGCAAGCCACTTGAAATGTCAAACCACCCACACAAATTACCATATCAAATTTAAACATCTACAGGCTTTAGTAACGCAGTTTCGATGTCTGTTACCCCTAAACACCCCCGAAATTCAGTATAGCTCCTCCACATATCCGAACCCTCGTTGCAAGACCCGTCTCCGAGAAAATTTGCTTCTGTCAGCATTTCGTGCCCTAAATTCGCCATTCCATATGGTTGTGATTGTCCCCTTCTATATCTATATGGAAGCGGTAGATATGGATTTTGTCTTCTTGGGACAGTCTTTCCACGAAAATAATTGTTTAGTGAATGTATAAATGTACTTTCGCAGTTTTTCTTGAAGCGCTATATGCTTTTTTTTTTGAAAACTTTGTTCTGGAAATTAAAGATTCCCTCTAATTATAGACCCCCTCTAATTTTAGACCCCCCTTTTGGTGCCCTCAATTAATTATAGACGGGTCTATAATTAGAGGAAATACAGTAAATATATAAAAACTAAAACAGACTATAACAACCTATGTTAAAAGAGAATTATAGAAACGTTAAAAACAGGTTCTTGCTCAAGGCGAGCTTTCATAATAAAATTCCTTCTTCAGGCTAAAACTGTACAGAAAGTTCCTTCCCTAACTTAAAATAATTAAAACAAACACATTTTCTTACAAGAATTTAAAACGTAAACAATAGATTAAGAAATACAAGTCATCAAAATATCAGCTTGTGTTTACGTGTAATGTCTTATAAACACGTAAAAATTAGTAATTAATCAAATGAAAACACAGCTCACACCCTTTCATTTTAATTCTAAAGAGAAAAACTAAAAAGAAAAGACTTGTTTAATCCTTTATTTACATACCTTAAAATAATTTCAAGGCAATTTCGAAGGACAAGAATAGTTCTCTATACTTACTGATCTACCTTCTTTATTATGATTGTTCTAAAAATAGGTTCGAGTGTCAAAGAAAATTGAAGGTTTGTTAAAGTAAAGTCTTAAAGGCCACACGTTCTTGAATAGAGCGATTCATAACTAGTTCCACATATGACTTAAACTAAATCGGTGAAAGAAAGAGAATGTTGTGTCTTTGGAAATCCGTATGCTTTGACTCTCTGATATAGCTCGTCTATTCCAGTTGCTTTGCAAATACAATAATTTTCCCAGAAAGAAGGTTAACCTGTTACACAAAAGCTATAAATTTCAGTCACGTCCTTGGCGCTTTAAAAGAAGGTAGGAGATGGGACCTTCCAAAAATTATCAAGGTAGGCAGAGGATATACTCATTGTTTCCGACGTTTTTGAAAGGAATGCGACAAAAAACGCATTAACAGTTTCTAGAAATTACGCCTTCAGGAAATAATAAACACATAAATAAAAACCAAGGCACCAATAAAATTTATATCAAAACAACAGAAAATATCGTAGAGAAGGTGAAACACATATCATTTTTTTTCTGTGACATATATTCGTCAGGGCAGGAGGAATACTGAGACAAGAGCTCACAGGGCAGGCGATGTCCTACCTTGCGTACGCTCAATGACATGCCTGATAAATTTGGATCAAACGTCGTAAAAGGCAATTGTTAGCTTTTCTTTTGTATCACTGATGATAAAAGTATATTAAAAGCCACATTTTTGTGTTTAAAATTAATCCCTATTTGGCAGGAAATCACATCAATGGTGGTACCAGACCAGAGACTAATGGCTTAGCCTACATTAATAGTGTAATTTTGGAGAGTTTTGAGCGCATCTCCTTTCGATACATACAAAGTATAACAAACAATGCTTGAATTACAATTTTTGCTGCTAAAAAGACCTAACCTAAGGATTTTACTAACTGAGTAAAGTTTGACCTTGGAAGAGAGTTGTTGATCATCAATATCTAAACACCAGCAACGAAGTTCATATATTATTAACATCTGTAGGTTAAAAAGAGGGACATTTGTAAAGTAAGAAATTACTCTCATTATAAAACGCATGAAGTATCACAAATAACGATTTAATAGATAGGTGAGCTGGTGAAAAGAACAGACCTAGATAGGATATGGCAAGCTTCATTCTTACATATATTGAACTCAAAACAATTGATTCATTACAGCCTAATTTTTCAACTTTCTAGCTTACATAATCAACACATCAAGAAATTATACAATTAACAGAAGGTCAGTATTACATAATTACATCATAGTTTTCCCACTCTTGAATGAGGGGCCTAAAATAAATATTAATCAAAACATATGCCAATGTGAATGATTGTGGTGTACAGACGGAATTGCAAATGACGTTGGTTCATCAGCTCTGTAAGTTAGTAGGATCTGGTAGGTGTAAGAAATTAGAGATATAAGGGAATGCACTAAAACTATTAGAGCAAACAAGCAATTTCACTTCTAGACTAACCAATCCTAGGCGTTAGCTGACCTTTTGAAGCTAATGATTTACAAAAAGACCCATAATTTATATCTCGGGCAATCCTTCCTATCAATAGCTCTCATAATTATATCTAGTTTTTTGATTTTAAAAAGTTGGATTATGGGTAAAAATTTGAGTATTCCATAACAAATATTATTCATTTAATAAACGTTCTTAACAGATTTTGGTCACAACAATCGCAAAATGCTTTTGAAAAGAATATAAAGAAAATGAGGGGGGGAGGGGGGAACATTAAGTTACAGAAAGTTATACGCAGGGGGAGAGACACTTTGTCTGTGACTAAAATTATTGAAAAAAACAAACAAACAAACACGAAAAAAACAATAAAAACGCCGATGCTGCAAACAAATCGTTTTTGTAGATAGAATACCGGTGTTCCTTGTTTTAATGAAGGTGTCCACTTGAGTGGGAGTATGAAAAGAAGATCGCTTTTTAGCTTGTACCAGGGATCTTTGACGTTCTATGCTTGTACATTTTAAAAAGTTCTGCTATTGTACCTACTGAGCCTTTCCTATAGCAGAATATAAAGATTATTGAGGAGATGCAATCTTTTGAACGATAATTCTTTGTGCTTACTTACTAGTGATATTAATTAGAAATTTGGCTTGCTCGGGATCAAGTTTGCCAAAGAGGAGAATTAATTGGAGCAGGACTTTTACAATACATTCACAACTATTCGAGATACACGTACCTTACAACTGTGTAGATCCAGGCCGTAGTAGGCTATCCAACCATGACTGCACATTTTTTATCAATTTTTTCTTTCCTTTTTTTTTCTTTTTTGCGCTCGTAGACATTAGTACAAAGAAATGCTGCAGATCTATCTATGACACCAGTGGCCTCAAACTTTTAGAATTATAGATATACATTTACATTTATTACAGAAGTCCATTCATAAGATTTCATTGAAAGTTCAATTATGAACACGAACAACATAAGTTGAAAGTAAGAAGGTAAATCAGTGAACCTGTCTAATAATCGACTAATACCAGTCTCCGCAAACTTAACATTGTGTAACCTAGGTTGCAGATCCAATTAAATTCTTTATTAGAGTCTGGAAATCACACACCTAAAAGTGGTCCCCGTTTTTTCAGTCACGATGCTTGCACGTTGTTTAATTCGCAGCTTTGCTTCGTTGATTTCAGTGTGAAGGACCGGCATATGAAAGGATGTCATCTGTCAAGGGTGACGTAGTTGCAGATGAAAACTTCTCGATCAATATACTCTGGTACATTCAAAGTTCTTTTCCTAGTCACTCTTGATTAAATGTAACTTGCGCGCGCATTTCAGAAAAATCTCGTAAAAGGATGGACGGCTAGTCTTTCTTTAAGTCGTGGCTATAATGTTACCAGCACCTGTGGCGTAGGATCAATCAAATCATCGCACACCACATACACGTTACGCTATCTCTTTTTTAAGGCAAAATAAAAGTCCACAAAATCATTAAAAGATGAAGCACTAATATCTACTCTGAATGTACAGGTCAAGGACATAGGACCAGAATTTCTACTCTCCCAGAAAGCATACAACTGTTGCAAATTTTTACACATCAGACATACCAAGTAACACCTACTCAATGGTAGGTAGATGTTGATTGACCATGACTGTT
This sequence comes from Alatinidae sp. Z8VKAUB7J3, assembly GCA_010016025.2. NCBI lineage: Eukaryota > Metazoa > Cnidaria > Cubozoa > Carybdeida > Alatinidae > Alatinidae sp. Z8VKAUB7J3. The sequence goes on along the minus strand of JAAAKM020073195.1, from coordinate 11,260,746 downwards.
ACAGAAGACAATCCTGAATCTCTAACTCTAAGCCAACAAAGCACTATGAATTTAACACGTATGTCATTAAGAAGAGGAATATTGAAAGGCCTTACAGATCCCCAGGGAAATACAGTCAGATCTTAAAGGCTTAACTTAGAGGATCTTTCAGGTAGTTGTTCAAATTTTGCTACCACCACTGACTGACAACCGTGTGGATTGATTTTAACATTTGCAACGCTTAACAACTAACGGCTTTATACAAAGAATCAGCAGCTACAATGATTAGCCAGGAAATTATCAGGGATACCTATAGAAGGGATATATGACACGTGGTCCACGGTGATCATTATAATGACGATAGTCAATAGGCAAAAATGAAATGCTGCTATACTTATCTTAGCGGGTAATTACCATTTATGCACTACGTCTTATAAAGATAATAAGAAAATTTTGCCATTCTAAGGAATACCTTGTTTATGATTTTGCATATTTTTACTTTTTCGTTCCTCATATAAATCTTATGTCCTTATCTGTAACCAGACAGCCGACTACATCTTGACTTTATAGAACTAAGGAAACAATTCCGCTTCATTATCAACGAGCAATATGAGCAAACGGAAGAATTGGGAGAATATCCCGTGCTCCACTGCAACCAAGACCTCGTTCCGTTACCTTAAGCCACGGCTGCATTGTATTGAGGAGAAGCCACTGAGCAAAACAGTAGCGGCTGCGGTGCCGGTGGCGATGCAGAAGTAACCAATCTTTAGGTTATCAGAACGAGATTGCAGTCTCTCAGCCCACACCCAACAAATGAAGAAAATTTCCTAGTTATACCTTTTTAATTCTGATTCAGTAAAGTGTTATAACCAAACTCAATATAATAACTAATGCAATAACTGAACATCGATTAAATCACATAACTGCATTTCAATTCCACTTTTGCTATAAAAAGTGCATTCTAATGATTCTTATCGATCTATTGAGATTTATGACGCGGGTAAAGGAAAATGAAAATTTTTAGTTAATTAAAGCTCCAACACCAAAATCCTTCTTGGCATTAAAAAGCACTTTTTAACGTTTTTACTGTCACCTTTATGCCTCTGTTAACATAAAACTTCCTTAATTAGCAACTGTTTAAATCATATTAGGATACTGGGTTATTTTTGGGATTTATTTGCCTCTTGCAAAGATCAGTAATATACTTGAGTGTTCCTTTTGCAAAAACTTTTTGTGAAGGGCATTTTTTGTACTTTTTATGAAGAGCATTTTCTTCTAATTGATACCTTCTAAAGTGATGCAATAAAATCATTATCAAAATAAACAGCAACATAACTGTAAATAGAATCACTGTGACAATCTTCAAAAACCAAATTCCTTAATGCATTCGCTCAAATTCTCTGCCTTCTTCGTTCACCACACTGCCATTCCAACCCCCTTGCCAAGTCAAATACAAGCTGTTCAACTGTAACCTACAGGTAGACTCCTTTCGTCATTTGCTGATTGTTACCTTAGACCGACTCTTTTTCCCCCTTGGATTAACACTTTGATTATATTACTTGAACAAGATACTATCTATGCAATAATCTTGAACAGCTGCTGCAAATTGAAAAAACAACCTTACTTTTGAAAATAAGTTAAATCACAATACACAAGTCTCAAGCAACAGATAAGAGATAAAATAATTTATTAAAAAATATATTTGGCATTTTCCAATCTGAAAGCCGATGTTTCAGCAAAGAATATGTGTGATTTTTATTCGCTGTCATCTTAATTATTTGAAATTACTAGTATTTCTTGCGTGTACTTTAATACCTCACACAGATAATCAGCTAACTTAGAAACTAGTTAGTTCATGGGTAGACGAGACTGAGGTATGCAAAAATAATTCTTTTCTCACACTTCCTATAAAATTGTTTAACAGTCAATTCGCAAGTCAACGAGTACCCCCTTGTAAATTATATTCCCTCACTTCCAAACTTCCATAAAGATTAAATGCTGCTCAATCCGTTGACCGACCAGACCATCGTGTATTCCGCGGTCGGCCATAACGCGGCTTGGGATCGGCGTATCGCCGGGTGGATCAACGCAGTGCGCACGCAAAGTCGCAGCGGTGTGACGGCGCCACATGAAATCAGCGACTACCGTACCCTGGTCGACGAGATGCGTTTGATCAAGGATGGGCATGAACAGGCAATCATGCGTCGCGCGGCGGAAATTTCCGCGCAGGCGCACTGCCATGCCATGCGCGCGACGAAGCCGGGCAAGTTTGAATATGAAATTGAAGCCGAGCTGCTCTATACCTTCCATCGTCACGGCGCACAATCACCGGCGTACACGTCGATTGTCGCGGGCGGTGCGAACGCGTGTATTTTGCACTATATCGAAAACAACCGGCGGTTAAACGACGGTGATTTGCTGCTGATCGACGCGGGCTGCGAGCTGGACGGCTATGCCGCCGACATCACACGCACATTCCCGGTCGGCGGCCGGTTTTCAAGCGCGCAAAAAGATATTTATACACTGGTTCTGGCCGCGCAGCAGGCGGCAATCGACAACGCGCGACCGGGCAATAGCTGGAACGATCCGCATCAGGCGGCGTTGCAGGTTCTGGCGCAGGGGTTTATCGACCTGAACCTGTGCCAGGGCAGTGTCGACAGCGTGCTGGAGTCGGAAGACTATAAACGCTTTTATATGCATCGTACGGGGCACTGGCTGGGTATGGACGTACATGATGTCGGCGAATACAAGCAACAAGGCGAATGGCGCGCATTGCAACCGGGCATGACGCTGACGGTGGAACCGGGTTGCTATATCCGTAAAGCGGACAATGTGCCGCGGCATTTCTGGAATATCGGTGTGCGGATTGAAGACGATGTACTGATCACCACGGAAGGGAACGAAATACTCACTGCCGCTGTCCCGAAAGCAGTGACGGAAATTGAGGAGTTAATGCAATGAACGACGAACATCGCAGAATCATTATCAAAAGAATATCGAGTTACGAACAACAGGGCGGCGCGGAGGGCGGTGCCGGAGACGGTGGAGACGGCGCGCCGCGGGTAACGCCAATCAACCGCTGGGTGGCGTTAATCGTGATGATCCCGATACTGGCCTTACTGGCGGTGCTCGGTGTATTCTTTTTTACGATTTTTGTCGCGCTGTTTTCGATTATCGCGCTCGTTTTTGGTGTGCGTATCTGGTGGCTGCGGCGTAAATTCAGGCAGACCATGCAGGCGTCCGGCGCAGCACAGGACGAACGGTATTACGGTTACACCGCATCCGAAGAGAAACACGATCAGTACGGGAAATCGGAAAGCGTTGAAGACGCCGTGATTATCGAAGAAACCGAGATCAACGATGCGAAGAAAACGGCATCGAAAGAAACATCTGAAAACGCACCCAACCGCGAGCGGTGAGTCGGTCATAAGCGCTATCCGCAATCGCCGTTTTTCCCGTTCTTAACAGCGTATTCCGCAGCCGATCACTCAGCTTCGGAATACGGTTTTTGGAATAGCGTCTCCGCGTTACGCGTCAGGCCGCCGGCTTGACATTTGATCCTGATAGTCCTGGAAGTGTTCGCTGCTGCAAAAGTATTTGCCGTCGAAACGAATGGCTTCTTCCTTGGGAATCGGGATGTCGCACTGCTGGCAGTGTACGATATCGCCGTCCGGCAATTGCGTTTTTTCAGCACTTGCCGGCTTGGTTTTGGGCGGTTCTTTGACTTCTTTTACCACAACAGGTTTTTCCTGTTCGCGCTCCTGCTCCCGCGTGCTTTCCCTTTCCCGTTCCTGCGACGCAGCTTCGTCATCGCTGTTGGACCAGTTCGCTTTTTGGTAATCGACCGGCGGGTACATGCTGTCGGCGGTTTTGACGCGTTCGCCTAACAGGATTTCTTTGTAACTAACATAAATGGATGGAGCCAATACTGTAGATAATTGCAGATAACATCTAAGAAATAAAAGTTAATGGAGACTAGTTTTCACAAACAATAATGACTTCTGAGGAACTGAACTTCTTTATAAGAGCAAAGGCCCACCGTAGGTGAGTTAAGTTGTACGTGTTGCAAGGTAAATGCATATATGCTTATAATAACCATACGGTATCATTTAATAGCGTACTAGAAACTGTACACTGTTTCTTTTTTATAAGAATTCTTTTTAAAAGAATCATGAGGCTCAAAATTCTTTAAAATCTGAAAATATTTTAAGAATCACCCTCAGGCTCAAATAATACCAAACAAAAATTTAAAAATGCCTTTATCTTGTAGTGCAAAGACTTAAGGCTCCTGTCGACTCAGAAAACTTTTCCACGGGAAGGTCGGACAGGAAATGTTTTCATCTGAAAGATTTTCCAAGGAGAGTTTCCACTCAGAATTCAAATTGTTGGAAAATGAAGTGCCTATCAAGAGAGAAACCACTTTAAGTCGAGTCAAGTTCATGGCAAGGAGGAACCAGTTGCACAATATGAGAAAAATTAAGAAAAATGTAAGAATCATTTAAAAATAGTTGAGGCTCACTTCAGCAGAATTTTAAGGATCATGAGGCACAGGCAAATTTTTGTAATTCTTATAAAAAAGAAACGGTGTATTGAAAAATGATTTTTTTTCTCTTAAGAATACCTTTCCTGGCGGTTTCCCTTTATTCCCCTTACATACTTGAGCAGCTTAAACAAACTTTTGAATCTAGTTCATCAGTTGTAGCAATGTTAAGCCAAGCGCCAATATCTGACAATATTTTGGTAGCAAATCCCTTCATTTACATAGCACTGTGTTATTTCCAATGAAATCTCTGCTTTTGGTTTTTGCCTCACTTAGTGTTGATAAGTACTTATCATTGTTGGATATCAGTTACTATAAATGGACAGTGTAAATTGTTTCCTTTCAGGAAGCAGATGGAATCGTTAAGGGGTTGAGTACTTTAAACAATAGTAGTAGTACATTTAACATAGGAGTACGTTTTCTATCTAGGCTAGAATTGTATGGATTAAGACGGCCGAAGTTCCAGTTCCATCCTCTCTTTTATGATTTTTCCACCGTAGCAAATTTCCTAGGGTTTTCTTTGGGAGAAACACTTACTGTTTCTTGCATAAGTATCGTTCTCATGTTTATCTAACAACCAAGGTTACTGATAAATCTCACATTATGATAGTTCGTAGGTATTTGATAACATTTCAGACCACAATCTTTAATATAAAACCAAAAAAGTAATTTTACAGTTGTTTGAATGGAAAATGTCCTGTCAAAAAAATAGAACCTTTGGACTTTTATTTTGCCTGTAAAGTTTGCAAATACTTAACCAATGCTTAACCATTTCTAAACCAGTGCTTAACTAGCTTAGTACATTGTTTTTGATCGAGTAGACCACATAGTAGTCGACCACACGCACACGCACACCCACACACACACACACACACACACAAACACACTATTTTTGTCCCACGCCTTTTCTGTCATTACAAAGTAACCAATACTGTTCATGTCCATTACTGGATAGTTTATTGGTTGACGGGATATTACAGTGTATTGATCACACATTTTCCTTGGGAATCATTCAAGCAAGACATTAGTGATGGCAAAGTTGTTGTCTTGTTTTGAAGCTCGGGCAATTTCTTCGTGTGGACATTTCTCGTAGTTATCCACTAATCTTTGACCGCTAGAGTTTTGAGTAATAAATTTGTTGTTGCTGTAGATGTTTACAGCTATCTTGTTTAAAGTTATTGAGAATAACAAGACATACCAATGTACAGAATATTTGTCAGTGTAATAGTGCGCTAAAATGGGCTTACATTGTATCCAGTGCTCAACTGTGGCAGGCAGTTTTCTTTAGTAGTAACACAGCATAAGTTTTAATTCCAGACTCTGTAGTGTAATGCTGCGTACTTGCTTTATAATTACGTTGCTTGGCGAAGTTATTTCTACTACAAAGATATGCCTATCATTGTAGTCGATATAAGCTTTTCCAGTTGTAAGCTTAATCCTTTGCTTTTGCGGCTATGTATGATAAGTCTGGATTGAAAAAAATTTCAATTCAAAAGTTTTCAAGAGTTTTCCCTCTGTTATATATGGGACAGGTTTAATAAAATCATTTAGGCAGTCTAAGGTGTTGCCATTACGAAATTTGCGCGAAATAATTCTCGATCAATTGCCCTTCAAGATTCTCTTTGGAAAGTAAAATACGAGAGCAAAATCACCTGTCTTGTATTTGTTTGGTCATCTTTCATGAATGTATTAACAAATAGAAGACAACAATATCAGCATATTAGTTTCTATCAAAAGACCCCTACTATCTTGAACAGAAAACCAGGGTAGTTTACGATCAACTTGAAAGCAATATTCCAATTCTCTGTACAAGAACTGCATCAGCTTTATTTCTATGCTGCACAAATGCTTTTAAAAATTCATGATATCCAAAGGTATGAAAGCTAGCGGTCTTCCTGAATTTTCCTCTAAGCAGCTGGGATTCCGCTGTTATCTTTGACAGCTAATGAGACAACGAAAAACAGAATGTCCTGATAGAGCTTCTATTTCCAGCAAACAGCTGCGTTGGCACGATTTCCTCTGAGCAAAGCTAAAACAATTTCAAGCGGTTGGCTAGGAAATGTACAGCTCATCTCTAAAGTCGTCAGAAAAATGAAAGCAACTCACTGGGAGCGCTCCATTTAGGAGGCTTTCTTACTAATATGTTTAAATGCATGTACGTTCTGTTGTTAATTGTCGATTTGGATGGAAAGATCTGTATATCAAGTTGCAAACGTGTGAGTTGCTGCCCTTCTATTTGCGAGTTCAACAGTCTGCATTCAGAGTCTTTTCATCGAAGGTGACATTGCTAAGACCATAATCCCACATGGAATATTACATTCGACCCATCGTTGAGCCAAACTAATCAGGCTAAGATTTACTGTTCCTACATTTTGTACAAAATCTATATTCTCTTTGAACAAGAAGATCATATTTAAGCCCTAACATAATCAGTTTGAATATCTTCCAGTTGATCTTTTGTTTGCGATGATTTGCAAAGCAATTCTCTAGTATGATAACTGCGGTTAACCCTACCAAGACCTAAACTAGAAATATAGGCCGGTTTTGCACCAAGAGTTCTAATCCGACAGAAATTTGGTCAACTAAAACAAGAAAATGAATATTAGATTGACTCCTTAGATTCCCGGAATTAGAATATTCCTATAGACTTGAACAGAACCTTTACTACACTGACTTGATTTTGTAGACTTTATCAGATCGAGGTTAAATAAACTTGAACCTGATATCATATCTACTGTTCATATTTACACAAGTAAAGTCACTTGAAAATTAAAGGGTAAGGAAGTGAAATTCGTACCTATCAGCTGTTTAACAGGAAATAAACTGCACAAAGAAAAGCGCTTGCGCGCTTGCGCGCACACACACACACACACACACACACACACACCATTGGGCCATCATTTCTAATGATTAAGGTGAAAAATGTTCAAGTCAATCTTTTTTGTCATGTTTTCTCCTCCACTCACTTTACTTGATAAAGTTTTTTAACCGAAAGCTCGTAGCTCACCTCAAGGCATTTTAAGTCATTTAATATAGTTTTTAATGTATATTTTAATATGGTTGTAGGTTTTAACAGATATATATTCTCAGCACTATTCTCAGCAGACACATTGCAATTGTATATAATTCTCAAAGAGTGGAGCATTACCACAATAGCTTGCAATCTAACGGCGCTGACCGGATTCGAACCCCGGACCGGGTTAAATTGCAAGCTATTGTAGTAATGCTAAGTGCCATTCACGATTATTTGAAACGTTTGGCTAATATAAGAGCAACTTACGAAGGACCAATTCCCATGACTATTTACATAACGAGAAGAAATTGGAATCATTAGTCGCCTCTGCGGAAGTGGGGACATCCAAATGATTTTCGATCACTTGCGATAACCAGCGCCTCCATAACGACTTTCAGGGGATGAATTGAGCGCATTTTTGTTGTATACAAAATATTTTATCTGTCTGCAAGTCCTTGGGCGGGACTTGCTGCCGTTTTACGACACGGCTAAGTGAACATTTCTCAAAAGAGACGACAGTGTGTGTTAATAAAACGAAATATTGCTAAGCGACGTTACGCCACACTTGCTTCACGGACATCTCTATCGTAGCTGATGATCCTCCGAAATCTGGTCTGTAGATAAGAAACTCACGGCATATTCTATTGTTATGGCCCGAACTAAACGACCAATTTCAGCATACGAATGGTAAAATGTGCAGCAGGAATAACTAAGTAGAAAGAATAGGTGTTGTACAGAGGTGCATATCTGTGGCATTAAAGAAATAAAAGAAATATTATGAATTCTGTTAACTCATGTATCTTGTCGCGTAGCATAATATGAATCACAACGGGATTTCCGACCCACAGGGTTTGTATAAACTTAGGGAGAGTTACAATATAATTATTCATGAATTATCTGTTGCTGATCTTTTTAGGATGAATTAAGATCATACGCACAAGAGTTCGATAAATCAAGATCAGATCCAATTCTGATTGGTCGTTTGGTTGTAAGAATGTTTGCAGATGGACAAGACGCAAAAACTGTTCACGCCATGTTGTCACTTGCAGAAAAGCAGGTCCAGCAAAGTTATACCGTGGTAACTGGTCTCAAGGAAGCATTAGATTCACTCTTAACTGAGCTAGTATCAACAAGGTAATTGAAGCCAAAGTAACTCTTTCGATTGAATTTCTATCTCTTTACCCCTTGCAGTTATTATTTGATCGTCATCTTCTTCGTCTTCATCATCATCACCCTCCTCCTTCCAATTATGATCCAGATTATCTTCGTCGTGGTCATTTTCATTAGCATCGTCATTATCACCATCATTATCATCACTGTTGTCATCATCATTATCATCACTGTTGTCATCATCATCATCATCATCATTATCATCATCATCATCATCGTCATAATCATCATCATTATTACCATCATTACCATCATCATCATCATCGTCATCATCATCAGCATCATCATCATCATCATCGTCATCATCATCATCGCCATTAGACAGCATCGTCATCATTAGTATCATTATCATTATTATCATCATCATCACCACCATCCGTCTTATGGTCATCATCGCTGTTGAACAACATCGTCTTCATTATCATCATCATCACCATCATCCTTATCACGCACGTCTAAATCGTAAACAAGGTCGAGTTAACTTAGTCTTAGAAATTAACACACAGACCAATTTTTTAATTTCCCTTAACGTTTTGATCGCCATTTAGTCAGACGAGCTTTGAGTCAAGTGAATATAATAAAATGTTCAGATGTTGATGAATTGATTATTGTAGTGAATTTCTCGCCTGTTGGGGTCCATCCATAAATTATGCAACCCCCTACATTCACCACTTTTCACTACCATTACGTCTTGTAACGCATTGTACGAAAGCTAGTACCAATCACACCAATTGTTACGTAACATTTTGAATCTTACCTCGCCTTAACCTATGTTTTCGTCATTTGTGTATGTAGCACAAGAAATATTTTACAAATTTAATTATTCTTTAACCACTACCAGGAACACGTACACAATATTTATGTTATTATGACAACAATTAGAATCTTTCCCTCTCCTTGTTTAGTGAAACAGTCTCAGTTCTGCAGAGAATAGAAAGTGTAATAAAGGCTGTGCAGGCGGACGTTCAAATACAGGTACAGAGTAGAAACTTCCTTATCAGGCAGAGAAAACGTATTTTGATTATGATTATCAAGATGGTGAGACACCATGATGCCCCGTTGTGATGATAGGGATATTTGCATTTGTATTCAATGTAAGAATATTGACAGGTTTGATTACCGTCATAAAATATTATTGTTCCAAGCACTGTTGAGAACTTAACAGGACAAAATTCGGAAAATAGGCGGGAAATTTAAACGTCGTTTGATAATGGTGGGAAATTTAAACAATGCAGTTGGCAAAGACTTTGAAATATAAGTATTAAAGCAGCCACGCAGCCAGTCAAATTTTGATGGGCGGGCAAATTCCAAACGAAACCTGTTCCCTCCCTCCCATCCTTCCTTCAAGGCAATCCACCACGGTTTTGTCGACTAGGGAAATTTTGAGCTTTCAGAGTTCCTAGAAGGCTCAAACTCCCATTTACTTTTCAGGTCTTGCGCACACCAGCCTTTTTATATGAGAGGAAAATAACACACTGAAATGCGTAATAATGGCGTAGGTGATAATCAGAACAAATTCGTAAATCAATATGAAGGTCATATGCACGTTATTTAAAAACCCTTTCAAACTCTTGCTCCGTGTCAGGTCACTTTCGACACACAACGTTTCACTCCTGGGTCTCGCAAACAATTAAGTGTTGCGATACGACCCAAATGAAAAGAGTAACCGGTGTATGAATTGCCAATTTCTCACGAAGCGACTTAAAAAATGCCATCATCGATGTTGATATTCCAAAGAGGCCTATAAAATATACGTATAGGTAACACGCCAAGACGGAAACTACAATTTAGACAACGTTTCGTCTTTTCTTTAAGACTTCGTCGGATCTTTCTACGCTGGAAGTCACAAGCGCTACTCCAATGTACAGAGAGCTGAGGAAGTCTTGAAGAAAATACAAAATGTTGTATCATCAAAAACAGAGGATTTGAAATGTTAGTTGAAATGTTAACTAACATTTCAAATCCTCTCTTCCCGATGATATTTTCTAAATTTAATGGGCTTTTGATTGATGACGGGACGGATGGCAGTTCTTCCTTGGTCAAGTCACATGGCGCAGTGAGGCTGGTCTCCAATTGCGTTGAGCTGAATGTCAATGTCCATCGGTGGATGATTGGGAGCTAATGTGACGACTAGATAAAATAGATTATGTTTACATCGGTGGTCACCTAGCTTAGTTGGTAGAGCGCGAGCCGCGAAGGGTTCGATCCCCAGATGTGACATACCTTCTATTTATCTAGAATTCTTTTCAAAACAAAGTATATAACCAAACTTACTGCAGCCCCGTGATCCACACACTCATTGTTGTTAGTTTTTACCTATTTAATAAAACATTTATAAACATTTGGTCTTATTCATCCTTAATCAGTACTGCAACCAGAATCTATTTAGTAGGTATCAATATTATGCAAGGCAGTTTTAAACAAAAGCCAAAATCGCTAACTTCTGATGCATTCTAAGAGTCTGTTTTAAAATGAAAAAGAAATTATTCATGATGGTTCTGATACAAGTTTTTAATAAATATAATAATAATCATCATCATTGCCACTTATTCTCACACTATTTATAGAGAACAAGATGAAAATATCTCCGATTTCTAATTTCAGCATTCTCATTGTGTTCATCCGTTAAGTGAAATGGAACTGTGAGATGTGAACTGTGATTGCTAATAATTTAGAACAAACAAAGACAGATAACTTTCAAAATAAACCGACATATGGTTAAAAAAACATTAAAGTTTGATCAAGCAGATAGAGGCAGTAATGTACACAAAATGAGTCGGATAAATGGCCAACGTTTTTGGCAAATAGTAATTTGAATTCAATTACCGTTTAAAATTCTGTTTCTTGTACGTAAGAGATAAGAAATAGAGTATCTTGCATCTAACGCACAGTTGGTATGTATGTATGTATGTATGTATGTATGTATGTATGTATGTATGTATGTATGTATGTATATGTGTATGTATGTATGTGTTTATCTATGTATGTATGTATATGTGTATGTATGTATGTATGTATGTATTTGTGTATTTGTGTAGGCTTATATGTACGTTCATGTGTATGCTTGGTAGTTATGTATTTCCAGTCCTTCGACCTGAACCACGTAAATTAAAAGACATGTGATGTAGTAATGGGTCGAAACAAAGATATAATTTGCAGAAAGAATTCCAAAGCCCCCTTCAATGTGCTACTCACGACGTGTCGTCCCAAGTCTTCACCTTTTGCTCAAGTAAAAACGGACAATGGAAATTCTCGCTCTAAAGGTTCAGAGGCTGCAGAAATATCAGATCTTTTGCAGGGAAAGAAGTAGTTGTGGTTGCTATCATTGCATCGCCACTCCTCTCAACAATGTAAATTAAGTTTAAATAGTGAGCTCTTGCAAGTACTGTACGCTGTATTACCTCCTTTGGTGCTCTCGTCCCTTCCAGATTTCAACTAAAGGTATTGCAGAAAGCATGTACGTTACATTTGAGGGTAGACGCTGCTGCTGATGCCGATAATGATGAAAACGAAACAGATGCTGTGTATGATAATGGTGAAAATGCTGGAAAAGGAGACAAGTACACACTGGATGATGAGCAGACGGAGGACAACAGCGAAATAGATTTTCTTCGCGAGAGAGTTGACGAGGAAGACTGGCTGAATGCTACCGTTGCAGTTTTGCTCGAGAAGTCGTTTTCTCAGGAAGACCGTGATCATGGTCATAAACACTCATGCGCGTCAGATGCAAGAAACAACGTGCATGATCGCGTACTAGAAGGTAGTACAGTATCACTAATCTCTCCAGAGTTTGTTAAGGTCAGTTAACTTACCAAATTTTGAAATAGTGTATGGTTTTCAAGTGTATGTTACACGATATGACTCCCAATGCCATGTGCTCTCTATGTAGAGCGAAAAAATATCACTCACTCACTCACTGACTCTCTCACTCATTGGCTTACTCACTGACTCACTCACTCATTCAATCAATCAATCAATCACTCACCCACTCACTTACTCACTCACTCTCTCAATCAATTAATCACTCACACATTCACTCACTCACTCACTCACTCATTGGCTTACTCACTGACTTACTGACTCATTCAATCAATCAATCAATCAATCAATCAATCAATCACCCACTCACTCAATCAATTAATCACTCACCCAATCACTCACTCACTGACTTACTCATTGGCTTACTCACTGACTTACTCACTCATTCAATCAATCAATCAATCAATCAATCACTCAATCACTCACTCACTCACTCAATCGATCAATCAATCACCCACTCAATCAATTAATCACACACTGAATCACTCAATTAATGAGTGAGTGAGTGAGTGGGTGGGTGATTGATTGATTGATTGATTGAATGAGTGAGTAAGTCAGTGAGTAAGCCAATGAGTGAGTGAGTGAGTGAGTGAGTGAGTGAATGTGTGAGTGATTAATTGATTGAGAGAGTGAGTGAGTAAGTGATAATATCTTAGCATGTTTAAGAACCTAATTTGTGATCAACACAGCCAGTTAATAAAAGCATCTATTTTTTAAAAGATGTCTTGGAAATTGTGCCAAGGCTCATGTTAAGAATAATTATTTAGACAGTATCATTGAAAGTATTCTGCCGCACCTCACCCAAGTCTTGTTTACATCACCTCCTTTTTTACGTATTACTCGTCTATTTTCTTATCAGCAGGATGATGAAAATTCCTCAGACAATTTTAAAATGGATCAGATTGGAGGTACACCGCCACTCTTTGACGATAACAGCATTGATTTTCAGTCGGATGAAATGGAAGATGGCACAGAAACAAATAATCGTGAACATTCATATGTCAAAGAGTGGAGCGTTACCACAATAGCTTGCAATTTAACGGCGCTGACCGGATTCGAATCCGGGACCTCATGATTACTAAACCAGCGCCTTAACCATTGAGCCATCGAGGCTCAAAAGCTAAGGGGAAGATTTTAGTGTCAATCTTATTATTATTTAATTAATTAATATTTATTGTGTTTCGACTTTGAGCCTTCATCAGTGCCAGACATATACATATATATATATATATATATATATATATATACTCAAACAGCCAGCATTCTCCTATATGTATTTATGTATGAATGTAGGAGATGGATGCTGCTTAACTCATAAGTTAGAGAGTTGGTTTACTAACTTTACAGCTTGTGGTAGGTTTCTTTGACGTGTTAGGGTGAAATACTTTTGCATATTAAACAGTTAAGAGTAGCTAAGATGTTGCCGCCGGCATAGCTGATGTCTTTCCGTTGCCTATCCATGCAATTGAATGGGTTTTCCATTGCCTCATTGCTCATTTAGGCTAAGGCATTAGCTACATTTACGCTAGGATTTCTAGGTTTTTAAGCATCAATTTATAGGAAGAACTTTTGAATAGAAATTACCATCCATGATCTGAACCGTCTAACTAGTCTATTCTTTCTATAGGAATTTTCATCATTTCTGGGATAAAATTAAAATTTGTATTTCTCAATTTATATTCTGTTTAAGGAGTGAAAGTTATCCCAGCGACAAAACAATAAGCATCAGCTCTACATGATTCAAATGTTTATTTACAAATGTCATTGGAGCAATATTTACCTGTAACATATAATTAACTCTAAAATAACGTTGAATTTCAATGGTTTTACCTTAATAATGGTCCCTATGCAGAATTTTTTGTTAAATGAGTAACCTTTTTATGCAATCAATTAAAGTTGATAAAGAAAGGAAAGAATGAAATCTGGCGATTAATCATTTCATCCTAATGCTTGCAACTCTTATTCGCACGTATAGCCTAATGCTTGCAACTCTTATTCATACATCCTGATGATTGCAACTCTTATTCATACATACAGCCTTATGCTTGCAACACTTATTCACATATACAGCCTTATCCTTGCAACTATTATTCACACGTACAACCTGGTGCTTTTAACTACTATTCGTACGTACAAGCCGGTGTTTTAACTACGATTCGTACGTACATCTTACTAGTCAATAAAAAGGTTAACGTCATCGATGCAAATACAATTTATTAAATTCTAGGAAGGGCTAAAAAACTTTAACATATGATTCATGTCGTACGTTTTTCGATTTATAGTTGTTACCATTTTTTAAAATATCATGTCTTCTTTTACTTTACTGATTTTACCACTCACTTTAAATGATTTTCATGGGGAAGGAATTTTTGAACTAACAGTCACATAGTTTTCTTAATCCAAATCTCATTGTCGACTACTGCTGTCGTGTAATATTTGTAACTTCTTTGATAAAAAGTGACTATTAAAGTCATGTATTGAAAAAGTTATAAGCAATAAGCTATCAAGAAAGAAAACATTATTCAAGGAACTTGAAAAATTAATGGTAAGTTATATCTATTTTGGGCTATGTATGATAATAATAGGAAACATTAATATTGAAAGATTGGTTTTCTATAATCGACATCATTAACGTAACAACTGGTGACAAGAAGAAAATAAAATAAGTATTAAGGCAACATTTTTAACGAAGGTGAGGCCGACACCTTATCAGGGGATGTGTCTCAAAATGCCTTCCCTGTTTACGGGCTGAGATGCAAATAGCCAAACACTATCCACATTTATCATTATGAATTACACTATTAATTACTTGTGCTCGATTACGTTTTGCTCCTATATATATGCATATAATTACGATGGTTTGTTTTAGGGACATACGGGAGTGCTCTGGGTTTACGTATGGTGCGTGGATCAAAATACGCTATGGTATTACACACGATAGGCACTGTGAAAGCCCCATATTATGCGAGCGAAATTGGGTGAGATATTGACAAATATACATCTCCTTGATAGGGCCCTTCGTTGGCAAAGTGCCCAGGGCCCCACAAGTCGGAAAACCACCCCTGCCTGGAAGACTTTCTTTTATCACTCACTTTACAAGCACTACATGTACAGTATGTTCGGGATTGCCTCAAGACCAAAATTTTAAATTTGTCATACTTTGAGTCTTTCCGAACTTTTCTATGACGACGTCTTTTTTATTGGACCTGAAGAACCGGTGATGAAAATGATCCGCCAGTTTTTGGTGGCTTATCTATCAGTATGAGTGACAGTGGCTTCGATCGTTTAAACTTTAACAATTTGAATTGCGCATCAAAAGGGAGCTGTGAAGATGATAGTTGCAAAGGCCAGAGTGATGGGGAACATGATTATGGATCTGTCATCGTCCACTAATGACACCTGTCTCTAATGAGCAGCCATGGTTCCTCTTCAAAAGCCATTAGGAGGCACTCTGTAACGCCTACTTTGAAAAAGCCAAACATAATCATGCTTAATTGGCACAACATCATCTTGCAGGAAGATAAGCTTTCTTCGATTAACACTAATCTATTTAAAATATGCAGAATTTCCGTTGTGAAGTGCTAAATTTATGTCTGTCCGCTCAGCATGGGAGTCCATTCAAGTACTAGTTAGTGAAAAAGCCTGCGGCTACAACAGGGCTCTTCGCTCGTTATCTACAAAAATAGCCGTAAAACAAGCCGAATGTTGACAAGAGTTGTTTTCTTAGCTGATACTGCAGCAGTGAAAATGCGACCAAAGCAGTCTGGCGTAAACACCTCACTAGAGATTTAAATAAGCTGAGAGACTTCTTGTTACTTTACTGACTAGCGTCATCTCTAGTAACATTTCATCATAACGAAACCTAAAAGTAGAAGCAAAGTTGATTGCAGTAAAGCATTAGTAATTCGAAGCAGAAGTTAGGTCTACTCAAGTTCCATCTGCCACACACTCTCTTTCCATGACAGAAAACACATCGTGTACTCACGTATTTAAACTTGAATGAAGAATCAATGTTGAAATGATTTGGAGTAGTTAACAGTATCACTGGAAACAGTTTGGTTTCAATTTAGTGTTGGGGAATGGTTCCTACCATTGCGGAAACATTGGAACACGTCTACGTATCAACAAATGAACTCGGCATATAACATTTCTACACGCTTACATTCGTAGCAGATTAATATTCAAATTCCAAAATTGGGTTCTAGAAACAAGTCAATCAAATAAAATTAATGCGATCTGGCGAATGTTTTTACGAAAATGATCCGTGGAGGTTTTCGACGAAAGGTCAATGCAGATGACGACTGCTATGAACTCTTTTATAGGCTGTTGGATTTAGATGGATTCTGATACATCACAAGTGTTGCAGATTCGGTTGATATCGTTATTAGCCAAACCATGCCACCCATCTGGTTGGATGCATGAGGCAAAAACATTTATTCCTGGATGATGATGTTCGAAGCGTGGCAGAAACACGATCACTTTATTGAAACAAGTGCTACAGATTGGCATGGAGAAACAAGCCTTCCTTAATAAAGCGAAGGCCCATATATTTTGAATCGGCAATTATGCCATCTGCAATGCTCTGAATAAGCAATAGATTAACACATTAGTATTGTATTGTATATAGAAAGAATCCATGAATTTTGTTGTGTTGTCGTTAAGGTATACCAACTACTCCACATAAAGTTGATAATAGTACAGATGTCTCAGTTACTCGATTCCTTTCATTATTCTTATAGTTTTGTTGGATTAATCTACCTAGCATATCAATTGGTACCCTCCTCTTTAGAACACATGTCTTTTCTCTACAGAAAGTAAGAAAAATAAACCTCTTAACATATTTTGATTCATTCATAACTTTTTCAAGCAGCTCAAAGTTGCAATGATTCTTCCACTCTAAGGAATCCCTTTTCCCTTAGAAGTAGTTGGTGGTGGAACTCTCACACCTGGTGACCCAGTAAGTCTATTTAAGCAACCAACATGGAAGTATTTATGAGTTCTAATGCTTTTGTGTTCATAACAAAATGTCCATTTCAAGAAGTGCCTTTAATGAGAATTCTTTTGTATATATTATGTATAATTTGATTGACTTCGAATAAGATGAAAAGGTATTCAATTGAACTGAAAGAATATTATTTTTATGTGAGGCTGGCACGAGTGGAGCGGTAAATTCTGAGAGTGCAAGCAGCACCAAGAGTTAGGAATGGCATGAAAAACAACTGGTAGTTCTGAATTTACCGCAACTAGCATCGAAAATCACTTTCCATTGAAACAAGTAAAACAAAATGGGAATGTACAATAATAACATAACGGGCTGAAATGTGCACTGGAAAAACAAACGGTCATTAACCGGGTAAAACAGACAAAACTGGCAGCAACTAACAAAGTCCACGTAGGTTGCCATCGGATGGTCTGCAACTTTTTGGAACAGACTTGCCTGGTCCTAGTGACAGTGGCAAGTAAAATGCAATAGTCGTGCGACAGCTTATAAAAGGAAAGTGCCAGATAATAGTGTGTATTCCTATTTTTTACCATTTATAGAATATGACAGCCTACTAACTGTGAATACCTAAGTTTGAACCAATTACGAACAGGTTGGTAGCTGGCAAATGTGTATTTCCATATACTGCCTGTATACTGTTGGCAATTCTACTCCATATATAGTCAAAGCTGCTAACTTGAATCGTAGCTTAGAAAATCATCACATATGCATTAACCTACACAACAGTTTCTCACCTAACATGACCTTTACCCTCGAAATAGGTACACTCGCAAGGTCATGAGTAAAAGTGAACTATGTACACTTACCTAAAAATGGTGAATTAAAAAGCCTTAGTTTAAAAACTGTCTTAAGTCAAAATATCATAGCAATTGATCCCTAAATTCTAACAGTTTACTGTTACCGGCTTACATTTAGTTGAGGATCGTTCTTTATATTTCAGATTAATGTTTCAAAAATGGACGATAGGGACTTGGATCATGCTGATCTGCAATATGAAATTGCAAGGTAGGGTTTTTGAATTTTGTACTTTTAGTGATAAACATAAAATTCTACTGAGCAGGAAAGACTGCAGTAGTGAAACATAAACCCTTAATAAGGAGACTGTTGTTTATAACTCCCTTCCCTTATCAGTTCTCAGTTTGTTGCTGTAGAGAACAACATTGCTTTGTATTACAAAGTATTACAGCACAACTATCTATATTGAAAGTTACCATTTATAGTTATTACTCTTCTTAATGAATGGTTATGCTTGTTAGTTGGTCCATTCTAGCGGCATAAATGTACATAGATTGCAGAATAAAAGCAAAAGGAGAAAGATAGTAGAAGAAATACTTGTAGGGAGAAGTTGATAAGGGTGTCCCTCGAATAAGGAAGGTAATCTTTACCAACTGCATAAGAGGAATATACATTAATGCATAAATACCAAGAAATATAATACAATTGTATCCTTGCCAGTGAAGGGAGATGGAAATAGAAAGAAACATTAAAGAACTAGTAGTGTTTCATGAATTTTGAAATTTGGCAGGCTGCTGACCCCTTATAATGAATAGTTCATTAATGCTAAAACGTATGTTTTAATGTGCATGTGGGAAATATGTCAAGATACTGCGTAATTAAGCTTATTATATGTCTAAGCCATAGAACCCATTTTAAGTCTTTGTCATAGTATATCATACCCAAATCTACCTTGAAGAGTTACACCAAGTATGAAATGGAAGGAAATAATTTCATTGTTTGAGTTGATATTTATTATCTTTGTCTAAGAGGGTCTTTGGAGAGCCAAATAATCGCCCCCCCCGCTTATTAATTTTTTGAAATTCATACCCCCCCCCCCCGCTCCCTATTAGGACTCCCCGTTTATTAATTTCTAGGTATTTTCCCAGTATTCAAAATTTAAATGATATCTGAAAACACTTAAACTTCCCGTGCAACATTTGACCGTGAAACAGTTGCTAATTAGTCAGTTACTTAAAACTTTCACGAAATTAAGACTGGAGTTCAGCCCCCCTTTATTTGGACTCCCGTTTATTAACTTTAGACCGTAATGATGACCCCCCATTTATTCAGACGCCCCCGTTTATTCGGCACCCCAGAGTAAGATGCATCTCTGCAAGTATACTGTTGGCTTGGTGAAATTGTATCATAACAGTTAACGTTCAGAACATTGAAGTGGGCATGTTAAACGCAAGTGTAGCAATAACGCATTTGCCACACAGCATACTGACTCAAAACTTTGCAAAGCAGCACACTAACTAATATATATAGGGCAGCTGGGCAGCCAAAGGGAACAGCCCTCAACTTAGGCTAATGGGCAAAGAAGCAAGCCATTAGATAGGCACAACCGCCCCAAAAGACCATCTTTGACATATTACGGGAAGAACATGCAATCGACGAGGAAAGATACTAAGCGTATTTCTTACCAAAATGCCGAGGCTTGTATTTCTATAAACATGAAACCCTAGTTAGCTGTTTTGTTGTTAATTAATATCTATATTCATGTTAAGGGATGAATATACCAACCTGTCCTTCTTTCCTTGTCTGCGAATCTCTCTTTTTCCTGTCAACCCAGCCGCGATTGATCAAAATCCGATCCCTAGAGAATAAAAGATTTCCAAGTAACACTTCCTCCTGGTTATTGCGTTAATAGCATTGTAAGTGTAGGTACTTCGTTCAGCAATACAGAGGTAGACTACATATGATGCAAATGATGTAAAAAACGTTCCAAAAATATTTTTAATAGCCGTGTGCTAAAGTGAAGTGGAGAAGGTAATGAAACTCTACAGAAAAGTAAAAATACCTTTGTGCTTAAAGATCAGACAGCTTACATCACATGGGTAACAAAAAATCATAATTCTTCTTAGGTGGAGGTTAAAGATGAAACAAAAAAACATCAAATACTACGAAAGAAGGGAATGAAGAACAATAACAACAACATCCAAAAGACAACGCAGAATTATAAGAGCAAGAAGAACATGAAGAAGAAAAACAAGAAAAACGAAAGAACAAGAAGAACTAGAAGAACAGTTAGAACAAGAAGAAAAAGAATATCAGGAAGAAAACGAAGAACAAGAAGAATAGGAAGAACAAGAAGAATAAGAAGAACAAGAAGAACAAGAAGAACAAGAAGAACAAGTAGAACTTCAAAAGCGAAAGAACACGAATAACTATAAGAACAGTTCGAACATGAAGGAAAAGAATATTAAGATGAGCACGAAGAAGAGGAAACCCCGAAAGAACAAGAAGAACAAAAGAACAAGAAGAACCAGATTAATAAGAAGAACAAGAAGACAAAGAAGACTAAGAAGGCCAAGAAGAACCGGATAAATAAGAAGAACAAAATGAACAATTACAAAAAGGAGGAAGGGCATTTACAGAAGACGGGGAAAGGTAGTAATGCAGGAGAGAGTGACGAGCCAAGTAGGGAGAGAAAGAGGTAAAGAAAAGGAAATGTGGAGAAAATTATTGCAAGCAAAGAAAACCGACAAGACGAAAGAATATATAGAGAAGTAATATCTATAGACAAGTAAAGCGAGGAAAACGAAGCTTGTAATGAGTGGATTAAACAGACGGCAGAGGATATATGATTTGGTTTCAACATCTGCAGTCACGGGCCAGACCAAGTGTAAAGATGGGAGACAGAAATTACAGTTAAAAAGAAGAGGCATCGGTACTCTTACTGTACAATAAATGCTGTAAATGCTTCTCTTAACATGGCCGTACCATCGCAGTCTTCTTCTTCTCAGCAATATCTCCAGCGGTTCCACCCCACATCTACTATCTATCTACTATCTATTGACAGATATAGCAGGACAAACATTTCAAGACAAGAAACTACCACATCGTATAAGCTTAAATAGAAAAGCTTGTTACAGTATTAATATAATCACAACGTCTTTGAACAAAAAAGGAATGCTTTACACTGAAAAGTTGGTTTAGTCCCTGCTGTAGCCTAAAACCAACTTCTTGGCTGAAACATTTATCCGCTGGTTGTATAGGCATGAAAGGTATCCTTGCATAAACTATGGCATATATGTGTTTGTCTTCCTCCAAGAAGATATTCCAGCAGACTAATTGTTGGGATAAAATTGAGTAAATCTTTTGTCAAATAACTGCTTAACATAGAATAGAGATTCGCAAGTAGTAACTAGCTTATGTAGGCTACTTCAGGGTACTCAAGCACAAGCACCGTAGCTCAAATGAAAAATAAATGAATACACTTGACTTACCTATTCTGAGCAGCAGAATTGAATTTTCCCCAAAAGTCAGCAAAGTCTTCAATTGGTAACTGTTGGGGGGACATATCAGAGCATTCAGTTAACGCTATAACGGCAATTATCATTTTGTGCGTCTTTCATGACCCTGCACCACTCCACACATACTTTAGATGTGTAGTAAACCTGATCTTTGCATTGCAATATCTGGAGTAACATGCTGTGAAAATGGGGATAATAATAACAATACTAGGGAATTGGGGAGCATTCTGTTTATACAGGTAGCTATCCAAATGGATCTAAACACGCCTCATGTTCATACGAGCCCTTGTGAGTCCGATATCATATTGATCTTGCTATCCTTACCAGTTTGAACCGATTAGGAATGTGGTGCTAAAGAGTTTGTGTTGTCAGTTGAGGTCGTACCTGAGAGAGAACGGGATGTAACGTGTACCAAAGAAAACCGTAATAACTTGATAGTTTTGACATAATCGTCATTCGTTATCTATCTTGGTCTCAAATAATATATTTACGTCTTAGTCATAAATATATGTGGAAACACAATTCACTCATGTCTGCTGATGGTAAAGCGGAACGAATATTTTAATGAAATATATTGGAAAGGACTTTAAAATGTGGAAGTTTACTTTTCTAGTTAAGGTAATACACTAAGATACCCGTATAACAATATAGTCACGAATATAAAACTTACCGATCACTACTCTGAAATATTGAAGAATTAATTGAAAAAAACAAACCCATATTTTAAAGAGGAGACCGGACCTTAAACGTTATCATGAACGTTATCATAAACCTTTGTCGTTACCATAACTCAAGTATACTGAATGTCAGCTTCTCATGGGGTTTTCACTCATGATCACCGCATACAAATATATCTCGCAGTTTTCGTTCAAACCTATTACAATAAACATAAATGTAACACGCGCTGACATTGGATGGAGTATATTCGAAAATTGAATAGGGCATATGTAAACATTCGCTTTATATGTGCGCAATATAATTAATCTCTTAGAGGATCCTAGATTTTTTATTGACGCTAATTGACACACGCAGGTATTAAGAAATAATTTTTCCAGGTTGTTACGTAATTTGTTACTTCAGACCCCACCTATCCATAGAGTAACGGTGCGTAACAAAGTCAGCTACCACACCCATCTATATGACCGTTACGCAAGTATTGAATGGCCCCTTAGAGACACTTTGTTTTCGTTAGGTCACCAATGGAGCAAAATCAAAGCAATCTGCAAGTAAAAGACACATATCCATTTCCTGCTTTTAGAAGGGGACGCACTCATGAGATCATGAAGTTCCAGTGGTAATTGCTGACATCACTCATGTCGAACCGCTGACCAAGACTTGGGGTGCTCAGTCTGTTTACACCAGTGAACTCTATGACCGGATTCGAACCGCGTCCTCATGATTACTAAACCAACGCCTTAACCAATGAGCCATCGAGGCTCGAGCCTTTCACAGTAAACTTTTAAGCCTTATGTAGTACAAAATCAAGAAATAAATCTGCTAGTATAAAACAATGCTTGATATGGCATAAGCAGCATAAATATATATATTTAATTATGTATTTATTTATTTATATAAAGAGCCTAAAGATTTATTCTAATATACTTATTGTTTTGTTCTGTGGGGTGTTTAAATCAGTTCTGATGAAGTTAAGAAAGTGAATCTTTTCTTAGATATGCATAATTTCAGAGGGGGCGGAGGGGTGCTAAAAATATATATGTGTATTACATGAACATTTATTACTTCTCTTATAACACTTCTTATATGTCAGATAAAAAGCTTAATTAGAAGCTTACCGAAATTTGTTAACTGATGGATTGTTGTTGCAGCCACCTCGTGCCCTAATTGCTCCAAAGAACAGCTCTAGGTGATCTTGCAAAAATTGATAAGTCAAAATGTACTTCATAATATTTGATGGAATGAGTTCCTCATACAATCTGAGGATAATAGGATAGTGGACATGCTTGTAATGAAACCAATCCCAACTGTAGTTGGTTGATTGCCTTGAAAATTCACCATGTCAGAAAGAACATTTTAAAAGACGCGAATTGAACAAATACTGAACTAAGTGCTCTTGAAAATTTGAGTTGTGTCAGTTGCCTATGTAGATTTCTGTCACACCAGGAAAAGAGAAAAAATTGCACCAGGCAATTGTATGTCGAACTTGGCAAGTACCCATAAGAGACAGTCCTACTGGGTGCTTGAACCTGACACATGGTTTGCATTTCCGCCTGGTAGCCTAAATTGAGGGATGTTGCTCTTGTATGCCCCAGCTGCCCTTTGTTTACTTATTAGCCTGTCTGGTATTTGTACGGTTTATTTTGGGTAGTTTTAAAATTGGAGCCACTGCTCATATGGGTGTTTGATTGAAAGATTGCCAGGGGGATGACACTTTTAGCAAAAGGTATGAATCAGCTGTTTATAAATATAAGCCAACAAAATAACTTTTTTTAAAGCTGTCATAATTGAAAGTGATGATGTCTTCCGAGGATACGATGTATTCTAACATGGATTTGCAAACGATAACTTACTTTTTCTCCCATTTGGAACCGTGTAAAGCAATCTTCTGTGAAATGGGTCACTGCAGAGCCTACTGTGGGGGGGGGAGGAGGTAGAGAGCCATTGCTTATATGGCTTGCTAATATCTGCTCTAATAGCTTTTTCCCAATCACTCCGTTGTTGAGGGTTCTTCGGAAACCTAGGATAAGTAACAAACTTTTCGAGAACGTATGTACATATGTTATCATAGTATTCATGTTAACATGACAAATGCAGTTTACATATCAAAGGCACGTCTGCTCTCAATTCTAGGGGCCAGGGTATGGTGGGTTGTGGGTAGGGTTGGCACAACTATGTAAGTAAAGCCTATAGAGGTTTGTCTCTTGATATGAGAATTAAGGGGGGTTAATTGTAAATTGCTTGCAGCTTGCTTCGCTGCCCAGTAGTCCTTTGTGAGCATCCAACAGCTGCACATGATGATGGCATTACGGGTCCGCGTTCCTGATGACACAGGAGGTCACAGTAAGCCAAGAATACAAACAGCCAGGCCTCGGGAATATACACCATGAAAAAGGAATCTTGGTAACCTGCGTAAGTAAAGCAAATACCTCCAATTGATACAAATTTAACATAAGTAAATGTATACCTAGTTGTTAATACAGAATGATATGGACTTCAGATGGCGCATTATATTGAAAAGTTCAAAGGAATTTTTAAAACCCCGAAATTTGTTTACTAAAGTGGTTTACACTCTCGTCTCTTCCTTAAAATGAGCATCAGCCGTAAATGCATTTAGCATGAGTACCTTGATCCTGTTTAATAAATGCGAGGTAACGAGGTTAGAGTCCAGGCCCATGATAAATACCACATTGTGATATTAAGGTCAAGTTCTGTTTTCTACGTACAAACACGCTAAAGTCCACAAATCGATTCAAATTCATGAGTTTACTTGCTATACGCAACCTATAGTTAAAGAAAAAGAGCTGTTTTTGATGAACATTCAGCAGTGTCATTGGTCTGGACCATGGTAACTGCAGGGGGAATCATTTACTGCCTAATTGCCAGAAGTGTATTTTACTCTTCCTTGGATCCAGGCCTGTTGAGTTCCATAAAGGAGGTGAGGTGTCACATACACAATCTTCAGCAACAGTCTCACATAGCAATAAAACCTGCAATGTCAATTTCGTGATCTGTAAGAATCAGAGAAGTCATGTTACAAAGTTATTAGCCACAATGTTAATCTTTTAAAATATATAAATCGGGTAAATGATATTGTGTTACCAACTGCAATATCCCCCTGTTTATACACGGTAACTAATTTACATTAATACATGATAATGTGTCGAAAATAGACGGCCATCTTCCTTACAGACGCCACAGTCAAAATGGTGTATCTGGTTGGCAAAAATGCATCAAGTGTATCTAATCATAATTACTTCCATCATTAACAGCAGCAGCAGCAGTAGAATTGTTACCATTATTATTACTACTATCATCATCATCATTATAATTATCATTATCATCATCATCATCATCATCACAATCATAATAATCATCATCATCATCATCATCATCATCACCACAATAATCATCATCATCATCATCATCATCATCACAATCATAATAATAATAATAATCATCATCATCATCACCACAATAATCGTCATAATCATCATCATCATCACATTACCATATCCGCTTGCTTTAACCTCCCCTTTCCATGTTAAACGTGCAATGCTATTGTTCATTGGTGCTACTTGGTCATTTACATTTAAATTTAAAGAGTTCCAGATTTACACTTATAAAAGAAGCATAATCATTTCTAGTGCACGTCAACACATTCTCGTGAACATTAAACAAACAATTCTTTACATTACTGCTGCAAAGTACAACCGACGTAGACCGTAAAATCGCTCACACCAAGACACCTCACAGGCCTGAAAATCAAAATCAAGCTTTACGAGCGACTAAATAAAATGCTTCCAAATACTTCTTAAATCCTTCCAACATATACAATCGTAATCAAACACAAAGGATTTGCAAGGAGTGACAGGGACTTTCAACCGAAAATCAAAACAATGCTGTCCGATAAAATTTCATATAATATTTGAGTAACGAGAGTTTTACTGTGTTGGGTGGTGAACACTTGAAAATTAAGTATTAAAAGACCCACAAGTAAAGCGTTTTAATAACTTTATGTTCGGGCTTGTCCGTCCCAATATACCCAAACTCACACAGGTCTACTACTTCCCAAACGCGGGACGAAAGTGAAATCTTAGCACGACATTGCTAATAATCGTTGTTTCCGTCGAAAATATTCAAAGGAATTAATTGTTTGTGAGTCACTAGTTATTCCAGCTATGTTAAGATCAAGTTCCTGTTCTTTGCTGTAACCTATGTCATATGTAAACACTCTTTCTTCTTGTATGTCTTTAAGAAAAAGGAAATTACTATGCCGATACGAAACAACGTTTTAAGTATAGAGAGTAAAAAGAATATTTTGGCAAGTTCCACAAATAATACTCAAAGTACTTAAATGAGCAGTTTAAAATTATGGTTTCGACAGTAACAACTCTCGCTTTTTATCCTTCACGTATTGTTTACATGACATTAATCTGTTAGCTTGCACTTCGTTTAGTTTTGCTTGCACAAGGTCTGTTCTATCACAAAATGCCTAACAAAACTAACACTGGCAGTTAAAGCTATCTAGATATCATAGTGCATTTACAGGTGTCAACATAAACTGCAATAAATTGAAAGGATCCATGTGTGCAGTAGGCCTACATAGCCTACGTGAAGGGAAGTTGGTGACGTTACAAAATTTTGTGTTCGGTACATTGACTAAATGCCCCCTTAAAACGATTGTTGTTTTGTTGGTTTTATCAATACATAATCCATGTTGCATCATTTGGCTAGATACCATCATATACTATACGAGATCTCAAAACGTTGTAGAACATGAGCTATCTAAGCCATCTAATAAAGGTATTCGTGTTTCTCTGATATCCTTTGGTGCCACGCAAAAATTTGTTATCTGGGTGAAAGCGTGGCCTTAAGCTTATGCTCCAGTTACCAAATTTCCGGGCTAATCTATATCTTCAGCACCTATAACTTTTAAGGTACTTCTACTTGGAACCCAGAAAAGAAGCATTTGGTTCAGTGCACTAAGCTCTTTCTTTTGAGCTATACCAAAGACCAATTCAAAGATCTGAAAATTCGGTACTTGTACACTTAACTTACCCACCCGAAGACATTCTAACAAGTGAGTAAATCGAAAATCCATCGGTGACCACCCCGGCCCCACGAATAGGACTACTGTATCGGCCGTGTATGATCACTCACTTTTTACTTTTCTTGGGCAATCCTTTCTCTTGACTTACTTCAGCAGTCCTCCTCTTACCACGTACTGATCTCTTGGCCACGACGGGCCTACCTGACGGTATATAATCAGCATCATCGTTATTCTGTGAGTTGCCATATCCTCCGCCTGAAGCCGCAGTACTCGCTGTGGATGGAGGGCCATCATAATCCAAATCTAAGTCCTCCATGATAGAATCCTCGGTGGTAGGCATCGAGGATAATAAGGAATCGGATTATCTATCACTGCGTTTCTGTTATCGCTGCTATTTGTAAGGTTTTTAAGTTCTATGATCTGCTTTACTTGAAGCACAAACTGAAAGTCAAACACTGTCCACTTTGTACATCCATTGATGATTACGAATTCAAGATGGTGGATTTCCTGAATAAATTTAAACTTCTTAATAATTTGGCGCCAATAGAATCTATGAAAGTAGAATTTCCGATACCGCTCTCCGAGAACTACTTATTTGCTTGAACAACTCGATCCTACGCAAGTTTTTCGAGTGAAAGCGCAAATTTAACGAAGATTTAGTGAGGATTCAAGTATTTCATTGTACTTTATTTAAATATTTTCTACTTCATCATTTTAACCTAAGAAGTTATTTTTTGAATTAGAACTGCTTTTAAACCTACTAATCTAGTATATTATTTAATGTTTTTTTTAATAAGAATGTAAACGAATCAATTTCACTCTATTTAATGCTTGACATTTAAGCGCCGAACTTGTTTTACCGTCGCCTTTGAAAATATCTTAGTATAGGCCAGGTGAGACGAAAGTGCTCAAGAACGAAATATTGATTTTAAACCCGTATGTGATTTCACTGTCTTGAGTTGTCCTTGAGAAGTTGTCAGTTGTCAATCGGAAATTGTTCCATGACATAGAAAGGAAGTGTAAGAGATAAATCAATTGTGAGTGGAGCACACACTTCTTATAGTTTCCGTAATGGAAAATCGAAAAAGGAGAACATTTGCCAAGTGGCTTTAAGGGAAAAGTGGGGAGCTCTGTCCCCTTCCTACTAGGACTTAACCATTTTCTAATAAATTGAACCACTTCTACTCCCTAATCAGACCACTCGCTAATCAAGACTGAGCGTCATACCGCGCCTAGTCATTGCCTTCTCCTTCTGTCATTCTGTTATACAAACCGACGGCAAGCTATTTTCTTGCTACTTCATAGGCAAAATCAAATAGTGGATATTGCACATTCGTCCCACACTTACCTTGCTTGAACTGGTAGGAGCTTCTTCGTCGCGTTAGTCTTTCGGCAATAATATAAATGATAAAGGCTGAGGTCGCGTCATATTCTTATAGTGGTGGTGGTATAGTGGTGCTGGGCATGTCGTGGTTCTGTCGTGGTCGTTGAAGTAGTCGTGGTCGTTGAAGTAGTCGTGGTCGTTGAAGTAGTCGTGGTCGTTGAAGTATTTGTGGTCGTGTGAGGTAGTGGTCGTGTCAAGTCGTGTTCGTATCAAGTCGTGGTCGTGGTCGTGGACGTATCAAGTAGGGGTCGGGGTCCTGGTCGTATTAAGTAGGGGTCGTGGTCGTGTCAATTTGTGGTCGTGTTATACTCGTACAGTGATGGTGGTCATATCGTAGTTCTGTCGTGGTCATTGAAGTAGTCGTGGTCGTGTGAGATAGTGGTCGTGTCAAGTTGTGGTCGTATCAAGTCGTGGTCGTATACAGTCATGGTCGTGGTCGTGGTCGTATCAAGTAGGAGTCGTGGTCGTGTCAAGTAGGGGTCGTGTCAAGTTGTGGTCGCATCATGTCGCGGTCGTAACGAATGAAACATCAAGAGCACAATGACGCTACTGTGTTACGCTGGCAAGGAACATAAAATGTTATCTTACCTTGTTCTTAATATTCCTCGCTCTGTTTGCATATTTCAGCGTGTTTAATGTTTCCATAAAGTCTCGATCGGAAGGGCTTACGCAGGCAATCATTACTGTTCGACTGGAAAAATAAGTTACAGAAACCTTCAGATATGGTTCAAGTGAGGGTTACGCAGGCAGGTTTCAATCTCAAAACAACGGTACTTCAAACCCATCGTGGTCTAATACTCTCTCCTACCCAATTGTAGTAGGGGCCAGATCACTTGGGGCCAGGGGTAGATGTATGGGTGAGACATATTAGAAGAACAACACTTTGAAGGGGTGGAGATATCTTTGCTATAGATTGGCGATGGCAGACGAGAAATTCTACGTTGTTAGAACAACGTATTGCTGAAGATGAGTTGTTTAACTATTCTCATGCATAATTATTGACTTTCCCTCTTATTCTTTTCTTATGAATGCATTTTTCAACAATTATGAGAAGGAGCAGAAGATTTTTAAGAAATTCTTTGCTTGGGGGAGGGGCTAGTAATCAGTTGAAATCGGGGAGATTTTTCAAAAAGCCCGGCGATTTACCCCTCCCTGTAATTAAGTACCGGAGGGTATTGGTCAAAATGTATGGAAATCGGGACAATGCACTATCACCCAAGCACAGCGCAGCCGCGCTGACAGCCACACTCTTAGAAGAAAAAACATTCTAACAACAAGCAGCATGCTACTGGAATAAAGAAGGTAGGGTAGTAGGCCTCAGCAATACCTTGTTGCAGCTGCATTTTTCTCTTGCAGAAACTTTGTGACGAGGCAATGCAGAACCAGCTGACAACGACATGCTGTGGCCCCATTGTCTCGCTGGACCCCATGGCGCCTAACAAGTGCCCATAGAGCAGAACTATTTAGTAGCAAAACGAACAACCTCCGCCATTTTGCATCTACATCCTAATCCGTTCGGATTTTAAATACGAATGCGTCATCCGAATACCCTCAGTCAAGTTGTAAAGATGTAAAAAAGTAGCATAGAGGGTACCTTTATGTCATTTTTACTCAAACTTTAAACTGAAAAGAGTTTTCCTGGTCTACTCCATCAATCCTGCAAATACACCAAAGAGCATGGCGTCCTCCAGGGTCAGTTCCCCCCCATCGTTTGTCTGGTCCCCATACGGGCCTCTCCCCCGTCTCACTAGAAGGATATCCCTCCATCCGCCGAAAGTCCGGTCCATTACGTTATATGCGCTTTACGTTAAAAAAGGTGACTTTAATTGCATTTGAAGTAAAAATCAGACTAAAATTGTCAAAAGAAAAGCAATAGTTGAAGTTAATAGTATAATAATAGTGGTGTGCACCACAACACCGAGTTAAAAAAAACCAAAATTTACAAGGTATTCTCACGCTTTACTAAACCAACGCCTTAACCATTGAGCCATCAAGGCTCAAAAGCTAAGGTGAAGATTTTAGTGTCAATCTTTCGCCAATTCTCCTCCAGTCAGTGGGTACGGGGAAATTCATTAATTAATATCTATTGTGTTTCGGCTAAGAATTCGAATTCTTTAATTAAGTTTAAGGTAAAGTTTTTTATATCAAAAATTATTATGTTTAATTTTTTATATATTTTAATTTTTAAGAAATACGCACGAATTACAGGTTTGTTTTCTGAAGTTCTTTGGCCGAGATTACCTTAGGGTGTAAGAGGTAGAAAATCGTACTGCAGAAACAAGATATGCAATATTCAGCAATAACCAGCAAACTTCAATAACTGGGTTTAACGACAAGATTGAAATGCCATGTAAAATCATTGAAAACATGTACTCTGTGGATAAACTCATGTTGTAAAAGAGGATGGCCTGTTCTAGTTAGATTTGGCATAACAACAGATGATACTAGTACGCGTTATTTCTACAGCTAAATACATGAAGTCAAACATGTCACACATACTTCTCCAATGATCCAGCAAGGACAAGCTGCGGAGTCGTTCCAGTAAGTGTACCAGTGCCTCCAATGTTCGCTGAGTAACAAATGCACATCATCATTGCTTTTCCCATTTGTTCTCGGCGAATCTGAGCTGGGGTCTTAAAGATTAAAGTTTTAAAAAAATATTAAGCACTTATACTACTATTCAGTAAAGCACCACTAAACTATTTAGATAACTCAGTTACACACTTTTTTATATAAGCAACTCGATTTTCAGGGTCAGTGCTAAGGTTGCTAAAGTTATGATACACTTTCAGGGCTAAAGTTGCTTAACAGGTTGCTAAGGTTGTTTGTTCTCTGTGATACCGAATTATATAAATATATACAATATCTAGTTTTTCTTCTGTCTACTTAAAGTGAGATTGTAAATAGTTACATGTAGATACAGATACATGTAAATAGTTCTTTATGAATTTGTTTCAAATAAAAAAATAATTCTTCTATCTTTTGTAATTTGGAATTTTGTTCCGTGCAACAAAGATGCTAACTAACTGTCAAGGCTGAGGGTTGCTAACCAAGTTGCTTAATTTTTTTGCTAATTTGAGGGCTGAAGCCTTAACAATAGGGGTGCTTTAATGAAAAAAATGTGTACTCGATTAATGGAAACCTGAACCAGTCTTTTTATTTTCAATTAATCAAGCAGTTAATCGACTAGCCATTAATAAAGCTGACTTGTGTATCAGTTAGTAATTAAACAAACATAACAAACATCGAAATGATTAATTAATAAAGTAAACTGTCGGGTAATATTCAATTAATGAGAGCCAATTTAAGACCGATCCACCAACTAGTTGAACAATAACCAAAGCCGACCATCAACAAAATTACACTTTTTGGATAGTGCCATTACACAGTATCTAAGATACTGTTTGTACTTACAGGCAGACAAACAGAATGAGTGAAAAAAATAAAAGAGTAAAACAATAAAAATGGCTGTCTAAATATTTGTTTGTTAGTTTATTTCCCTATCTATCTAGTTGATTGACTGCCGACTGACTTATTAATAATCCCGACAGATAGACAAACTGTCTCTTACTAGCTGACATATTGGCAGACTGTATGGTTGGCTTATTTTGAGAATGATCAAGTAAACAAAAATAAATGCATGGACGAATTCCTATTAAATCTTTGTATACACTAACATAGGTACACTTTAATCCAAACATGTGCACATATAGATGCAAATGATCACCTACTCTACACAAACTCTTATATGTAGAGTGCCACTTCTGTAAATAGTTAGAAAACAGGGTTGTTTAATTATGATGAAACTGATGCCTCACCTTTTCCTCGTGTGTCACGGGGACAGTGCTAAAAGGAAGAAAACCAAATATCGTAACGCAAATGCATCTTTGCAAGTGGTAGTCGCAGATTATGTTTTTTCCTAGTATCATAAGAATGAGTATCTTTGAACGTCTGAATATCACAGCTGTAAAAACACCATCAATCAAAATGTATTTGACCGAATTCCGACCACTAATGTAATGAGTGCCCTACTTGAACAGCAGTTCTAGGGGGAACTCGAAGGCAGAGCTTGTCGTTGATCCAAAGAAAGATCTCATTGATAAATTTCAATATTAATGTATTTCGAGGTCTATGACTGCGATAATAGATCTCAGAGAGCTGTCATACAATTCCACTTCACAACACTTTACGAATCTACTTCAACAGTTTGTTGTAGCCAATAAAAGAACACATGAATAGAGAAAACTAAGAGTGATTGGTTAGTAAAGAGCAGGAATTGCAGGGGTTAAGGCGTGGTAGAATTTAATTGGTTAGTTATAGCCTTTATGGGTGTTACATCAAGAAAGAACATAACCTACTTTCCATTACAATTGAAACAGTTATATGACTAAAATTAAAAATACGCATTTATACGGGTTTAGAACTGAGAGATTTGAAGAAACATCTTTAAAATTTACAATAAAAATAAATTACGACTTAAAATGAGCTTTAAAATTATTGCGTAGTTGGAGCAAAGTCTTTCTTTGATCAAGACACATGATGCAAAGAAGCTAATATTCAAATTGCGTAAAGCTGAAAGATGATCACTGCTTAAAAACCTTTTTTCGGACATTTTACATCGTATGTGGGCTGCAATAAGTTGGGTGTGCATGGACACTTACAAAGTACAAATATTTTGATTAAAAAAAGAATAGTTTTTGCGACCAAGTTTCTTTGTTTCTATCTGATAAGATTTTTCTTTGGTTTTAGAATTGCTCCGGTGAGAAGCATTCGTATTTTGATAGCTCGAGAGTTCTTATGTGCTGAGATAAAATACGCTGGGTGGACAAAACAGGGTTTTCGCGGTAAGGAGTACAAGGTTTCTTTTGTAGGATTGTGCTGCAGCTTTCCAAAGCGGGTTTACCGTACGATCAAATATTTGCTTCTGTGACGGTCACGTATGATCTTGGCAAAAAAATATATCAAAGTTGGTGAAAAAACCATTGTAATTAAGCGGTGGGAATTAATTTCTTGGCAATTCAAAGCGCGGGGTTGAATAAGTTGTCGGTCGCTATCGAACAATACGGTCTATTGTTCTTTTAAGGACTGGAGAGAAGCGGTCTAAATATAAGCAATTTTAAATGACGTCATAAACATATTGTTCCGTTTTGAATTGAAAACTACCGCGCTTGTAAAATTGAGACATCATCAAACTCTTGACATCTTACTTTCAGTCTCTCAATCAAAGACCCTTGATGAGCAATGGGCCCGACATTGAAACTACCTTAAAAACCCAGAAAAAACACCAAACAGGCTAGCTAGTAAATAAAGAGTTTGCTTGAGTGTCCACGGGCAACGCCCCTCAATTTGGGTTACCGAGCCGAGAAGAAACCCACGAGGCAGACTCAACCACCCAATAAGACAGCCTTTCGCGGATTATGGGAAGAACCTGAAGGAGAATGAGAACAGATACTACATCCATTCCCTGCAAAAACACCGAGAAGCATCACACTTGCAATCTCTCAGTGCAGCCCCCTGATAAGCAGTGGGAATTTTCCCCAGGGATCTTTTCTTTCCAAAAGGGAAAGGGGGGGGATCGTCATCGAGATTGCTGCAGGGACTGATAAGGGAAGCATCACACTTGCTCCCCAGTTATTGCAAATATATGGCAGTACATCCTCAATTATCCGAAAGAGATGAACTTAGTGCAATTCGAATAAGTAACTTTTCAGGTAAGCCTACTGTTCTTCCTCATTTTAACTCCAGTAGTACTTATGGGTAGAAAAAACAGAAGATAGACAATGTTAGTACATCAGGAACGTTCAAACCAAGTTAGACTTAGTAGGAGGCACAATGTTGCTGGTGTAGCTCACAGACAGTCTGGCCATTTAGGTGAATCATGTTGCAAAAAGGAGATGAATTAAAGTGCTTAAGAGTCAATGTGTGCAATAGAAATATTTTGTAAGGCATGTCTTGATTTTATCAGTTTTGCACATACGGTTTGAAGGGACAATGACAGTTATCGTAAGCAGAGTAGGACTGGCTTTCCTGCGGTCGGACCCATCATTAATAATGCGGAAGAAGGAAATCACACTGTTCTCCTAGCGGAAATATTTACTTAAATTAGTTAGAATTTGCAGAAAGGGATTAGCAATTCACGTCGTAAGTAAGAGGTTCGGTTCCTTTTAGCAATGATCATCCAGAAGTTTTTCTGGACTCATACAACGATCAGAATGATGATGTAACGTCAGAATGCAAAGCACTAGCTTAGATGCTGCTAAAAAAGAAAAATTATCTCCGCTGGAATAGGCAAGCACAAAAAAATTGTGATACTTATCATTTTAAAATATTACAGAAAGCACTTCAAGCTGCAGTGGATCCAATGACGGGAGGCTACCCTGGCCGCTGTCTAATAAAAGACATTTTCTGCATATACCACTGTCTGATTTGATCGTCTCAGACTATAGAAAAGTTGCAGCAGGCCTTTGGTGTAAGAAGCTGGTCATTACTAATAAAAGATCCATATATTTGCCCAGTCTCCTTGTCTCCATTTGAAAGACCTTTGACTTTCCTGCTTAGTGTCACCGTTGGATGGCTCAGTAAACTACTCTATTATAGGTGTTGATGATCAAGGATGTACCTTGACATACGTAGGAATGTTAAACGGGTGTGAGAAAATCGGGTTTGTTGTAACTTGAGAAGCCCTTGTTTGCTTAACCGCGCCACAAGGAGAAATATATGCAAGCATATTCCTACCACATCTAGTGCAATGAAAGGGTTGGGAACTTAAATCTTTTGAAAAGGCCCTCTTCCGCCCGCTAGTAAATTCCTTTGTACGCCATTGTAGATGGCAAGACCTTGACAGTTGTTTCTACAGAACACTGAAAATAAGGAAAAGGTTAATGATAAGTCTAAAGTCAGCATAAAATTTAACAATCTTGTCAGTTTCAAAGGTTCATATGCAAACGTGCTTCGTACGTTAACCAGTAAAAGACAACTGAGAGCATAAGACCAACAGTTCAGGACGTACTTGATCTGTGCAGATGAAAACGCTTGGTGCAAACTTATGATGACTAAAATTAATCTATAAGTAGTCGTTACTATAAATCATGCATTTACCTTGTAAAACTCAAAATCGGGGACACCACTATGTAAGCCGCTATAAAGAACGACTATATCATTCTTTCACGTTGTCATGACAACATCCACTCGTTCTTACCTTTTAGGACATGCCCCTAACCCCTCCTGGATCATTCTATTGCAAATTTAATTGAAACGCATTGCTGTCATCACCTTCATGAACAGTAATGACTCTTGGGTATTCCAAGTTAGGCTTAAGTACTTGCAAACAAATTTGCTACTTGTGATGATAGATAACTGCGAATGCCATGGCAGATCATTACCACAATTTTAAAAATGTCTAGAGCAAAACTAGGGTTAGAAGCCTAGGCCTATGCTGTTAAGGTGTATTGGAACTTAAGTGAGGGATGGTGACTTTGAAGACAAAATACTTTAGTTTTTTTGTCACTTATATGATTTCCAAGAGGCCCATTGCTGAAAATCACATCCAGAATACCCCTATCGCACATGGTTTGAACGTATTAGAATTGTTTTCTGGGTAATCAATCTCTTGAAAACAATTCAAAGTGTAAGACGTGAAATGGGAGCAATGATAATTTGAGAAGTTACTCTTCTATCTATCTTGGCAGAATTTATTTGGAATAAATCCACACTCTGACACATACAAACACCCTTAGAGAACTAAGAGAGAACTAAGAGAGAACTAAGAGAGAACTAAGAGAGAACTAAGGGAGTACTAAGAGAGAACTAAGAGAGAACTCAGAGAGAACTAAGAGAGAACTAAGAGAGAACTAAGAGAGAACTATAAAAGAACTAAGAGAGAACTATAAAAGAACTAAGATAGAACTAAGAGGGAACTAAGAGAGAACTAAGAGAGAACAATGAAATAAATTATAGAGTACAGGCGATTGTAATGTATCGATTGATTAGAGATATTACTATTGTTATGTTTAGTTAAATATACAAGGAAACTCCATATATTTCTTTGAGTTCAATTGCTGAAGTTTCAACTTAAAATCATTGTACAAACCTAGGAGAGTAGTGACGTCTACAGAATTCGTTCCACTCACGTAGGTCACATGCCACTTCATTGCAGTGGGGAGAATCCTCTCTGAATTTGAGTTTCAGCTGTGGTTAGTTAATTACACCAACAGTTATAGCTAAGGGGAAGTCGAATCTTTGTTTTTCCTGTTAAAGATTTTAATAAGGAATGTAAAAATGCAGAAGAAGTGATGTAACTTTGTAGACATCTCGGTTTATAATTACTCACTCATTATACTCTTTTTTTTAATAAACAACTCATTTTTTGAATTTCGACCTAAAGGTTGTTTAGTTCTTTGGTCGAAAACGCCCCCAAAAGTTGCTTAGCAGTTGTTTGTAGATTATAGTTAATTAATAAGGAGTTATAGAAACTAAGGACCTGTTTTTTTCATGTCGGAATCCAGATAACAACGCCAACATTAGTCAAATTTTGGGTGAATTCCTATTTTTTCACGAAATATTGGCAATGGTAGCTAGATCTCATTACCCTACTCCAGAGGATGGTTAAAGTTAGTACTGGTAGTATTGGTTGTTAGTAGTGTGAGGATATTTTGTTTTACATACGCTAATATGCTGTACTTTATGCAGTAACGTTTGGGCATGCGTTTTGTTACAGTTTTTTATTACTTTGTGAGGCCTGTAAATGTTATGTTTCATAGCACCTCTCAATAAAGCTTTTTTGTCACCATTCCATTAAGTACTGATTTGCCCTTAACAGTTGTTTAATGTTTTACATAAAAATTTGCCCCAAGTAATTTGTTTATAAGGTGTTTAAAATTTCAGTACTTTTTGGATTGTTTATAACAAAAAAGAGTGTAGTGTGCCTTTTTGTAATCAATTACTAAGAATGTATTCCCCTAATTATTATTATTTTTGCCGTTAATATTTCTACCAATTAATTTTTTTATTTGCTACTAGGGAATAATGGATATTGAAAGAAAGATGGAGACATTAAAAGATGACATGAACAAAAACATTAAGAGTGCCCGTAATATGAAGATGTTCCAAACCACAGTTAAATTTGTATCGAAAGCTATTGGTTTTTCAGGAGGACTGTCTGTGGCAGGAGTATTCGATGCCGTAAGTTAATAACTGCATTGCACTTACCTACATTAAATGGTATTGCAACTAAAGATTGCCTATTTCACAATAAGCACAGAAGGAGATCTTCAGAAGCCACCTGATAAGCTATCTTGAAGCTCATATTTCGAAAACGAGGCTAAGACTAGGGTCGAATTTGCCTATCTTGTTTTAAGCTTTATTACTGGTTGTTGGCTTTAAATATTGTTTCTATATATCGTTTATAATACATTAACAATTACAGCAATAACAATCATAGTTTGGTGATAATAAAGACGGTCCTTTATCAAGGAAGTGCTGATAAAATGGCTGGTGAAATGCAAAGGACAGTGTTAAGGGAGAGTGAAAGTATTGTTTGCATAGTTATTTCTGGCTTATTCAGGGTCAAGAGGCATCACAATTGATTCATTTGTTTTTTTTAAAAACTTTGCTAGTTAGTTCTTATTTGGCTAGATGTATATTATTAGCTATAATACAAATACTACGCCAGGTGACAACAGCGGGAAAAGTTTTTGTAAAGAGATCACCAATAAAGGCATTGAGTTAAAAAAAAATATATATATATATATTATTATTACTATCAGTATCATTACTTTTATTTTGATAGCGTTATTGTGCTTTTTACTATTTGTGAACTAGTCGTTTTGTATTCTAATCAGTCATATATGCCTCATAGTTGTGAGTGTTTGACTGTATCCCGTTGATATATGTTGATAAAATAAATTTCGAGTTTAAAAATTATCTATTACCATTTATTAATAAATGAAAAATTTTAAAATCACGAGGAACTGTTGAAGCGAAATAAGCAGTAGTTGTTTTTACCTTTGATTGTGGAATAATATTTTGATAGAAAACAATTAAAACTCGTGCAAACTATTTGTAATATCTTGTTTGATATGTTTTCTAATAAACGCCGCTTTTCAAGACACGGCGTTTATTAGAGGGCGGCGTTAACTGAAGGAAACACGTTATATAATATGTTAACGCTCCCTTGAAAAGGAACGTCTGATTCTCAATTTTTGTTTTATTTACAAGCATTTCAAGGTTATTGCCACTTCTTCTATTGGTGCTTCTCCTTCGGGACACACCTCTGTTTCATTGTCTGCCATTTTTTCAATCCAGCTTGCGGCAATGGAGATTACCAATCCGGACTACAGATTCACACACAGATGGTAGCTTCTGGGAATTTTTCAGAAATCAGCTCATTTATGCCAGGACTTAAAACATTAATGCAAATCGCAACACAGCTTAGGGTTTAGTCACACAATTCTGTTAATTCATAATTTCAATTAATAGTTGATTTTTTAAGTTACACCACAGATGATATTCACCACCTCCTTCCAAAATAGATACGACGTCGTTTGCTTTCCTTCTTGAGTCGAGAATATCTCTTCAAGAGTGCGATATCAGTCGCATGTCCTGTATTAGTTATTCGACGAAATATAATGATAGATGTTATTGCTGAGTTTGTCTATGACGTGTTTCTCTTTGTACTAATTCACTGGGTTGTGAACGGACAACATACGGCAGAAAAAATGGAAGGAGGCGTATCAGTTAAGTGCAAGAGACAAAAATTGATTTTTTGTTTTGAGCAAATCACCTGAAGCTACAGCATGAGTTTCTCATGGACGCATGTAGCTCGCCTTACTTGAACCAAATCAATTTATCCCAATCAAGCGAGAAAAGAAGTCTTATTTTGTTCACATAGAGCTCAGCTGAAGCATGCGTTTATCAGACACGCACGCAGCATGCACGCATTGCGTAATTCCCACAAGCTTCATTCAATCAAGAGTGAAACAGATATTTTGTTTTGAGCAATTCACCTGAAGCTACAGCATGAGTTTCTAATCACTGGAGGTACACTTTAAAGTTCCTCAGAGGCCATGTTGCAGACGCTGGAAAATCACAAAATTTCCGACCGTCGATCCCTTAACGGCATTTGTCCAAATGCTCATGACCCACCTGTCATTCGACGCAGCGTTTTGATTGAGCTTCCTTCCTCCCTTGCTTGGCAGTGCCCTACGTTTTGACACTATGTTAGTTCACTGGAAAAGAGGTATCCTTTATCGTCGGTAAATTTTGAGTACCGAAATACATTAAACGACAAGCCGCCAATCAATTGATTTGATACCACAGGTTTATTTCTGGCTTTGCGGACTTCAGGTTAAGCATGCGCTTACCACGCTTGCATACATCACATCTTACTTAGACCTAATCAATTGACTTCAATGAGGGGTGAAATAGAATACTAATTGTGTTCACATAGAGCTTAGCTGAAGCATGCATTTACCATGCACGCACGCAGCACGCATTCCGTAGTTCCCACAAGCTTCATTCAATCAAGAGTGAAACAGATATTTTGTTTTGAGCAATTCACCTGAAGCTACAGCATGGGTTTCTCATGAATTGCCACATACTGTATCAGAGTAGCTTTAACCCCAAACTAGACGCAAGTTTTAGCGGACACTATTCCAACTAATGCACAAGCACAGCGAGAAAGATGATGATACACAGTTGACATCAAAGAGCCTTCACAAAACTTCCTCGTGAATCTGAAAGTCTCTGCGTTATCTGCATTAATAACGTAAGGTGTGACAGTTTTCGTGGTGTATCTCCACATACAAAAACTGAATGTAGGGTGTGACAAGTCCTACACTAACTCATGGCCGACTACCCTAGTAACCAACATGGGAATAAGGATATAGAGAAATTAGCAGCCTCTTGAATAGAGGAGTAATAAGACGATGGCTACGCACAACGGGTACTTTAGTCCAGACAAAGCTGAGACTACCTGCATCCTTATTAAAGGTAGGTTTTAAGAAACCTTGCGAAGTAAACCGTGGCGAACCGTCTGATTTCCCCCTCTGCCTCTTTACTGTACTCCTGCCTTTGATTCCTAAAACCTTTACCATGATTCCATAACTTTGAACTTGTTGTAGAACTGATGAAATTGTTTATTGCAAGGCAATAGATCGAATTCGCAGAAAAAGAGGTTTCTATGAAGGAGAACAGAATATTGGCTTCAGAAATCGAAACTGGAGTTTTATTATTTCCCGCCAAAATTGATCCTTTCATTGTCCTTAAACATTTCCAACTTCAAGAGAAACGTAGCCACATATGCCTCCTTTTGAATGTTCTCTTTTGTGCTCCAAGGAATTTGCGAGTGAGAAACTAGGGCAATTTGTAATAAAGATAAAAAGAATGTAGGTAAAAATCCCTACAGAAAAAAACCCTAATGGAAAAAGCCACCTAGGAAAGTTTCACTAAAATAAAAATCCCTAATGGAAGATATCCATCACGGAAGAAATCCCTAAAGAAAAATTCCCTCTTGGAAAAAGCCCATAAAGAAAATATCCCTCGTGGAAAAAATCCCCTAAGGAAAGTACCCCTAAAGAACAAATCCCTATAGTAAAATTTTTTGCACGCCCTGGTTCACAGGTACAGTACTAATCCACTATAGGTAAAAATCCACCTAACAGAAGGGAG
Organism: Alatinidae sp. Z8VKAUB7J3; assembly: GCA_010016025.2. Lineage (NCBI taxonomy): Eukaryota > Metazoa > Cnidaria > Cubozoa > Carybdeida > Alatinidae > Alatinidae sp. Z8VKAUB7J3. Next base: position 11,219,192 of record JAAAKM020073195.1, on the reverse strand, counting down.
TCTCTGCTTTTCAACTGATGCCATAATATTTGAATTACTTTCTTCAAAAACACTTCAATGATTGTGCCGCTCAGCTGAAAAAATTCATTTTACAAGTTCACGTTAGTGTCTGACTGTTGTAGTTTTTAGCCTACATTTTTCCAATGGCCAACCGATGGAAAAATTCAATATTGTTTCTGTAATGTTGTTATTACTTCGATAGATACTCTTGTTGTTGTATGTGTATCTAGTATTAAGACATCAATCATAATTTCATGAGATCACTTATGACTCAAATCTATTTCTGCTTGATTGCTACTTCACTTGCTAATAATAAATAAATAAACTTTAACCCATCACCATGAGCAATTTTATCATTACCTTAATCTGAGTTTCATCAAAACATGAAAAACGAGTTGTGAAGGCACTCTATGGAAAGTATATAATTATAATGCTGATAATAGTAATAAATTGCCAGAGTTGAAATAGGTCTCTAGTTGCAGTGGAAATTATTCATTTTTTCATTATCGAGGATTGCCAAGTCTCAGTCTTTGAAATTTTACGGCCAAATACTGGCCCCCATTCTCTGGGTTAACTTTGGTAACTAAATTTTAAACTTAAAATCTAAGTACACTAGAAAACTTTTAGTCAATATGAATGTATTGCTAGACTAGATGTCTTACATATGTAACAGCCGTGACTACTAAAAGCTTAAAAGAGTATATATTGAGTGTTAGCAGAAATGAAGCAAGAAGTAAGAACCAGGAATATATACCGAACTACGTGTATTCTTGCATTGATGTTGTTGCGTTACCATCTTTCAGGTTTGCGAACAAGAAGAACTCTCTTAAAATGCAAGGTAGTAAGTGGATTTAGCCCCCCCGCATATATCCTGCATTTCAGTTACTAAGAAAATAATGAACAAAATATTTATCAATTGCTAAAGCACACAGTTCGTCGTCATCATCATCATCATCATCATCATCATCATCATCATTATCGTCGTCGTCGTCGTTGTGATCATCATCGTCGTCGTCGTCGTCGTCGCCATCATCATCATCGTCTCCGTGATCGTCGTCGTGGTCATCATCATCATCATCATCATCATCATCATCGTCTTCGTGATCGTCGTCGTGGTCATCATCATCATCATCATCATCATCATCATCGTCATCGTCATCATCATCATCATCATCGTCGTCGTCGTCATCATCATCATCATCATCATCATCATCATCATCATCATCACCATCATCATCATTCTCATCATCATCATCACCGTCGTCATCTTCATCAGTATTCGACCGCAGTCGAAATGATGGAGTTCACCCGCTCGCGCCAGATGAACACATAACTGCTTCCAAGTCTTGTCTGTCAACATTGGTATCCCTTGCGATGACATTGTGTATTAGAGCTTTCTGCTTCTGGAATGAGTTACAGGGCTCCAAAGAAATCGGGAAGATATAATCTAATCCTCTGCTCTAACGCTCTAACAGTCCGTAGCTCTGCATTACCTAGGCTTATAAGTGTTAATAAAACAGAGATCAACGCATAAAAAGGTACACTCACGGAAATATTTGTTTTCCTAGAAAAGTCAGCAAGAGTCATGCTTCTGTAGTTATTCTTGAAGTTTCTTCTTTGAAGAACGGACAACGATATCTTAAAAGAGCACAATCAATAGAAAAATTAGATACTATGATACTACTTATAACTGAAATGCCAGGAGGAAATCGTTTTTGTAAGCAGATTACAAAGGCGTCAACAGTAAAGTTTGACACAACGTTACATTAAAAATGTCTCTTTCTTTGAAGATTCTCAGCCTGCCTGCTATGTTTCTAACCAGAATACTATCAAAATGGAACGTACCACCATCATGACGTATCAGACTGCGTCCGACTTGGTAGAAAGTACTAGTATATGATGGACAATGTTACACTTAAATGGGATTTCTCGAAAATTTGGATCTTACAGCAAGTCCCCGATAATTAATTCCGGGGAACTCGAAATACGTTGACAATATAGAGCAATACAGAAACATGACCGAACGCATTAAAATCCTTTGACCATAAAATACCCTTAGTTTTTTAAATGAAATTATCGGAAGGGTTTAGACATCAAAGTTCCTTTAAAGTTGACTTTTGAATCCCCATAAAGGTTCTACAAGTTTCTTGATCATCTTGCGAAAAACTGAACTAAAGCCATACCACTACGTCTCGTGAAAGATCTTCTGAATACTAAAGACGGATAAACTGGCCTAAGCTAGCTCTAGTCCTTCATGTTAGGCTGCAACCATATTGCTGGTCGGGTTTCACTCTGATAGGATTTCTACCTACTAGAGACTGCGCGAACAGCACGCATAAGTTTTGTTCTAATATCATATTAACAAGTTCACATTAATACAAATTGTATTGAAATGAAATTTTGAAGAAAGTTATATTGTATTAAAGAATACAACTTTCCTCAAAATTTCAATTTTAACAGGCTCCATACTCCTTTGTATAAAAATGACACAGTGCAAAACATGATTTTCACGCAAATAATTGCAAGCTTTAAAGTAGGATCTTCCTTCCTATTATTATTGATCAACTCGTGGAATTTTTCTTCTCCAATTTACTTTGATGGTTTGATTGAGTGGCATTCATTTTTCGACGCTTGCCATAGTTAACTCTGGTCATTAAAGAACATGATACGTTAAGTTACACGGTTTTTAACAAGCAACTCCATTTTCGGGGTCAGGCCTAGAGTTGCTTAGCAATTTTCCAAAATCAGGCCTGGAGTTGCTTAAGTAGGTAATGAAGTATACCTCACCAGATAACATCAAAGCTGTGTTATTCATACTTTACTGACTCCGTTGTGGGTGTTCACAGTTTATGTTGAGGGGCTGACGTTTGGTGATAGCTCATCTGTGTGCGAGACCAAAGTTTATCTTTCAGAGTATTTGTATTAAGACATGTTTGCCATATTTTGCAATAAATCTCATTTTTACATCCATCATTGTTAGAGACATCAGTCGACGCACCTATACCCGCCTCCTTTGCGCGGCTCTAAATGTCAGCTTAAAGACATGTTCGACAAATAAACATCTTTCTGGACATCTGTCACTAGCTTCGATCGCTATTCGAAAGGAGGCTCAAACTTGCCGGTCATCTGTTGAGTTAATTCACGAGCGATTTGTTTTTTTGGAAATCAAAACATGATAAACGATCCACCAGAAGACGTCTGCGTGTCTATGCAAATCATTAGATGATACTTGACTGCATTTGGAGGACACTGCTGTAGTGAAGGAGGATCGGTAGAGTTGAAGAGAACTTGTCAAACGATGCCGAGAATACTCGGCCTGATGATGATTGTATGAATAATGCGATACGAAGTTACCGATATTGGGGTTTTGGTGTCGGGCGACGGTTGCTTACTTTTTAATCAGAAAATCAATACTCAAGTTGCTTAAGTGGTTGTTTATGTTCTTGGTTGCATTAGTAGAAGGAGAAAAATGCAGTTATTATATGGATAAAAACAAAGAACTTACATATTAAAGGAATGGATTACGAAAATTTTTTGTATTGGAGTTAATATATGGCAAGATACGTCTTGATTTACGTTTCAACAAACTTTTATTCGGGTTTGTTCTCATGTCACTTGAAGGATGACTCAACTATATTGCATCTTGCTATTGCAGAAACTATGACTCAATGAATTCATGGACTACAAAGACTTTAAGATAAATCACTCTTTTTCATATCTATAACATGCATGCATTAAATAGCATTTAGCGTCCATACTTTTTGTAACATTCACCGACGAAATAGCTGATATCACAAGTCTACGAGCACCTTCTACTTCCCCACACTTGTAAATGTTGGGTAATAGGAGTTTCAATTTATTTCCAGGCCATGAAACATTTTTCTCCAAACAACATAAAAGGTCTCATTTTAAGTTAATTGAGCAAATTCGCAATCCCTCGGTGCAGTCCCCTGATAAGAAGTGGGGCTTTAGGACATTCACACCTCCTCTTTCTGTTTTCATTTGTATTGTCCTAATTGAAACCATTACGTAATCCAAAGTTTTACGGGGTTTGATCTTCATGAAACATGAAACACTAAAGGCCATGGAGTTGTTGGATTTTTGTGGCATTTGATAGTCCGGATGAAAATCTAATAAGAAATATAAAAACCCAAGAGACTACACGTATATCCAGAGCCCTTTCAGCTGTGTATAGCGCAGCCCAAGACACAACACGTATTTCCAGAGCCCTTTCAGCTGTATATAGCGCAGCTCAGTAGGACAACACGTATTTCCAGAGCCCTTTCAGCTGTATATATCGCAGCCCAAGAGACAACACGTATTTCCAGAGCCCTCTCATCTATGTATAGCGGAGCCCAAGAGATGACACGTATATCCAGGGCCCTCTCAGCTGTATATAGTGGAGTCCAAGAGACAACACGTATTTCTAGAGCCCTTTCAGCAGTATATAGTGGAGCCCCAAGAGATGCCACGTTCTTCCAAAGCCCTCTCAGCTGTATGTTGTGGAGTGAGGGCTTCCACGCCATTTTTAGTGCTGGTTCGAACTCAAATTTTAAGATAAAAAATATTGAAATTGGTACTTACGCCGCTTTCCTTAATTAAGCAGTTGGGGTCAGGTACAGAACAGCTGTAATGCAATTGATACGTAGTGTCGTTAAAAGCCAATCAAAACTATGATGTGACAGAAGTGGCTAATGAATGGGCTATGCGATCAGTTTTTGGCATAGGTGACATAAAAGGTAAAAAGCTATATTTAATCACCTATAGTGAACACGTTATGTCACCTTGAGTATAGTTGACCTGAAATATAGAAAAACTCGTTCGTCTGTGTATTTGCTGAATACTCGTGAAACACAAGAACTGGTTATAATTTTTAAGAAATCATCGTCTTTTCTTGAAGAAATTGGATTTCCAGTCAGCCCAAGAAATGTAACAATAGCTTTTATCAATACCGGTAATCTAGGAAAGCTTTAATTAATACCTTTAGCACATGGACAAAAGCTATCAACGGACTAATAGTGCACTTTACCCATCATCTTATGCAAGGATTTTTTTCAGAGTGGAAAAGTTTGTCCTGGCTAGATTGTCGCTATGTAGAGATTATGTAATACATTGAGACTTGTGTTTATTGCTGTGGAATGAGAGGAATAATGGACTAAATTTCTTAAGTCTTCCCCTCCAAATGGTCACGTCAATACAATATAAATTCAGGTGAGAAAGCAGAAGATGCTACTGTTTTAAATGAAATGTTTACATCTCACTGTCTGTCATAAATAACCTAAAATTCCTTTTCTGTATCTATTTTAAATCGTGTTAGTTCACAAATGATTATTACGTTTTATCTTCACGCATGTGTATACAGTAACTCAAAAATGTTTAGCCAGCAACCGCGAACGCACTTTATGGATTGCCAATACTTTTGCAAATGATGGCATTTGTAAAATGATTTTTATTTTTCACTGTGCAATTGCTTAAGACACACTTCCTTCTTCTGGCTAAAAATTTGTAATTGGATTAGTTGATATTAATATTACAGTCATTCTTATGACCATACATGTTTACTTTCTTTCGTGATATTTATGTTACATTATCTCACGATATGATTATACGATTTGATGATTATGATGAGGATCTCCAGGTTGATAATAGATGTAAATGCAATTTATACTAATCTGTGTGTATCTTTGTTCTATTTCTTCAGTTGCACGAACAATGGGGGACAAACTTCTTCGTGAGGTTCAAAAGGAGCTGCTTTTACTGGCTTTCGTCACATTGCTAGGAAGGTAAGAGATATGAAAGTTGAAGATGAATGTTCAAAATGTCATACCGCGAGAAAATATAATAACTGTGTTTTCGAACAAGAGTTAAAGTACTCCCAAGAAACTACGCACAATTCTGCCTGCTATTTCAATGTTTTAACAGAAATTAAGGAAATCCAACTGTCGTAAAAACATTTGTTTGCAGTTAATGGTTTTCTCCTCAGCTTTGTGCTCGCAAAAAAGACGTGAAGATAACAAGGAGGCGTCATAATTAAAAGTTGGTTAGTGGTATATAATTTAAATATTGCTTTGAGTAACGGATTCATTTGCTAAACGTTTTTACCGTACACTGATCACAGCAATTGCATGAAGTACAGTAAGCAAAGCTTCTGCGATAAATTTATAGGAAATGAGAATAGCAAAGCATGTGGTAGAAAGTAACAGTCACTAGAGCGACACCTTTTCTCCCACTCGTGTCATTGAAAAACACGTAAAGTTGTAAGCAAGTTCTTTTGTTGACAGAGGACCGGCTTCTTTGTTTTGATAAATGCGGCTTCTAAAGCGGCATGATGAAACGGAGTTCGAGCTTTGGCTAATACGCTAAACAAATCCTTCTGATAGCTGTCAGCACATCTTGGGTTTTCACGAGGAACAACAAACAGTTTCACCAATAAGACACCATGAGACACTTGTTAGGAGGTGCTTGTAAATCGTTATGGATCGAATCAAAGTAAAGGTAAAGGTGCCAAGTTACGTACCCGGTAGAAGAAATAAGTACACACCATGTTGAGAGAAGTGGACAACTTTTAATCAGGAATTACACCAACCCCTAGAATAATGGTTGTGGAAGCTAACTAAAGCTAGTCTATCTACTATTTCTATGAGTCATATGCAAGACGTCATTTTAGAAAAGACTTTTTCACTATTCAATAAATAAATATCAATAGGGCTGCGCTAATTCCTAAATCATTTAGCTTTGACTCAAGCTGGTGAATGTACATTTTTTGTCTCTCCCTGTACCTACGTGATGCAAGCGCTACTGCTTTGCGATTCCTATTCAGCTTTCGTTCGTTTTTGTCAGTTTTAACTGTATCGTTTAGTTCCCTTTTTTGTGGGACTTTGTGTCGGATTTTTAGTTTTGCTTCAAAAATCTTAGTTTCTAGCTGGTTCAGTTCTAAAGGTGTAAGTTTGTCCTCCAGTGATTGTTTTAGCTGAAGTAAACGTTCCTTTTTCTTTTGTCTATACTTTCTAGCTGCGATCTTATTTCGTTCACGAAAGCTTAGTTGTTCCTCTTTTGTGTCAATTAATGGGTCCTCATTAAGATTTGCACTTGGAAGGCAGCCTTCTTCAGTCAAATTTGAGTGTTTCACCTGGACATCAAGAAGAACAGTTGTCTTTTTAGACTGGTCTTTAGATAGACTATTCTTATCTTCAAACATATATTTTTGATGTGTGGGATCTAACAAAGAAGTCAGGATATTATTCTGTGTGCACTCTATTGCTTTTCCTTTTGTACTTTCTGTTTTTGGTTTTATTGTGGAATTGGTTTTCTTACAATTCCTTTGAGTAGAATTTATCATTCTTGAAGGGTCATGCAACATAGAAGTTGTTTCTGCTTTATTTTGAAGGGTAGTTTTGGCAGAATGAGACCCTTTCACATCAAGAACAGCAGCTCTATTGTGAGGACTGTCTCGGGATAGATCCTTCTTGTCTTCAGATTTATCATGCAGTTTTGCTGACTCAGATAAAGGGTCCATTAAGCAACACTGGGTGGCATTTATTTGGCAATTCATTACAGTGTGCTTTGTGCTGTTTTTCCTTTTGACTTTTCTTTTTGTTGTCGTATTGCCGGGTTTCAAATGCAAAGCACTCTCTCCTAAAGTGCTGGGGGAAAGAGTTCTTATTTTCACAACAGGTTGAAATGTGGACAAGTTAACAAGCTCTCGTTCTGACCGATGATATGGCTTACGACATATTTCAGCTGCTGCGACCGTCAACAGTTTTTCTTTTGTGAGAGACACCGCTACATTTTCTTCTTGGGATTCATCTTTAGATGATCTGGTGTTATAATCCTTTGACACCAGAGTCCTTAGCTGCTTACTTTTGGTTTTCTGCCTTTTAATTCCTGTTTTTCTTTTTGTTATCACGGTTCTGGGTATCATCCGTGAAGTATTCTTTCTCAGTTTAGACGTGTAGCGAGTTTCTATTTTCACGCTAGGCTGTGGCTCAGGGTGTATTGCAGCTGTTGCGACCAACAACCGTTTTTCTTCTGTGATAGAAACTGGTATAATGTTTTCTTTAGATCTATCCTTAGGTAGTGCGGTCTTATATTCCTCTGACACCAGAGTCCTGAGTCGCTTACTTTTCATTTTCGGTCTTTTAATTTCTGTCTTTCGTTTTGTTATTTCGATGCTGGGTATCATCCGTAAAGAATCCTTTCTTATTTTAGAGAAGTAGCGAGTTTTTCTTTTTACGACAGGTTGTGGCTCACGGTGTATCTCAGCTGCTGTGACCATCAACCGTTTTCTTTCTGTGATAGAAACTGGTATATTTTCTTTTTGGGATTCATCTTTAAGTGGTGTGGTCTTATATTCCTTTGACACCAGAGACCTGAGTCGCTTACTTTTCGTTTTTGGCCTTTTAAGTTCTGTCTTTCTTTTTGTTATTCCTCTGCTCGGTATCTTCCTCAAAGTATAATTTCTTTGTTTAGAGGTGTGGCGAGTTTTCCTTTTTATTATTGGCCGTGACACAGGTAAATTAGGACTTTTATTAGGAGTGTCTCCCGAGAATATATATATATATATATATATGTATATATATATATATATATATATATATATAGCGCCGTTAAATTGAAAGCTATTGTGGTAATGCTCCAAAATGGTATATATGTATCATTAGTGTAACCAGCAACGACGTTCTCGATTTATAGTTTTGTTAATGATATATATTATTATTATTATTATTATTATTATTATTATTATTATTATTATGTCATGTCATTTTTAAAATGCTTTTTCTTTTCTGATCTTCCTTAGCGTTATATACCCTCATTTCCCTCATGCGTATATTTACAATATATCCTAATTGCGTCCCTTCTGCCCTAGTGTCAGATAACTGTTTGCTCATTCCCATCTATTTTCAACATGAATAAGGTTCTTAACAATAGCATACACTCATTCCAATGTACCATGTCACAGTTCGAGTTTCGAGTTTCGAGTTTCGAGTTGTACCTTACGCTGTGAACACTTCAGAAGGATGCTTTTCATAGCCCTCTTTCTAATAGACCTTAGAAACATTGCAAATTTCAGTTCCTTTTTGCATTTGATTTCGCATCACTTGATGTCTCTTAACCACCTTATCCGAAATAAAACCCAGCATTACCTTGTCCTGATTACAATAATTACAAAGAACTATCTTTATTTAACCGATACTGAATTGTTGAGCACAGTTTCATGCTTTGTACAAAGTGTGGAATAAAGTGTGGAATATACACTGCTAATGAAGTCGACGGCTGTTCCAACATAGAAAGGAAAGGGAATTCTCTTAAGGTGATACTTTCGAATGGAATATCATATGACACAAACTGCCACTAGGCCATTTGTAAAACCTTTTTAACTAAAAACTTAATCATATGCATCTAAGTTTTGTAACTTCGTTTGCTTCATAGCAAACCCTCGCAAATCAAAAGCAGAGTAATCCATTTCCCCCAGGTTTTGCAAAATGATAAGAAAAGCGGCATCCCATCCCCGCAATCTTAAGCAACACAAACAGCGTCACGCAAATCACAAAATAGTACCTTTGAAAAGGTGACCAATAACATACATTGGAACAACAACAGACAATATGGACATATAGTGTTAATAAAGAACCTTTGATAAACCACTTTACATTTAACAAAAGACGTTCCGAAAGAGTCAAGAACAATTTGTGTTTGCATTGCCTTGATATGTACAGTTAGAGTAAAATTCTTCGGAGGCAAACATAGTACTTTTGCAACTGAAGATCCGCGCGATCAGAAACTTCCTAATATCCTTCTTTCTTTGTTAAATTCTCGGTCAATATACTTTCTAGAAGGTACGTGAAGGAAAATTTTGTCTAGCATAAAATGGAACAAATACTTGTATTTAAAACAAATATAATCTAGGGCGTCGCTAGGGACTTCCTCCCATTTGCCTTCCATAACAAAAAACCTTCACTAAGGCACTTAAAGGCTCACTAAGCGTCCAGATGAACCTGTCAGAAGATTTCTGAGCTAAATTAGAGAAATAATCACATGAATGTCATGCGATACCATGAAGAGACGTAAAGTCTTTAACCACATCATTCTCGATACTTACATTGCACTATGACATCCACTGTGACCTTTGCTGCTACTCCAATCCCATTACTTGCTGTGCATTCATACTTTCCTCCTTGAGTCCTCGTTACGTCTGCAATTTCTAATGTCTTTGACTTTGAGAGGGTAGCTTCGTCTGTGCTTTTAGACCACGAGAAATTAGCTGCTGGATTAGCATTAGTTACTGAGCAAGTCACGCTGACTTTGTCAGTTTCATTTACTCTGACAGTATTGGGACTGGTTGAGATTCCACTTGGTGGAACTAAAAAGAAAGGTAAACAACTTATTGAGGCATCAACATTGTATCGTGCGCTGTAATGTAATCAAGCATGCAATCAAGCAATCGTTTAAAAGACTACATCACCTCAAAAAGCATGGGATAATCCTTAGAAAAATACTTCGCATATTATCTTTCGAACAAAGTCCATGGTTAAAGTCCTATATAGACTTTAATACTAGAATGCCAGCTACTGCTTCCAATCAATTTGAGAAGGACCTCTTTAAGCTATTCAATAATTGAGGACTTGCCCCACCATAAAAATATCTCATTGGTCAACCACCAACAATGCTTAAAGTTTATCGCATCTTTAGTTGCGGTGAACACTGTTAAAACATCTGTATTGCTTAATCGTCCTATCTACCTGGGACTGAGCATTCTTGATATCAGCAAAACCTTACTGTATCACTTTTACTATGATTTCGTTAAAAATGCTACTGCCCTGGAGATAACAGCTCTCTCCTATTCACCTACACGATTTTTTTATGTTATCTGATCAGAACACCGGGTTTGTATGCAAATATGCGTCTCCTACATCATCTGTTTCACTTTTTTGAAGATCTAGCAACACACCCCCTCTATTCTAATGTCAATAAGAAGGTACTTGGAAAGTATAAAGAGGAGTTGAATGGTATCCATATGAAAGAAATTATTAAACTAAGTCCCAAGAATGTGTCCTCTGACATATGGTACCACAGAGAAAAAAATGCAAAAGGGTAAAGAAGTGTGTTGTAAAGCAAGACCTCTGATACCAGGAATACAAGGATTACCTCCTTTCTGGAAGAAAAAATCATTCTATGAATCAAATCAGATCTTCTCACCACAACATCTACAATTTTGGACTCAATAAGACTTTCCTTTCTGCCTATGATAACAAGTGTCATATGTTACCTTCTGGAGTTGGTGCTCTTCCTGTTGGACATTATAAGTAATCTAGCATTAATCCTCAAAAATAGGTGACAACCCTGTTCTTCATAAATCTCCTATATAGTATGGACTAATATTGTTATCCGGTCAAAACGCATAAAGGTTATGATTAGGAACAACATGACATCATGTTACAGGTGTCAGCAAGCCTTGTATGTGATGTTGTATAGGTGAAAAACGTCTTGTCCGGTCAAAATGCGCTATGAATATGATCAGGAGCAAAATGACATCATGTTACAGGTGTCAGGAAGCCATGTATATGATGTTGTATAGGTGAGAAACATCTCGGCAATTGATATCCGGTCAAAACACAAGTTAAGATAAGGAGCAAGATGACATCATGTTACAGGTGTCAGGAAGCCGTGCATGTGATGTTGTATAGGTGAGAAACATCTTGTCTGGTCAAAATGCGCTATGGGTATGATCAGGAAAAATATGACATCATGTTACAGGTGTCATGAAGCCATGTATGTGATGTTGCGTAGGTGAGAAACATCTCGGCAATTGATATCCGGTCAAAACACATAAAGGTTAAGACAAGGAGCAACATGACATCATGTTACAGGTGTCAGGAAGCCATGTACGTGGTGTTGTATAGGTGAGAAACATTTCGGCAATTGATATACGGTCAAACAAATAAAGGTTATGATAAGGATCAGGATGACATAATGTTACAGGTATCAGGATGCCATGTATGTGATGTTGCATACATGAAAAACATCTCGGCAATTGATATCCGGTCAAAACACATAAAGGTTATCATTAGGAGAAACATGACATCATGTTACAGGTGTCAGGAAGCCATGTATCTGATGTTGTATAGGTGAGAAACATCTTGTCCGGTCAAAATGCGCTATGGGTATGATCAGGAGCAAATGACATCATGTTACATGTGTCATGGAGCCATGTATGTGATGTTGTATAGGTGAGAAACATCTCGGCAATTGATATCCGGTCAAAACACATAAAGATTATGATAAGGAGCAAGATGACATCATGTTACAGGTGTCAGGGAGCCATGTATGTGATGTTGTATAGGTGAGAAACATCTTGTCCGGTCAAAATGCGCTATGGGTATGATCAGGAGCAAACTTCTCTTTTCAACAAGCCTGTGAATCAACGAAATTCGTTCACGCGATCGTGCCCGCCGATAGAGCCTACTGCCGCTGTCGCCATCCCTGTTACACTGGTGTCAAAAGTGCTCACAAGCTTGAAGAAACCATGGCCAACCTCGCAGCCCTAGCAGAACTATTGGACCAGCTCCAAAGGCAGTTGTATGCCGAAAAAGAAGCCCGACTTCACGGTGTTCCTCTGGTGGTTGCTTCCCCGATCGTGACTGTCAAAGTGCCTCGGGAACGCAAGCTGAAAAGATACAACGATCAACCTGACGACAAAACGCTTGAAGATTGGATCTCTGATGCTGAACGGGCTATCGTTGCTCTACGCCTTGGGGATGACTTCATTATCCACTATCTAGACGGCGCTGCAAAAGAAGAAGTCCGATTACGCCCGGCTGATCAAAGATCGTCCCCAGCGGCTGTATTTCTGATCCTCTGGGAGGTGTTTGGTCAGAAACTCACAGGGTCTCCAAAACTTTTATGGAAGAAAGCAGCAAGACGTGGAATCCCTGAGGGATTACTCGCACTGCCTCATGACAATGCTGGACCAAATTATCAAGGCTGGTCCTGCCATGGCTACCGAACGGGACCGGCTGCTGAGGGACCAGTTTGTGGAGAATGTCCGTGATCTTCATCTCCGGTGCGAGCTGCAACGTCAGATCAGGGCAGATCCTCATACCAGCTTTCTCAACATCAGAGATGAAGCCCTCCGCTGGACTGGAGAGGATGCTCTACCACCTGCTGCTGCCCTTGCTGCCAAACCAGAACCAGTTGACGCCCCCTGCTTTCCTTCACAGCCTTCCCAGTATCAACCGATTCTGGACGGTCTTCTTGCTGGACAAAAACTCCTTACAGAAAGCTTGCAGCAGCACCAAGCAATGTTGGCCAGCCACATGGAAGCACACCAGCGTGCATTTACGGAGCAGCAGCAGCTACTGACTCGCCTTGTTCAGAATTTGAGTCCGCAAGTACCCAAGAATCCCAGACCCACCAGGAAGTGCTTTGTCTGTGAGAGCCCTGAGCACATCCGGCCGAACTGCCCCTTTCAAGCTCAGCAGACACAGAAAGCAACAAGGCCGCCAAGACAGAAATCACAAACAAGGAAGCCAGCTTTAAACAACTATGCTCTGCAGTCATGAGCCAGTCTGTGGAGCAGAGCCTCAGGATAAGCTGATTGGCAAGACCGCTGTCTCAACCATTCTCATCAATGATATACCAGTACTAGCACTGGTGGATACCGGATCAGCAGTTTCACTGATTCCAGAAGATTTCTTTTATGGCCACCTTCAACCCACAGGAGCAGATGCTCAGCCCCTACACCAGGTGATACGCCTACATGCAGCAAATGGCCTGGAAATTCCTTACAGTGGCTATGTTGACTACCCAGTTGTTGTCGATGACTTCTTGTTACCCTCATGTGGACTCCTCATACAGAAAGCCTCTCCTGCTGCCTACAAGCCTAATTTGCCTTATCAACTGATCCTTCGTACCAATGTACTCCAGTTTTTGCCACAATTTACAGAGATGCTGAATCAGAACAATATGGCCGAATCAAGACAGACCCGTGCTGGTTTTGTCCGAGTTGCTGGCCCTGCACCTGTTCTTGTTCCTGCACAGTCTGCCATTGCTGTTAAAGTTACTGGTCCCTCCTGGCCTGGCCCTTCCTGTTGTCGATTCACTCTCAACTCCCCCACCTGGAAATGTTCAAGTTGGACGCACACTTGTAAATGTCAGCCACTCCTGTTATGCCATCCACGTTCTCAACCCAAGCTCGAAAGATGTCTGGCTCACACCAAGAACATGCCTTGGCGTTGCTGAAGTTGCTGACCAAGTATCAAGTGGGACACACCTCAGTTTCCAGATTCAAGATGATCTCAGCTGCTGTACAATTTCTACTTATAAGGAGTAACATGCAGTGTTATGTCGTGGCAGCTAGAGCGTTCACTGCAAACAACAGCCTGCTAACACCAAGTTAGCATGATGTTAAGCAGAGCACCAGAATATGTAGTTCAGGCAAAGTCGATGTATTGACTTTACAGAGACCCTGGTTTATATAGACCATTGACTTTACAGAGACCATGGACTTTACAGAGGCCACGAACTTTACAGAGACCATGGACTTTACAGAGACCATGGACTTTACAGAGACCATGGACTTTACAGAGACCACAAACTTTACAGAGACCGTGGACTTGTGCTGAATCGGACGTTTGTATTGTTGACACGGGGAATCCCCATGATGTAATGATCTATTTGGACAATCACCAGTAAAACAACCTAATAACTTAGAGTCTCGAAGTTAATTTGTCGGCAGAAATTCATAGTGTAATAACTATTTTAAGATTACATTAGGCAATGTCATTAAATTAAACGTTCATAGTATTTAGTATAAATTCAGCTGTTTTATGCCCCTAAAGTCAGTCGAGCCACTTGGGGCTGAGCATCACGCAGTTACCGGGTACTGGTGATTAGAGATGGTAAGTCGTAATTGAACTTAGAATTGAACGTCATCTAAATACACATATATTCGATAGATTGTTTGCTATTTGGTTAGTTACAGATTTATTTCTTAGGCGTTACTATTATCGTAACACGCACATTGGTTGATAGTTAAATTGACGAAGCATTAAGTTTTCGGATGAAATAGGTCACGTACTTTAGTACTAAGTCGTTAGAGCGTCAAATCGTTATTACTGAAACGTAGAATTTTGTCTTGTTTGCCTTATCGTTCAGAGTATTCTATTATTCATTTGTATATGCTATAAATCAGATGTACTTTTACTCATTTTCTTTATATTTGTATATTCGTTACAAGATAGTTTAGTGACATATAAATTGTATTTGCCACTGAGTTCTTATTTAGTTTACAGTCCTCTATTAACGTCGGTTAAAGTGTCGATTACGCTTGCATCGCGGTCGAGGTTTTGCGACAGACTTTACAGAGACCATGAACTTTACAGAGACCACAAACTTTACAGAGACCGTGGACTTTACAGAGACCATGGACTTTACAGAGAGCATGGACTTTACAGAGAGCATGGACTTTACAGAGATCATGGACTTTACAGAGACCATGAACTTTACAGAGACCATGGACTTTACAGAGACCCTGGTTTAAACAATCGATTTACTTGTAGCCTTCGCGCACACAGAAACTACTGACGTACAGTAGTTACCACTTCAGCTGGGATAGTCTGCACGCAGGCTAATTTACTTGACGCAGGGTATCTGTAAAGTCCATAAATCGACTTTGGTTAATGACTGACTCTGAAAATCGATCGAAAGAATCAGTAGGTCCCCCGTTCACGACGAGGTTCACGAACTCATGGGATGACCGGAACTATCACATTTTGGCAGATCAGCTTGAAAACTGTTGTTGTTCAGGTATCGACGAAAACTCTTTGTGCGTGTGTTTTAATCCCAAGTTGCAATAAGCATATTCAATGTATTTGTCAGAGTCAGTGTATTTGGTATTTAAAGGTAGAAAACACATGCTAATTAGTTTTTGAATGCGTTGAGTAACGGATTCATTTTGCTAAACGTTTTTGCCATACACTGATCACAGCAATCGTATGGAGTGAAATAGGAAAGCTGTTGCGATGCATTTATAGGAAACGAAAAGATCCTAGAAAATAAAGATCACAGGGGTGACGCGTTTTCTGTCGCTCATGTCAGTGAAAACGGCGTAAACTGTAAATAAATTCTTTTTGTTGACAGAGTATAAATTCATCATAACAGCTTTCTCATTCACTCCATACGATTGCTGTGATCAGTGTATGGCGAAAACGTCTAGAAAAACGAATCTGTTACTCAACACAATATTTCTACAACTTAGGATAGTCCAAATTTTATGCTTTGGTTTAATATATATCTTGAATAAAAAGATTAAGAAAAGGCAAAAATTGATGTGCCATGCTGGACTCAATATGTAGCGATACTAATATCCACTTGGGGGTAGTATCGCACGCTTGACTATGTCCAGAATTAAGTGTACTACTGAAAATCAATGAAAAAGGAAAAAATAAACAAAATAAAAATCAGAAAGGTCCTGGAGGGACACAAATATATAATACGAATAAAGTCTCCGTTTCTTTTTTTTCTTTTTTATTTTATTTGTTTATTATTTTTTTATATTTTCTCAATAAGGAACATATCCATTTTGTACTGAGGTCCTGCTATGCTTAAATTTCCAACAATTTGGAAACAAACTTGTAACAGATAATTCCAATAAAAATTAAGGAAAAGGGTTTCGAAAGACTGTCAGAGAAACGAATAACCAATTCCTAAACCCGCTGTCCCTCATCTCCCGCGTTAAGATGTGTTAAACAGAATCGGGTTCAAGAATTCGTCTCGACAGACTCCAAGCGGATTACCATAAACTTATTTAAAAAACACCGTTCAATTTATCCATTCAAACTCAAATTGTGAATCAAGCAATTACGGCTGTCACTTACAGGAGTCTTGTGGTGAACCCCTGAATTGATCTTTGCCTGGACATATATGGCCCAATATTTAATCCTACATGCCGCAGGACTAACGACAAAAGAACTTTGTAGTCGATAAGGGTCATTATTTAATCAGTCTCTTATTAAAAGCCACACATGCTGATAAAATGGTCTCAAAGCCAATAAAGATGATCGCGGAAAAATGTGTACCTACGATGATAGAATATTTGAAATCCGAATAAAATCTGTAATATAATAAAAAAATGGGTAAAATATGAGGGTTTAATATTCAACAATTTAACATGAGACGATATGGATCCATTTTTTTTTTACAATTTATTTCGAATTTTTACTGCCATAACCTCACTCTTTGAGCTACATTATTTAAAAATGCTTTCTAAATAAAGGTTTTCCAATATCCGAAAAAGGCCAGATAAAATTCTATTTTTACCGCTAGTGAATATCTTAGAATAAGATATATTATTCCTTACATTCTTTAAGCTTTTTGCTTGACTTTTTTAGTAAGAAATAAGGAGCGTAGATCAATGATAGTCTTGGGGTTCTAGCCTATCTTGAATGAGGAAGGTCTAATCTTCCATATTATAACATTTTGCCCCTTTTTGTCCAAGCTTCAAGTTGAAGGAACATTTTTTTGGCTTTTTCTTGAAAAAAAAAGGTATTTTTTTGGAAAGAGAAGAGGTGCTTACCTCTTCTCTTTCTTTCATTTAGTTCTGGACAATTTTCAGCATGCTGGCCCCTTTTAATACAGTGGATTACTTAGGCCTTACACTTTCTAATAATGTGTATTGCAAATTACTATTCTTGACAGATACTTTATTTTGTAGCTACACCTATAACTGTGATTGCTCCAATGGACTCTGCATTTGATGAAGCTAACGTGGCTTGGGATGACTTGTTAAAGAATCCAAGTGAAGTTAATAACATAATAAATGGCCATATTATACCAGGTGTACTTTTTTCCGAGGCCTGTAGGAGTCAAAAAAGTCTCTTTACTATAAATGGAAGAATGGTTGTATGTGAATACCAAAATGGTAAGTGGAATTATTTTGAAACAACAAAATAATTATCTTTTGATTACGGGTTATATTTTCGTAGCTAAAAGAAACATATTTTAGTATCGAATAATAATAATTGAAACTGTCACATCTAAAACAGTAAAGCTTATTTTCTAATTCTGTTTTAATTCTGTCTGAATGAGAAGTTACTCGTAGTACTATTCTCTTTTGCTGTACTACACTCAGTCAAGCACGTGAGAATCATCAGAGGCAGAGCGACTCTGCGCTATTTACGAAATAATTTCTGGTCCTTGAACATTCAGTCTTAGTATGGGCTCTCTGTGTCCAAACTGGCAGTCTTACCTCATTTGTGGAATAATTTCTAATCGTTAAACTTTTAAGTAGTAGCATGGGCTCTCTCCATCCAAACGAGCTGTCTTAAGCATAAGGAAGCAACGATCAAAAATTTACAGACTAATAATAAATTCTATTTCAACCGAATATATTTGGTAGCTCAAGGCCTACATTGATTGCACGAATATTCCTATCCCCCCCCCCTTCGGAATTCCGTGACAGTCTATGTGATGGTATGGATTCCAGAGAAGGTGAGCGAGAGGGTATCTTTTGTATGGAGGTGACCCTGTTAGTATCGCTCCCCCAACTTGATTTAGATGGTTTCACAGCCTATTTTGGCCTCGACTCAGAATTTTTAGATCGTTTGCTCAATTAATTGCCACCAAGTGAGGTAGAGAGGCTACTTGAGGAACAGACAATGTCCTCACCCCACGGTGGCCGTGAGAAGGGGGAGCCGGATAAAGTGGATCTGGTTCACTCCTGTATTACCAGATTTCCATGTAGTCAACTCCGCCTTGCATAATGTTTATATTTTAGAGCTAAGTTTACAGACCCTTGAATATACTTTCAGCTAGTAGTGTCCATTTGGATCCATTTGACATAGTCCGCTCCTATATGGGCACGATTCAAGCACTTACTGAATAACAGATTCGGGAGGGGTTGGACGGGATAGCATTAAAGCATTCATTGCACAAAAGATGTTTTATTTAAATGAGAAATCGGGTCAAATGTATTCGTATTACATATAAACTGAAATGCAGAAACTTCATCCGGATTTACACAATTTTGAGGGAGTTTTTTCAGGCCGTGTAGAAAGTATTTTCAATAAGATAGATAGTTACAATTAGATGGGAGGTGACCCGGTGGTCCTATTTATCGAGAATTTAGATACCAGTGTTACGAAATTTAAAAAAGAATTTGCTTTAAGAGGTGGGAGGGAGAGAGATGTATAAAATAAAATATAGATTTATGGCCATGTGGAGGTGTACACCGCTTTTGTTTCGATACGGGACTTGAGTACTTCAAGTACGTGGTCCTCGTGGCAGGCGATAAACCTCTTCAAAAAGATGCCAGTAAGACATATGTGAAAGATTTGGCAGTTATTGGGGGAAAGGAGGGGACAGAGTTCCCTAGTGTAGATTTTGACTGTTTAAAGGGGCAGTATCCTGTAACACCTAAGAGGATAGATATTTTGAGAGGAACAACGAGCATTTAAAGACTGGTATTACAGTTTTATAGTAAGTCACAGAATTTGAAAAGATTAGAAGGGGGTAATTTATTCAGCTAAGGCTCCATCCATTGAATAGGTGAAACACTGGATATGGCATCTTTACGAGCCTGCCAAAGACTCTGATTCAATGAGAAATTTCTTTTCAATTCCCCATGTTAGTCCGGTTTAAGAATTTCCAGAACACACTCCTGCAGAGCGACAAGGTGGAATTAGACTTAGAAGCCAAACTCATGGACGTGTGCAATCCATCAAGCTCGAAGCCTGTTACAGAACATGAAGCCTTCACAGTCTCTTGTGAGCATGCTCAAAGAAACTCAAGTAATACCATGCAATTGGTAGAGGTAATTGCGACATTGGGTGGGGAAGATTGTGCAGGCGCAACTATTGTTGCACTTAATAAAACAGCTAAAAAGTTAATTCCGCGGCTGCGCAATGTAAATTATCCAATGACTCTATCACCAGAGGACGAGTTAGCTATGAAAAATAAAGATATGTGTTGGGTTTGCAAGGTGAAATTTGTTGTGGAAAATGGGGAAATGTCAGTCCGCGACCAGGAGTACACTAGTGGGTATACATTCCCTCACTTGAAAATATTGATGATGATGATGATGATGATGATGCTGATGATGTCCACATTGTCTTCGGCAACAATGATGGGGATCTGTTTCGGATCACCAACAACAGCCGCAACCATCCCCACATCCAACTCCACGGGGAGATGGCCGAACTGACCCTGGACGGATGCCGCTTTGGGATCAATCACTACGACACCATCGGTCGCGTCTTTGCCGACTCAGACCGATACGACGTGGTCTGCTTCGGTCACAATCACCAGTTTGAAATCAGCCGGGTCAACCAAACCACGGTGATCAACCCCGGTGAAATCCTTGGCACGCTCAGCGGTTCCTCCACCTACGTCACCTGGGACACCCAGGCGAAGCAGGCCGCGAAACACACGTTGGCGGTCTAGAGAAACAAAGCACGAAACAGGAGCGAGAAGGCCTCCTGTGACCAGCCACGATACTGCGGTCGGAACCCAAACAGATCGACCTGCCCCAGCCCGTATCGGGCCCGCACCCAAGCATGCCGCCCGGCAATCACCCCGGGCTCCTGAATCCAACCGGAGAGCAAGACCGGTTCCCGTCCATAGGTCACAATGGGTGAGACGGAGGTCTTCACCTCGTGGCTCCCGGAACGCTTGGCCGAACTATTCGTGCGCCAAGCCGCCGAACGGGAGAAAAACAATGCCACCGAAGCGGGCAGCCCAGCCGTCAATTCGCGCTGAGCCCGGACCGGCACACCGCGCACCACACTCCCTGGACAGGAAAAAAGTCGGTTATTGGATTCCCGTGTCACGTTCACGAGCGGAAAGTCAAAGAGATCAATCGCCCAATCACTCGAACTTCCCACCGTCAACAAACGCCCGCCTAAGCGCACGAACTCTTCAATCGCCACCGTCCCTTCGGGCTCCAAACCGCGCGTGTACTCCGCTCGCACACTCCCCTCCGACCGCCCGGCATCCAACTGCCGCCCCGACAGGCTGGGCACCACGAGCACATCCAAGAAATCCGTCAGTTGCCCAGCACGAATCTGTTCGTTCCGCACACTGACATAAGGAATCGAGTTCGCATCCAACACATAGCGCATCCAACCCTCATCCATACTCCCCTGCCACGGGGAATAAACCCCAATCCGCGGCAGTCGTTCCAAGCGCTGAGACAATGGCGGTACCGATCCTTCGCTCCCCGAGGCTACGGGTCGCGCGTCAGCCAACTCCGAAACGAAGAGACCGGCATCTTCCCCGCCATAGACAAAGTAAGTTGACTTTCCCTCTCTCAAGCGCGCCGCCAAACGAGCCCAACTTCCGGTCGACTGAATCGAAAACTGCCCATCCGTTCGCACGCGCGTGTCCCCCTCAAAACCGCTGACGGCTTCGGCCGCCGTACTCACGAGCGCCGCCTCAGTCTCCGGACGCTCCATGACTTCCACCCGCCGTACGCCCAAGAGCAGCGGCAGAGTCCATCCGGACACGTCATACGGTGACGCTCCCGCGGGATAGCGCTGGATCTCAAAGAGATCCTTCACATGGGCCCCGTAGGGTTGATCCCTTAAGATCAAAAGAGAACCCGCGGGATACGAGCGACCATCCGCCTCAAATGATTCCGCCACCCGCCGCACCTCGACCCCGGATTTCAACAACACGTTCACCAACCGTGCCACGGCATCCGGATCCCGATTGTCACTCGGCACCACCCACGCTTGAACGCCCTCGCCACGCCCCTTGCGGATCGCCCGCTGAGCCGCCTCCAACGCATTGCGTCGCCACGTCTCCGGCTCCCGAGCCAGTGTCCCAACCAGCGATTTCCCAAACTGAAACTGATACTCGTTGATGTCCTGAAGACGCCACCACCCTCCGGGCCAAGGAGACGGAAATTGATTGGACGGCCCGTAGGCGACGGCACCAACGGGTGAAGAAAGGTCCCGCTGCCGAAGAAACAAGGGCGTCGCAATATCCACCGAAGCAGCCTCGGTCAACAGCCCCACGATGTTATGCCCTTAGCACCAAAGCACTTTATTCCAAATTTATCCCTTCAAAAGTGAAGCTAGGGGGTAAATATCCAACGGATCTAATAAAAAACTTCGCATGAAAACTTTTAAAGTGCGGGCATAAAATTATCATCTCTGAGCGCTAACAAGCCTCCCGCACCACCCTAAAAAATAAGATCTTAATAGTTGATGAATAATTATTCAACTTGTGTAATCATTAGCATTCCCGTATAACCGCTCCATAATAATTGTGTGTACACTCAACATATTTTTAGAGACAAAGTATGACACTATGTGCCAGCATAGATTCACAGACTGAGAATTTATGCAGATAGCTGTTCGATAATTCTAATTCTAAACCAATTACCTGTCTCATAATTTTCGCATAGCAGCATTATAGCCTTCTTAGCGTTTAGTGTTTGTTTTTTATAAAGAGTGGCGTTTACTCACACAAAACGGGGCAATTTAACCTTTTACCTTGGCATAATTTCTTTTTGCTCTAATAAGGCACTGGAACTTCATTTTCTTGCCTGAATGAGCACCTTGACATATTCTACAGCCAATAGTCTGACACAATCACCCATGGAAAATAACCGTATCCATGAGCATCCTTTTCGGAAAGAATAAGAATTTTCCCATTGTTGTAGGGCTTGAAACCTCTGAAGGCTCAGCCGTGCAAGTTTCACGAAGATCGGATCTGAAGCTAAAGGACTATATATGTTTGTAATCAGAATAAAAATATTCTTTTGATGTGCATACTTTCATCAATTATTTGCAAAACTTTTGCCATTGCTACTAGTTTTGGCAATGACGATACTTTGGAAAAATTGCCTCAGAATAACGCCCAGGAGACCCCCACCTTAACAAAATTTCCTTATTAGTATTTTTCCCCAATATAATTTTATTTCAGCACGATTTGTGAATATGTTTATTAACAATTTACTAGTTATTTTCTCTGTTGAGAACTGATTTTCGATACTGTTATTAAATGATACTATATACTATTTAAACTTAAATACTAATATCCATACAATGCAATGTATTAAAGGTAGAAAACAAGACTTCAGAGTTTTTTTTTTTAAATACAAGGCAACTTCTTTTAATATATATTACTTCAATAAAAAACTTTAAAATCAAATATACATATGGTCTTCTTTGTAAAACAACTTCGAACGGTAGCAATATGTTAAATACCCTGGTTTAGCAACTAGCAGGTTTATACAGGCCGATTTGAATAAAATTATCATAACTACTTACAACAAAATTTTTCTAGTCCTCAAACTACTTACTCATGATGCAGAGGTCTAAAAACGCTTCCACCATGACAATGGACTCTGAAGAAAAGATCATAAAGATAAGGTAAAAGTGTGTATCGAATTTTAAGCGCATCTCTTGATGCTTTTGCTACAGATGGCCAAACTCCAGGATCCTGAAAACGAAGAATCTTATTTCTCTAAATTGCTGTGAAACACCTGAACAGGATTCAGAGCGAAACAAGCCCCGGGATGCTCGTAATTGGACAACATTTATGTATTAAGGGAAGGAGTAGTCAGAGATATGCAAGGAAATGATGTACTTGGCAATTTACACCGGGACAAATTCACTGTATCCTTAGTTGCAAAAAACTCATAACATAGAGTAAAAAAAGCAACTCTGAAATAATTAATAGTCATGGAACCATAAGAAAAAAATGTTGATATGTCAAATTTTGGGTCACTGGCAAGCAGCAGAAGAATTGCGGTTTTTATAGTTGCTACCTTGTGGCAAGCCAATAAGAACGAACTCTAGCCAATGCTTACCGAAAATCTAAAAACCTGTTTTGAGAAATATTGGCAAGTGAAAGAATTACCATTCGAATACAAGTCAGGAATGGTGTTTGGTAACTGGTGTTTCTGTTCCTCTAAATGATAAAAACACAAAATCGCAAAGAAAATAAAAAGACTCTGTAGGCTAAGTGAAGTTCTAGTTAAGGGTCCTTTGGATGTCCTAGAAAGTAACTGAGCCAAGTAAATCAAATTTCAAGAATGAATCCATGGCCCAGGGTACACCTATGACGGTATTTTCAAACTTATATTTCTTTTTTATTCTAAGGTTTAGAAGGGTAACATTCTAGCTTTGAGGCTCCAAAAAAGGCTAGGCTCTCAGTATAGTGATTGGCCACTTGTGAAGGTAGGGAAAGATCTCCAGTCCTTGGCCAGTGCCAAATCATGGTTGAATATTCTGATTTAAAATGTCTTGATATAATCCTAGTTGATTGTTATGACAGCTGTGATTGGCTGATGATTTAGGGTTAGACCAGTTAGAATCAGCTGACTCTGCTATAAACTTGTGAACCATCTGATTTTCTAATATTTGAATTTAAATAAAAGTTACCTCTACATCCTGTCCTATTTAAATATAATTATTCTGCTGCACACTACTTGTCATGGATTAAACCTAACCAAAGTATTTGACAAGATTCAACATGATTGGCTTAGTTCTAAGTTTACAACTACAAGAATCAATCATGAATTAGCCTAGCAGATTGGCTAATGGCCTTCCTGGCTAATAGGTCTAGATCTCAGACAGTACAACTCTTCACAACAGCTGGCAAATGTGTATACTTACAGCCCTGTAAAGTCCTAAGTGGTGTTCTCCAGGGAACTATTCTTAGATTCACATTGTTTCTTCTTCATATTAATGATATGATACCCAAAATCAGAAACCACTTCACCCTTTGCACTAATGTTTCTAAACTAGGCTATCAGGTCTAGCCTTTGAACAATTCTTCTATTTAAGGTTTAATTGGAAACCCAAGCACCTATAAAAAAAATAAAGCAATAAGCAAAAGCAAGCAATAAATAAGCACTATGCAATAACCACAGGCAGCAAGCAGGGCGGGTATTTAGCTGAGCCCCAACATTGCACTTGCCAAATTTAAAATAGATTTGGGTAATGTTTATATTATTTGAAGCAGAAAAAATTTTTTCCAAATGGGCTCTGTCTGTATTAACTTATTAACTTATTAACTTATATTAACTTATTATGTTATATTAACTTATTAACTGTATTAACTTAGCTCTGTCTGTATTCACTTCAGACAGTTTTGAAATTAAAGTAAATAAGCCAGACTTATCATTACCAAAAGTAGATGGATGAAACTGTAATAATTGCTTTGAGGAAATAATTCCATTGATAAGCAAAATTTTTTTTGATTCTTCAATGTTAGAAACCATGTGAAGTTCCTGGCTTGAGACCAAAGCCTCTCTTGCAGAATATGCAATTTCATTTTTAAGACCAAAATGCTCGAACACTTTTGCAAGAACAAGCAAAGCTTGGCCCATTTTATCTGGAAGTTTTGAACTTGCATTTTTCCCTTGAAGCCTGTCAAAAAGTAAATGGGTTTCAAGGATTGCTTCAGAAAGGTAGCCTTTTTCTATCTTCTCATATATTGTCAGCAATTTGCTTTTAGTTTTTTTGGGTATTTTTAAACTAACAGATTTTGTATCAATATATTCTTGAAATCGCTCCATAACTTTGACTTTCTCAGAAAATGTAGTTCTCTGGAATGCAAGAATCATACTCCTAATGAATAGCCCAACAACACTGCTTCTTGATAGCGGGTCTGATTTGACTCCAGCAAGCAAGTTATCACATGTATCCATCAAGTCGGTGAGTCCTTCAACACCCAGGGAAGCCAAATTCGAGAGTATTCTTTTAACATGATCTAACAATGAATGACCTCGGATATCTATATCTCCTAGCCATTTATAAATATTTGGAAATGAAACCTCATCGTCAACATGGCAGAGACACTTCAAAAGAAAATGTAGATTCTTTTCTTTGACAATCTTCAAGGTATTTATATGTGCCTGCGAAGAAGTCACAGCTTTAAAAAAAAAAGAAAAAAAAAAACGGAGTCATATACAGTCGGTGTTCTTTGTTCGAATATTGTGTTCCCTGGGCATTAATCTTTATACCAGAAAACAACCAGTGACGTGCGCTTTATCAGCAAGAGCGCGTTGACATTTGGTGTTTTCGGGAAAAATTTGTTGGAAATCTAGAAACTTAATCAAGATACACGGAAATAAGGAGGGTTCATGCCGCGCCTCTCAAGCCCGATTGGTTAACTGAGTTCCCCAGTTTTCTTGAAACTTCAAATGTAAACGAGATTTAAAGATATCTATATTCAACCCGAGGGCGTGCCTTCAGTAGTTTCTAGCTCAGCAAGATATGTATGACAATCTATTTGTCAAACTTGGACTATTCGTTTTACCATCTCCTGACGGCAGAAATTGTCATGGTACAAGCTTGTAACAATTGGTTGTGTTCGAAAGTGTGCCTTTTAAAATTAATTTTATTTTACGTTATTGTATATAATATGTTTAATTAAAGGGTTTAGCAGGGCTACTATTTTTGATTAAGAAATGCCCATTTTGTCCAACTTATCATTTTTCTGTTTTGTTGCTCGCTTTTTAATTGCTTATTGTTCTACTGCTTCATCAAAGGCAGTCTTATTCAGTGTTTAGTGGTAATTTATGTGATTATTTTTGATTGAATCTCTTGGCATACTGTGTTTTTAAAGTTTTAAATATAAAAAGCATTCTTTTGACACTTTTTAAGTTGATTTAACTATATGATTAATGGAATTTAGATTACTATGTCAGTAGCAAACATGGTTGCATCGACTGTTGGCGCGATGATTTTATTATGATTATTATGATTTTTTATTCACTCCGGTCTGCTTAAATATTTTATGCCATTTAGTCAACTCAATTAAGATTCAGGACCAATAGAACCTCGACTAAGACAAAGAAACAAAAATAAAGAAAAAATAATAATAAAGAAAAAAATTTGGCTGTGTTGACTCATGACGTAATATTTAAAAATGATTCAAATAATTTGAAAAATGAATAATTCTTTGGAAGAAGATTTGAATAGACTTTTATTTTAAACATTAGCGAGTAATAAATGTGTCAAACTTATGGCGAATGGTGAAGCCCAGATAAAAAAATGAAAGATAATTTGAAGTTCTTAGCAGACGAGTAAATTCAAAACATTTGAATTCAGGAGACTAAATTTTTGCATGTGCCATTAAGTTGTCAGTTTTGCCTTATATTTGCCTCCAAAAACTAATCGGAAGTCCAGAAACTAATTTGAAGAACCAACTCGTGGCCAGAAGTCCTCGGCGGCCTACTGCCACATACTACGCTTACGTTGTGCTGTTGCGTTTGTGGTGGAAGGTCAACAAAACGATTTCACTGGTTCGGTAAGGATTTTAGTCATTACTTAAGGAAATACTAAAAGGATATCGCAAACTTTACCATGTTTTAGTAAACTTTTCACTTTTCTGGTGTTGATGGGTAATAAAGTATTTCACTCACTCATTAATAACGCCATAACGACAATGCGTAACTTTGGTGCATAATTTACTGCCAATGAGGAGTCCGTAGGGATGGCGAGTTTTTTCAGCAAAATGCCGAATAAGAGTATATATGAGTAGTAGTTTTTAAATGAGTCGTTAAAGTCGTCGATTGAGTCATTAAATCTCTAGGATGCTGTGGAAGCGTACTAGCCAATAACAATTAAGCTAAATTACCTTATCTTGATTTCTGTCTGACCACAAGGTCCTTCTCCTTGATCGAATTTTTCAACCGAACAAAATTCACCATGAAATGTCGGAATGAATTCCCAGTTCTAGTTATGTAATTATTGTTTCTGGGTTCTAAAAACTCTGGCTAAGCCTCTGCCCTCCCCCTGAAATTCTAAAAAGTACTTTTTGCATTTTCATACATACCAAAATCTCTTATTGAGCCGGGTCGCTCCTTACTACAGTTCGTTACCACGAACTGTTTGATAATGAATGAAAATTAAAGTATAATCTTGTTTTTTGTTACAGGCATCACTCAAATACACGCAGATTCACACTAACAAAATGATCTGACAAAATTGATACCAGTATGCCCCTCTAACACTGTTCTCGAGTTACATTGGTATCCTTAGTCCTTTGCCCCCCCCCCAGATTATTCTCAAGATCTGCCGGTAATATCCTTAAGAATTGCAGAAGATTGTAGTGATACTTCAAATGCAGCAAGTGGGAACCGAGAATAAAATAGATAATCCGGAGATATAATCGCCATGGAGAATCAGAATCCAAAAGCATATAAACCGAGGAATTGTCAGACTCCAAGCTAAGACCTGTACTTATTTTAACCTTATTTGGGCTTATATAGACATTTCTTAAGATTAATGAATAAAAACTAAAAAATAGTCTTGAAAACATACCAGCAAAATTGGAGGCGATATCAATGTGATTAATGAACCATCCAGCGTAAATTCCTGCTTGTAATGAAACGGATAAGGTTAGCATCACAAGGATCAATGTGAGGTCACAGCCAGCAAAAGCAACTGCTGTCAAACATACTGCAGGGCCCATATGACCTGAATAAAAACATATATAGCATTATGACTGTATACTAACACCATTAAGCCATTGATTCACACAGAAGAAGTTTGGGAACATCTAAGTATTGTATATCTAATGAACATCTATTTAACATCTAAAACATGCTACTCTACAAACGCTTATTTTTGTATGGGATTTGAAGAAGAATGAGAGGTACATTTAAAGTGAATTGAAAATTTTCAGTTAAAGTTAAAAAAAAATTTTCTTTTTTTGCCTGCTTCCTTGTATTTGTTCAAGTTTTGCTCAACAATACCTCCTCATTGCCATAATAATGTATCTCGTCACACGGTCAAACTTTTGCGTAAAGAGCGATGAATTATGGTGTGATACACCATGTACAGGATAATTTTTGTTCGTTTTGTCTTACAACAGCGACCTAGATTTCAGTTGAAACGCTTATTTATTCTTAATTTACGAACGTGTTTTAGATTCAAAATTTTCTGGATGTTCTTAAAAGAATAGTGTATAGAAATGCTATACAATAAACTTCATTCAATATTTGATATTAAAGTATTTTTGGTGTTTTTTTCATCGTGTTTAATAGATTATTTACAAAAGCAGAAAGGAAAAGTTATAAAGCTAAAACACTAACTATATACAAAAGAAAGTTTTTTTTGTTTTTCTTTTCTTTTTTGTAAAGCAATTTTTATTCTTTCAGCGTATCACATCATTAAGTTAAGGGAAACAGAGAATCCTATTACAAGGATTTCAAGTTTCTACATACAAAATATGAAATTTTGCTTTTTAGGAAAGATAGCAAATATTTTTTTATTTGTTAGTTTTGTTTTCCAACGAATGACAGTGTAAAACCAATAGTGCTGGAAAAATGGATCTCTTCAGGGAGGAACTCATTTCAGGGTGGAACTGAAAGCTCTAGCGCCCTTTTAAGCAGACAAAAACATTATGCTAGGGGAAAAGGTTCCTTTTTGTGCCAGTTAGTGACATTAGCTACGTTTTGACCCCAAATACAAACAAGTTGCAACAGTGCAACCCAGTTTCAGAAGAAGTAATTCCACACGGTTGCATATTTCTCCCAAAATTACCCCATACATGGTTCATACAACATAAATGGTCGACAGACGACTATTTCAAAGCTTCAATTAACTAAGTTGATTCGCCCGATTATCCGTGAAATCATGCGTTAATATGCCAGAAGAAGGATCACGAGGGCTCATCAAAAAGGGATTTAACCATTGAGGAA
This sequence comes from Alatinidae sp. Z8VKAUB7J3, assembly GCA_010016025.2. Lineage (NCBI taxonomy): Eukaryota > Metazoa > Cnidaria > Cubozoa > Carybdeida > Alatinidae > Alatinidae sp. Z8VKAUB7J3. The sequence goes on along the minus strand of JAAAKM020073195.1, from coordinate 11,189,533 downwards.
GGATATCTTAAAGATGGATTTTTCTTGCCTGATTGTTCCAAAACCAGAACAACTTTAGGTACTACTGATGACTCTTTAAAGTCTTTTCTCTCACTTTTTTTCGATAATCATCAAGATCAGCCCTTAAGAGCTGACTGATATAATCAGGTAACTCTTCTAGATGATTAAAAGCCACAGGGCGATTCTCTTGATCGGGATATAAATCTACTAGTTCAGGTCGATTATCCGTTACCACGACACCCCCACAAGCCGCAATATCCAAAACCTTGGAGTTGATCGTTGAAGAAACCTGAAAGAAATTAAGATTCAAGTTGATTTGAGAGGTTTGGTAAATTCTTGGGAGTCCCGCTGGGTCAATCACCCCACGATAATCATCACCAGCCACCACACCCGACTCAAGCCAACCTGAATCGCCATAGACAACAACGGGTAATTGACTGTTCTTTAAAATTTCAATTCCCGCCAACCGAAAAAGAATCGTTTGACACATTTTTAAAAGGTATTCCAAATAATGAGCCTGCTTAGGAAAAATCATCGCCACTTTTTTAATTCGGGCTAAAAGCTCAGGGAAATTCTCTTGAAAGAGCCGATACTTTTGAAAAATTTGAGAAATTTTATCGAGCTCGACGAACAAAGAATCCAAGTGAAACCCAAAGTACTTAAGAGACTGAGACAATATTTGAAAATTAGTCTGTAAAAGTATCCAGCGACTTGACCCCACAAATGAAATTTTTGCCCCATACTCTGGGCTCTCTTGAAATGACGTCTCAGCAAAAAGAGACAACGCCCCGGGCGGTAAATGACGAGACCCCTGAGGGAGATAAGGTAACATCTCTTGTGCAATCGATAAAGCAGGTTGTTGGTAAGATAAAAATCCGTAGTCAATTTGACTGGCAACATCCGGAACATCCCACCACCACCCCAAGTACTGCCTTGCTATTGTTTTTTCGCCTTCGTCAACAAGCAAAGGCCCATAATTGGGATCTCCAAAAAAAACACGATTGCGCCCAATTACCAAACGACTTGGCTGGGTGATAAACCAATCGTAAATTTTTAAGCGTTCCTCTTTTTTGAGTTGGCTCACATCACTTGGGAATTGACAGAGCCTGACTTGATATCCCAGCGTTTTAAATGACTTGGCGAGATCATTAAAAATATGACATGATGGGCTCAGCACTGTGACATCAAATTCTTTAGTCCTTTTAAGGGCAAAACGCCTTTTAAGAGACTGTTTATTATGTTGAGATTGCTGCACTGTTTGCATCAGATTTTGATAAAACTTCGAATACAAATTAGACGATCCCGTCGTTACCCAGGAAACCGATGTTCCATAAGAGTGAAGGCAATCATTCACTTGTAAAGCAACTTGACGCAAACTAATCACGTGAAATGGCTGCGGCTGAATGAGAGGAATCAAAATTTGAAGACGCTGAGAGCGACTCGCCTCAGCCCACAAATATTTTGACAAAATAAAAACTAGTAAAGAAATATGAGGCTCAATCACCAAAAATTTACGATGGCTGGTATTGGTCAAACATTCATCGATCAATCGCCCCTCGCCCACTCCTAAAAAAAGCAGGCAAGTTGAAAACTCTTGAAAAGACTCTTTGTTGACCACATCTTGAAGTTGCAACTGCTGAGCATTCAACCTGATAAAGATATCCCCTTCACATTCAACAATGGAATGTGAAGACCTCTGAGTCGATTTTTCTGAAGAAAGCTGCTGGGCTGTAAAAAGGTGTGTCTGTTGGAGAGCTGAAAAATTCCGAGACCAAATGTCAGGGACACTCAATTAGTAAACTCTTTTCAAAAACAAAAAAAACTCCATCGCTTTTTTTTGATGAGCTCAAAATTCTCTTTGCGCCAATCGTCGCGGGGAACAACCCGATCAAAAGATTCTTCAGAAAATTCAATAAGATTCCCCTGATCGTCTCTTTTAGTCTGATCATAATTAAACCGTAACAAATAACTGATTTTGACAAACACAGGGCCGCACGGTTGGGTCAAGCGGTAAACATCACCATCGAGCAGGTTGAGCAAATTCCCGCAGAGAAATCAGGCAAGTTTCGATATGTTGTGAGCAAGGTCAGTGGGTAACTATTTTTGATTCAGTGTTTTTTGGAGGAAATCAGAAAATTAACTGTTTTTTTGTTTTGAAAAATAGCTTCGCAACCCAATGATTCCTGGGCTACAATAAGGTGCCGCGTGGGAAAAGTTCCCAATGTCTCGGCAAAATACCGGTTTCCGGGCCCCGAAAATGAGGCACGGACAACCCAGGTTGGAATCACAGGAGAGGTTGGGCATCATGAGCCAAAAAGAAGCAGCACAGAAACAGCGAGCCTTGGAACTGGCAATCGGTCAGATCGAGAAACAATTTGGAAAGGGCTCGATCCAAAGACTCGGAAACAAAGAAATCAAAAGCATCCCTGTTATTCCAACAGGCTCAATTGCTTTAGATGCTGCTTTGGGCGTCGGTGGCGTACCTTATGGCCGAATTGTGGAAGTCTATGGCCCTGAATCTTCGGGGAAAACCACACTCACCCTCCATATCATTGCCGAAGTCCAAAAATTGGGCGGCGTGGCAGCCTTTGTCGATGCGGAACATGCCTTGGATCCCGAATACGCCCAAAAGCTGGGC
>JAAAKM020073195.1:11059571-11186587 GCA_010016025.2 Alatinidae sp. Z8VKAUB7J3 | reverse complement strand
TCCGTTCGTCTGGACATTCGCAAAATCGCCAGCATCAAGTCGGGTGAAGACGTTGTCGGCAACCGCACGCGCGTGAAAGTGGTAAAAAACAAAATTGCACCGCCATTCCAGCAGGCGGAATTCGATATTCTCTTTGGAGAAGGGGTTTCCAAAATAGGTGAAATCCTCGACCTCGGTGTCGCCCAGAATCTCGTCGACAAGAGTGGCGCTTGGTATTCCTACAACGGCAACCGTTTGGGTCAAGGTCGGGAGAACGTCAAGAAATTCTTAAAAGACCACCCCCAGATCATCGAGGAGTTGGAACTGAAAATCCGCACCCAACTCATGCCCCATCGTTATAAAGACCTGCAGGACAATCCTCAATAAGAACCTGTGGTTCCATAATATGGCTGCCGAACCGGCAGGCCACCGCGGGCTGTGACACCAACGGGTGAGCAGCCCTTTATTTTTTGTAATTTGGGTTTTTTTTAGTATAAAGATAGGCTGGCATTTTTTGGAGGACCCTGCTCTTTCCGAAAATGGCACTTCATTTCATAAAATTTAATTCAACACATTATTGGCAAAAGGAGAAGCTCATGGGTGACACCCAAACCAAAGCCAAAAAGGTAACGCGTAAATTTCAGGCTGAGACCAAACAGTTGCTCAACCTCATGATCAACTCCCTGTACACCCACAAGGAAATTTTTCTCAGGGAACTGATTTCCAATGCCTCGGACGCATTGGACAAAGTTCGCTATCAGTCATTGACCGATAAGGATTTACTCGGTGACGATCAGAACCTCGAGATTTGGATTGAAGTGAACAAAGACAACCGAACCGTGTCCATTACGGACAACGGTGTGGGCATGGGCCGTCAAGAAGTCATTGATAATATCGGAACCATTGCCCAATCCGGGTCACGAGCCTTCGCAAAATTATTGGAAAAACAGGCCGAGCAAAAAGACGATGTGGAGCTTATCGGTCAATTCGGCGAAGCCGAACAGCTCTTCTCTCGGTCCGTCACTCAGCCTGCTGTCGAAAAGGTTGCCCCTCAGCCAAAAAGTGATGATTTGGAGGATGCGGTATCCGATTTGGTGTCCAGGTATCGTCGGCTTTTCGAAGGGGCCGATCTGGACGGGTTGGCCAGTATGCTGAACTATTCCAAGAACGAAAAAAGCGGATGGCAAGCCTTTTTCTCTGGATCGAGGGATATTGAGCTACGCGTGGAACCAACCATTGTCGAAAGACAGGAGACAAAGGCTCAAATCGCCTTAACAGTGTTTCTCAAATATCACAACAAGCGGAATAACGTGAATGAGGATCGAGACTTTCAAATGCAGTGGGATTTGGAGCGGCAAAATGGTAATTGGCGTATTTCAGACCGGCGTTGATTGGGTATGAGGTGTGTTTTGAAAAGAAAAAGCTGGGTACTTGTGGTGTTGGTTTGGATGACTGTCGGTTCGGCTCAAGCCCAACTCAACCGTGTTTTTGAAGATCTTTTTAATCAAATCCTTGTGGAAGATCTTCTACTCAGTCCCGGGAACCACGGGAGCCACTTCATTGAGGCAGCGACCTTGGCCAATGAGACGCTCACGCCCTCTCTGAATAGTTTGGTGGCCAGCAATATTTCTTCCATTCCCTTAAGCTCGACTTCGGTTGGTGTCACCTTCGATTTTTCTTCCGGTCAGCCCGTGCCGATTCGGGAAAGTCTGGGTCCGATTTTTGCCGAAACCGGCTCCACGCTCGGACGAAAACGCCTGAATTTCGGCGTGAATTTCACCAATTTGACCATGGACCAATTTCGGGGCGTAAGTACCGAAGCCATGCGCTTTACCTTCACCCATGAAGATGTGACCAACGATGGAACACTTGGCGAAAGTGCCAATGAAAGCGATACTATCGATATCTTCTTGAATTTAGATGTGGATGCCTCGATCTCAGCACTCTATGCGACCTACGGGCTTACCGATAATTTTGATGTGGGCATTGCGGTTCCCTTCGTGGATATTCAGGTCGAAGGCAATGCCATGGCGGTAATCGACAGTTTTACTTTTGCCAACCTGGCGCTTGCCAATCACAATTTCGGTTCTGATCCCACCAATCCGGATTTGGTCAATATTGTTCCTTATGGTGGTTCTGCATCGGGCATCGGTGATGTTTCTCTGCGGTTTAAATACAGTTTTCTGAGAACGGCCGATGTGCAACTGGCCTTTCTGCTCGATGTTCGTCTACCCACCGGTGATGAAAACGATTTCCTGGGGTCGGGTAGTGAAAATATTCGGATCTCTGAAATCCTCTCTAAAAAGATTGGTAATGTCACTGCTCATTTCAACGTCAATTACGAAATGAGGAAAGCCCAACTCGACAGCGATGAATTGGAAGTTTACCTGGGCTTTGACCAAAAATTGGGCGAAGGGTTGACCTGGGCCGTCGACCTGCTCGGCGAGTTCGATGTGGATGATAATGAATCGATTTCCCTTTTTCCCGGTTCGACCACCATCGTTGACCATGTCGGGGACGGGCGGTTCGTTCGCAATGTGGATTTGAGCAACATTCCCGAACAAACCAATGATGACACCATCAATATTTCACTTGGCGCCCGCTACGCACCTTCCGATAATTGGATTTTTCTGGCCAATATCTTGGTGCCCTTAGACGATAGCGGTCTGCGCTCGGACATTACGCCGACGATCGGTTTTAGTGGCAATTTCTAAGCCTGTTCACGTAAAAATGACGCGATAAGTGCTGGATAGCCGGCACGGTAATCAGGGAACTGGAGCCGATACCCACTCGCGCTGAGTCGCGCGTTACTGCAGCGTTTGTTTTGGGTTCCTGAATCTTTGGTCAGGGGTAGAGGTGACGGTCCTCCCAATTCGGTCGCGAGCCATGAAAGAACTTCCCATTTGGGTGCCGGTAAATGCTACCAGACCATACGAGGTTAACAAAGCTGCACATGCCCAAGACAGTATACATTTTCATGTCATCGACATTAATTTCAATGCGATTGTTAATCTATATTAACAAAATATTATCACCTAGTTCCCACTAGCAACAGGATTGGAAGCAACAAAGCTAGCAGTACGCACAAGGTAATGAAGAAGGAGTGACACGGCTTAGATTTTTATGCTGATTTTAAATATATAAGTTTCGTTAAGTTTAATCCTATCCATCAAAAGTTAAGCCTGAGAAAATTTGCCTTATTTCCGAAAAAATGGGAAACACACCCTAAAATTCATAAAATTTAAATGAAAATCACACCATCAGATTCAGCGTATCATAGAAGCCTACTTTAAGAGGTATCAAGCTCCTATCGGCCAAAATGTGGAATTTTGTATTTTTTGCCAGAAGAAAGATCACGGATGTTTGTTTATTTGTTATTGTTTTTTTCCAGGGGTGATCGTATCGACCCAGTGGTCCTAGAATGTAACAAAAGGGTTCATTTTAAAGAAAATTGAAAGTTCTAGTGCCTTTTTTCAGAGACGAAAAATTGGTGGTGATGGGTTAAGGTTAGTTATAAGCAAACAAACTAGCAAGCATAAAGAACTTCAAAATAAATTTGCGTCACAAGTGAGCTCATGAAATTACGATTGCTGTCTGATTACTAGATACACATACAACAACAAAAGTATCTGGCCAAGTGATGACACCGTTACAAAAACATTTTAAACTTTTTCTGTAGGTCGGCTACTGGAAAAATGTGGGCAAACATTACAACAGGCAGACACTATTGTGAAGTAATAAGATATATTTTGCAGCAGAGTAGCACGATTATTGAAGCCTTTTTGAAATAAGTATTTTAAATAAAACGGCAACAATTGCATATCGAAGACTTCCTTCCGTTAGGTGGACTTGACCAACCGTGTATTAGTACCTAGCAACCAGGGCGTGCAATTTTACTGTAGGGATTTTTTCTTTAGGGATATTTTCCATAGGGATTTTTTCCACGAGGGAAGTTTTCCGTATGGAGTTTTCCGTAGAGGAATTTTTTTTAGGGATTTTTTCCAAGGAGGAATATTTCCTTAGGGCTTTTTCAATGGGGGATATCTTCCATTAGGGATTTTTTCTTTAGGGATATTTTCCTAGGTGGTTTTTTGCCATTAGGTATTTTCCTTAGGGTTTTTTTCCGTAAGGAGTTTTCCGTAGGGATGTTTTCTTTAGGGACTGTTACCTACATTCACTTGACTACGGCCTTTGGCTCTGGGCAGAAACGTTTAACCCAGTCAAAAGTCAATAAAGCCTATAATCTTTTGAGGCATGTTGCAAGAATGTTTCTTCTGAAAAACAAACTAAGAATCCTCGGAAGATCTCCAATTTTACATTGGCAGAATGTAATTAGACTTTGTCCAAGCATACATGAAGAGACCTTCAACTCCAATGAATCTGAGAGTTTCAAGTCAAGTCGAATAAATAAAAAATCAGCTAAATATAAACAACATAGTTTGCAGTTAGTTTTAATCACACGCACCTGCTGCCATTTTGTCAGTGTCTTAGATTTATGTTGTGAAGTAATGAAAAACTAGCTCTAATAAAAGACGACAAATAGTATATTGGAGCTTTTGTCAAAAATAGTTGCTACTAACACTTGAAATGACGCTCGACTTCTCCTATATTGCAAGTTGCGAGTTTACCTGTCTTTCCAGAGGTATGTGAGATAGATGATGTAATGAATTAAAGCAAACTTAATTGCCATCATCTGTCATCAAGTATGTGCAGGTATCGCTTGTATCTTTGTTATTGAAACATTGGTACATAGTATGAAGCATGACCACTGAATCGAGAAACGGATTTCGTTCCTTTAACGTTTTCCCCAGACACTGGTCACAGAAATCGTCTCTTGTAAAAGTATTTTGTACAAATTGGCACATCCTTCCATGAAAATAAACTTGAGGAAATTACAGAACACAAATAAAGCAAATTAGGTACTTTGTCCCCCCCCCCACAACCCAAAAAAATTACCTCAGTTTACTTTTGGATAAACTTGTTTCTTTTCTGTACAGGAAATTTCCCGTATTCTTTTAAATCAATTCTTAAGCTTATTTTGATTATGAATTGTGCTTTAAAATCATTCCTAAGTTATTGAACAAAAAAAAAAGAAGTCAGGTACCAATAATAAAACAACAATGGGTAAACATATTTATGCTGTACTCCTCTTTTTTGAAGTTCAAAAGAAAATAGGAAAGTATCTGAGACCTTGCCCCCCCCCCCCACAGTTTCAATTTAAAACCAGTCTAGAACAAAACAAAAAATAGCTTTAATATCACTAGCACCTATAGAACAATTGGAAACAGATCGTCACTACTTCACTGAATTCACCTTCAATATTTTGCTTCAAACTGCAACACCAACCTCCTCAAACAGATCAGTAAGACGATCCAACTGTTGCGAGAGGCTTCGAGGTGATCCTCCTCTGCTCCTATTCAAGAGTTTCAATGCATCAGCATATTCCAGCTCTGTAAATAGCTTTCCCTTTTCCAGAATACTATCTAAAAGTTCATCTGGGGTCAAGACTAGCATCTCATAGTACTGCCCAGCTCTTTCTAAGCCAGGTTCCCGACGTCCACTAAGGTTGTTCATCGTCTGACTAAGTGTAACTATATTCCGCACCATTTTTCGAGCACCAGCAGCATTAATTTTTGCAATTGTGGAAGCGTTTGATATTAGAATACTCCCACAGAAATGACCTACGCCTTCTATTATGTATTTCTGCTTCGAACGTTGAAGAACAGGTGACAGCAAAATATCAACATTACTCAAATGTTGGCAAAGCTTCGTAATCTCTACATCTGGCTCCGGCGATTCACTCAGTAACCAATAGTTAGAGTTACGCATCTGCGAGCTAAGGTGGTAAAAACAATGGATACGTATTTCCAAATGAAGGATAAGCAAACAGGTATCAGAAAGGTCTGAGAATTGACGTTGAACCGACTCTAATTCTTTCAAATTTTTGAATGCTGCTCGAATGTATCCATTAATCTTCCAAGTAAACCATTCAAGAGATTCGTGCAGAGTACCTAGCGCTTTCATTTTCAAGAGATCATTTATCATTTCGTTACTAGATAAAGATGATTCAGGCAGATTTGAAATTAAAACTTTGCTTTCTTTTGCAAATTTATCGAGTGCTTCTTCAGGTGTTTCATGTTCAGGCGTGTCATGACTTAACTCCTCTAAAGCTTTCCAGCTTGGTAGCGATTTTAAAAGTCGAGCAATGTCATTGTCTTTCACCCACGACGCTGAGAGTATTCTACGATCATCCAAATCCTCATCTACAGTTGATCTATAGTTAGAAAGCACTTTTTCTAAAAACATACTAAGAGCTTTTATTAAAAATTCTGCATTCTTGTTTGTCACAGTTGGAATATTTGAAGCCAAATGACAGGAAATACGTACAATTTTTTCAGCTTCAATACACCACTGATAAATAGGCTCTTTTGCCTCAAGAGCAGCTAAAGTCACTGGATCTGATATCAAAGCGTAAGTACTCTCTGCCTTTCTATCAATTTCACTGAGTGAGTTTTCTAAATCAATCTCGAGCTCGTCCATTACGCTTTCAGTGGCAGTTTGGGCAACATAATTATACAGCTCACAATGACTTCCACTTGTATAACCAATATCCACATCAATGTCTTTCATGAGGTCTCGTAAAGTGATATAAGCTAAAACTAAATTATCAGCCCCAGGTTGACAGAGCAGCGGCATATTACTTTCTGCGCCTTTATCACTCTTGCTTTCTAAAGCTAACCCAACTGCTGATGACCGGAAAGTGAAAAGTGAAAGCGCAACCGCCGAGCTGGAGACATACACCGCAGTCTGTTGATCCGGCAAGGTCGGCTGGCGCCGCAGCAGCGCACTGCCGGCGCGATTGATGAAATGACGCAACCGCTGCAACCCAACCTCCTGAATATTCAGCCGCTTTACCGGCAACTACACTTATTGAGTATAGGAACGATTCAGAATTTGGGGAGTTTTAGCTTGGATTATGCAGGAACGGTTCGATCCTTCGCCCAGGCGCGCAGAGACTGAATGCTCTCAGCACGCAGCACCGAGATTGGATAAGTTCGGTCCAGGGCCGCCACCACATCTTTTTCCGCAATCTTACCGTTGCGGTCCGCTGCCAGGTAACGCGCCGAGACAATGGCTTCTTCAATTTCCGCGCCGGTAAAATCCACCGCCCGCTCCGCCAGCAAAGGCAGGTTAAAATCAGTGGGGTCAAGGTCGCGTTTCGCCAGGTGTATGCGGAATATCTCTTCGCGAACCTCGCTGTCCGGCAGGTCGACAAAGAAAATCTCATCCAAGCGTCCTTTGCGCATCAATTCCGGCGGTAATCCGGAAATGTCATTCGACGTGGCAACGATGAATACCGCGTTGTCATTTTCAGCCATCCAGGTTAACAATGTGCCGAGAATGCGCTGGGCGGTGGCGTTGTCCCCCTGACCCACAGCCAGTCCTTTCTCAATTTCGTCCATCCATAACACGCACGGCGCCATGAGTTCTGCCTGCTGCAAGGAATTCCGCAAATTTCTTTCCGATTCACCATGATACTTGTTGTACAGGCTGCCAAAGTCCAGCCGCAGCAGCGGAATAGACCAGAATCCGGCGACTGCTTTGGCCGCCAGACTCTTGCCGCCGCCCTGTACACCCAGCAACAGAACCCCTTTGGGTCGATCACGAGTAGCTTCCAGAAAGGCTGCGCGGCGCATTTTTAACCAGTCCTTCAAGTTCTGCAGGCCAGCCACGTTGGAGAAACGCTCGGTGTCATATTCAAAATGCAGCACACCCTCAGCATCCATCAGGTCAAATTTGAGTTTGTTTACCCCGGGAATGTCCGATTCGGTAATGGCGCCGTCGCCAAAAATGGCGCGACGAATCAACAACTGCGCGTCCGCGTGGGAGACGCCACGCAGGTTGGCGATCAACTTTTTCAAGGTGCGTGAATCAGTACGCACTTTCTGCCCGGCATTTTTCTCCGCCCACTCCTGAGCCTGCGCGCGAACCATCGCCATCAGTTCTTCATCACTGGGCAAACGCAGCTGCAGGTTGGCGGTCAGGCGACCCAGCTCGGCCGGAATATCCAGCTTATGGCTGACCAGCACAACCGTGTTGTGACGCTCACCATGCGCCAGAGCGATGTCTTTAAGGTAGCGTACGTTCTTAGCCTCGTCGCGTATGTACGGATGGAAGTCGCAGAGCACGTAGATGGCCGGCCCCGGTGTGGTATAGATGTGCCGCAAGAGGTCTTCAGGTTCTTCCAGCTCGATGCCGTCCCCGCCGTTTGCTTCCCGCACAATTCGTTCGCCGAATCCCGCCAGCCGCAAGCCACGCGTGGCTGTCCACTCGTAAAAACTCAGCTGTCGCTGCATGGCAAAACGCAATAACATCGCCAGCACACGAGGTTCATCCGGCGATTCAATGCCGATAATGGGCACCTGGGCGTCCAGCAGTACGTTCAGATCTTTTGTTTCAGCCATAGGTGCGATTATGCCTCAGCCGTACATAAAGCGATGCGGACCAGGCTGCAAAAGCAGCTGTGTTAGAATAACCTGGTTTAAAAAATGGAAATAAAGTTGTCCAACCCTCTTGATGACTTCATCAGCGGTTTCGACCGGGCACTACGGACCCTGAGTGGCGCCCATGCCAGCACACGGCCGAATCCTGCCGAGAATGTCCCTGATCCTGAACTGGATGACCAGGCCAGAGAACAACGTGTCCTAGCCTTTGAAAACACGTGCCTTAGAAGAATACTGAACATATCGTGGCAGGAAAAGGTCACGAATAACGGAGTTTGCCAGAAAAGGGGTCAACCATTTGTTGCTGACCTTTTGAAACGTAGGAGGGACGTACCTTGGTCATGTCCTTCGTATGCCAGAGGATTGACTCTCATGTAGATTTTGTAATAACAATAATTTATTTATGCCCTCTATACATACATGGATGTACACAGAGGAGTATAGGAAATAAATGAAAAGAAAACTGAAAAATATAAAATTACACTTCTAACGAAATGAACGACTATAAATATCTCATAATACTCATAAATATATGATCAATAGCTTATGATAGCTCATTAGTGCATAATACTAAAAACACTCATAAAACATGACGCATAAACACTCATAATACATAACGCATTAAACCAATTGCAAAAATGAATTTTTGCCACTAGGCAAATTTATGAGTGGTGCCCTTAAGGGGGAGTAAAAAAACACCGTCCAAGAACACCTTGGGAAATGAACAGGATCTGAGTAGAGGGAAGGTGCCTCTTCAACTATAGGGGGGAGTCAGGGCTGCAGCTTAGATTGCAGACCTCTTCATCTCCGCGCAGCACAATTAATTCCTGTACATCTGTCGGTTTCTTAAAGAGAATGTATCGGCGTTGAATTATTTTCTTCATGTCTTGGAGTTCGTGGAACATCTGATGCGGATCTTAACTATCGTAATATTTTCTTTTCATTGGCAGCCTACTTACTTTTATGTTCAACGAATAGTGATGAAGATATAGGAAAAATGAAAACGTCGGATTCAATTTACTTACACTTACTGCAAGCTTCCCCCTCTACTAATTTTAATAAAAATAAAACTTCAAAAATTATAAAATGATTATAACCGTTAGAATATTGTTTGAAATTTTGTATTCCTAAAATTTGTGCGCCCTTGGCACGTGCCCTCTCAATCCGCCACTGATGGATATTTACGTAGGCAACGCTATTGCCATGTTTCTAATTAATCTCCTTATTATTTGTAAGAAGTTTAGTGGAGGACTTGCTTTCCTCTACTTCCAAACCAATAGCCATTTCAAATATGTGTTTGGGTATACTAAGATATTCATCTTTTCAGCTTTTAAGATATTCTAGTGTTATTTACTTTATCAGCTGTGCCGAACTAATGTTTTTCCTCTTTATTGTGTGGTTTTGTCAAAAAAGTTCTCGTCCTATATATTTATAATAGAATACAAATAATGTTCTACCATTAAGAGAATACAAAAAAAAAAAAAAAAATCTGTTTCTATTCAATATATATAAATCTCGTGCCATCGTGGAAGGCGGGCCTCATAATAGGAGATTATCCTACTAAATACCTGTGTATGTTGTGTTTAGAAACTTTCTTGCAGAATGTCCCCAAATTAAATCTGTGAAGCATTAACGTCTTAGTTTTAGAAATTTTTTTATAGATAAGTTTGTTTTTTTGTTGTTTTTTTGTTAGTCTAGGTGGGAAAGAGGATAAAGTTTGTGTTGTCATTAGGGATAATAGTTATTAGGTGTATTTTTTTATAAGGATCGAAATAGGTCTTTGGCTAGAATTCAGAGTTGTCCCTCGTCTTTATAACAAAGCACGTGGCTTTGCGGGCAAATACCAAGTCTCATCCGACTAGCAGATCTTAGAGCTGTTTTCACCAGAAATCATATTCTTTTCTTCAACTGATTTTTTCATCTCACGTCACGTCCCGGACCTATTAGTCCCTGTAATAATCTGATTAATTGTTTTAATCGTTATGTGAGTGATATTTTTATGTAACAAAGCATTGAATGAGATTCGTGTTCTTTGTGACTACAAAGGAAGCTTAAATTAATGGAAGTAGTTTGACCATTTTATTTTTATGAACTCCGAACAGTGTAAAACAGGAAGTAGTTGATTCCCATTTTAACTGCAACCGGACGCGGCGCAGATATCATGAAGCCCATGGCCATTCCCACCTTCGGCGGGATGTTCATTGCGGCCATCACTATCTTTATTGTGCCAGTCCTATATTCCTTTGCGGAAGAAAGTAAATTAAAACTCCGCTCAAAATTCAGCACGGACCCGGCGTCCACAACCACATCATAAGGATTTTTGTCATGTTGACCAAATTCTGCTTCTTCTTTCTCCTTTTTAGCCCAGTCGCGGCTTTTGCCGGGGAAAACCTCACTCCTCTTTTTAAGGCTTACAATGAGCTACAAACCGCCCTGGCGGGCGATGATCTCCAAGCAGCAAAACCTGCCATTAAAAGCCTTAAAACTGCAACCCATGAAGTTAACGTCTTAAAGTTGGCGCCCGCGATCCAATCACACTGGAAAAAGCAAGCCGATCACCTATCCATGGCGTTAAACAAGGCCGGGACTGCAAACGATCTTAATGGGATTCGTAAGTCCTTTGAGCATATTTCTAACGCAATGATCGCTTTATCAAAGGTTTCCAACCCCACTGGCCTTATCGAATACCAATGCCCTATGGCATTCGAAAATAAAGGTGCAAACTGGCTCCAGAAAGGTGGCACAACGGCTAACCCTTATTTCGGTAGCATGATGCTCCGTTGCGGCGGACCAGTCAACCAAGGACCCAAAAAAGCCAATCATGGTCACGATCATCATGAACATCCATAACTCAAAAATGAAGATTAACTGGGGGTCGAAGTCCCCTTTGGAGGATATTGATGTCCTTTGAAAAAAAGAGCCTACACAGTGCCCTAATCATCAGTATGCTGATCGGCTACGTTTTTGCCGTCATGCAAATTGGAGCCACCGCAGGATTTACACCAGCGAAAATTCTTGAGCATTATCAAGGTAATGAACAGGAAATGATGTTCGGATTGAACTATGCCAGCTTGGTAAAACTATCCCATATTCACATGCTCGGCATGCCCCTAATTTTGACACCAAGTGCATGGTTGTTTACGCAAACATCTTTCTTTTCCAGCCGAACCCGTGGAGTCATTATTCTGGCTGGTTACGCCGGGATTGTTCTGGACATCCTATCCTGGTGGGGACTGTCTTACTGGGGGGGAATAGCCTTACCCGTACTCATTCTCGGTGGTACCCTGCTCGCCGTTAGCCTTTGGGCCATGAGCATTTTGGATTTGAAGTGGTTATGGTTTCAAGCAGATAAAAGCACCTTAAATCATTAAAAGTTATGGAGGACGTCATGAAAATAATGACCCAGCTACTCATGTTGACAACAAGTATGTTTGTTTTCGCGCATAAGCCTGTAAAAGTTCAATCTCTTGAGGACGCTGTTGCCAAATACACACAAGAAGAAGCAAATTTCGAGCTCTGGGCGGGTTTCGGTGATGTTAATTTCCTAAAATCCCTGTCCGTGGCCTCTTTGAAAGAAACGACCTTGTTCAAATTTGAAGTTAAGGCAGACTGGGGCCCAATTCACGGGCTTCTTATTATCAAGGATCAGAAGGTCCTTGGCCTGGAAGTTTTGGTATTCACCGAACATGAAGGAGCGGGCGTAACCATGCCAGCCTTTCGAAATCAGTTCAAAAACCTGACCAAAAACAATCACGAAGCAACCCAGGTAAAACCATTACCCAAAGAGCCCAAAACGTCACTTGCCATTAAGGAAGTGGTCAGCGTTATTTTTTCCCAATATCCACCGAATGAATAGGAGGTACTAGAAAAATGATGTTTGAATGTTTCCTACTTTTTCAACTCATCGCCACAGATCAAGAAAACCGAATTGCTGATTTAGTTGACCGCTATGCCACGTTTGCGGGTAAAGGCGAAGACATCCATGCCTTGGATTCGCTATTCAAGGATAATTTTATTATGTTCGAACAAGGCGGTATGGACCCCAGCGCCGCGACGGCCACCGCCGGCTCGCCGGCGTGCTCACGCGCCGGCTCAACGCCATGAAGGCGGCCGACGTGCTCGTGGCCTACGGCCTTGCGTCCTTCCTCCTCGAGACCCGTCCGGAGGACTTCCTGCGCTTCGCGGAGGCCAGCATCACGCGGCATGACGTGGACGCCCTCGTGAAGGACACGTTGGGCGCCGACGACGTGGCCATGCTCTCGCGCTACCTCGAGCGCTGGCTCCGCGAGAACTAGGTCCGCGCTCGGCCGATCGCCGCGGCTACCTCTCCGTCGTCTCGAGGTTCGCCTTGTAGGCGTGCACGAGGCGGGGGAGCGACTCGTCGAGATGCGGCATGGAGAGGCCGGCCGCGGCGAGCTTGTCCGTGTTGAGGACGCAGTTCGAGCGGCGCGCGACGAGATCGGCCGCCAGCGTCTCCGGCGTGATGACCTCGAAGGTGTGGTCCGGATCGACGTGCGCGCGCCAGAGCGCGAGCAGCTCATCGTGGCGCTCGACACCCGGGTTCACCATGTTCCAGATGCCCGTCTCGCCGCGCGCGATGAGCGCTTCGGCCGGCTCCCAGAAGTCGTCGAGCACGGTGACCGAGTTGGGCACGCTCGCGACGCGCTCGAACGTGAGCAGCTTCGTCAGGAGGTTGCGCGGCCCGGGAATCGACGAAAGCGGCAGCCGCACGCGCAGCTGCAGCACGTCGAAGTCCTTCAGCGCCGCCTCGGCCAGCAGCTTGGTGCGGGAGTAGAGGCTCCCGTCGAAGTTCGGCGTGTCGTCCTCGGTGAAGCCCGCCCCGCCCGCGTCGCCCTCGTAGATGCAGCCGCTGCCCATGTGGGTCATGTGGATGCCGAGGTCGCGGCACACGCCGGCCAGCACGAGGGGGCCGATCACGTTGCTCCGGTACGTCGCCCCCGGATGGCCCTCGAGCGCGTCGACGTTCGGGCTGCCGGTGGCGCCGGCCGTGTTGATGACGTGGGCCGGCTCTTCGGCCTTCAGCTCCTCGACGAGGGCATCGGCGTCCGTGATGTCCGTCTGCGTGAGCTTGGCGCCGAGCCGCCGCGCCCACTGCGTGCCGAGCCAGCCGGGGCCGAACACGAGCGTCTTGCCGTCCATGTCACGCGTCCCCGCGGAGTCTGAAGCGCTCGGGGCCGAAGCGCTCGGGGTGGTCCTGGACGTAGCGGCAGGTGGCGGCCCACGGATCGGGCTCCCCGGCGTCGAACCAGTTCGTGACCACGCGGTGCACGAGCCGGCCGTCGCGCGCGTAGGCGTTGTTCAGGTCGCTCACCTCGAGCTCGCCGCGGGCCGAGGGCTCGAGGCCGTCGATGAAGTCGAAGGCGTCGGTGGGGTACAGGTAGAGCCCGGTGACCGCGAGGTTGCTCGGCGGTGTGGCCGGCTTCTCCTGGATCTCCACGATGCGGCCGTCCTCGACCCGGGCCACGCCGTAGGCGCTCGGGTCCTCGACCTCCGCGAGGAAGTTCACGGCGTGCGGCGGCTCCGCGTCGGCGAAGGTCGCGAGCGCTTCGCGCGGGCTGTCGTCGTCGAGCACGTTGTCGGCGAGCATCACGCACAGCTTGCGGCCCGCCGCGAACGGTCGTGCCAGCGCGAGCGCATCCGCGATGCCACGGGCTTCGTCCTGCACGCGGTAGGTGAACTCGACGCCGTCGCCGTACTCCCCGCCGGAGCCCAGGACGTCCACGACCTGACCCATGTGGCTGCGGCCGGTCACCACGAGGATGTCGCTCAGCCCCATGCCCAGCAGCGTCCCGAGGGCGTAGTCGATCATCGGGCGCATGTGGACGGGCAGGAGGTGCTTGTTGCGGTGCTTGGTGAGCGGGCGCATGCGGGTAGGTTCTACAGTAATTGCTGACAACATTCTGATAACTGGTTTATACGTAAGTTTAAAAAATGTGCAGTTTGCTTGAAAGCAGGCAGCGCTTGAAATGGCGACAAGTGGCGGTGCCGCCGCCGTCGGTTTACAGAAGAGTGTCGGCCGGTTAAAAGCAGGCATGCAGGCCGATGTTATTCAGGTGTCGCTAGCCAGCCCGAGGTTGGCCCCGCTGTTTGATGTGGTATCCCATCTTGTCTACATGGTTGATTCCTCCGATGTGGTGACCACGATCGTAGCGGGCAAAGTATTAATGTCCGAGGGCAGGGTATTATCGCTGGCAGGAAACCGAATAAAAAAAGAAGCGCTTGCCCAATCCAAAAAAATAGTCGAGACATTACCGCATTAATTAGGAGGCTGGATGATAGCGGATAAACGATGCGGTTATCCGGCAATCAAATTAGGTTAAAAGACAGGTTGTTCAATTAAACGTTTAAGCTATAATAGGCATAGCCAGCTTGGCCGTAACAGCCAGGCCCTTCCTGAAATACCCGGGCTAGTTAATTATGGCAACATTAAAAGACGTAGCGAAAGAGGTCGGCGTGTCGGTCGCGACGGTTTCCTATGTTTTGAACGGCAAGGGTTCGGTTGGCAATGACGTTAAGATGCGTGTGCAAAGGGCGGTTAAAAAACTGGGGTATCGGCCCAACCGCTCTGCGCAGGCGATGCGTACCGGTTCCACCAAATCCATCGGACTTATTCTGCCCGACCTGACCAATCCGTTTTTTCCCGAACTTGCCCAGCAAATAGAAAGTGCCGCACGGGGCAAGGGGTTTGCCGTTATTCTCGTCGACTGCCAGAACGATACCGACATAGAGGCTGAGGCCATCGATCTGCTATCGCAACAGCAGGTAGACGGCATTATCTGGTGTCCGGTGGGCGGGAAAAAGGCGAAAAACCTGTCGCAGCTGGATTGTCCGATGGTGCTTATCGACAGAGCGCTTCCCGGTTTCGATGTGGTTCATTCCGATTACAAAAAGGGAGGGGAGCTGCTGGCGGAGTATGTTATCCAGCTGGGGCATCGGCGTGCAGCCATGTTATCCGGGCCGCAAAAACTGAAGAGTGCACAGCAGCGGCGCGAAGGGTTTTTGGAGGCCGCAGAAGGTAAGCTGGAGATTGAGTGGGATGTTGAAACGCCGTTTTCTACGGACCTGACCGCGGAGGCGAGGGACAAGCTAAAACAGAACCAGGCCAGTATTATCGTGGCCGGTAATGACATGATAGCGATCGGTGCTATCAGTGTATTGAAGGAAAACGGGATCGACGTGCCGGGGGATGTGTCGGTATTGGGTTTTGACAATATCCCCTGGTCAACCATTGTCAGCCCGAAGCTGACTACCATTCATCAGCCTGTCGCTTCACTGGGGGTGGAGGCCGTTGAAACGCTTTGCCTGAAAATTCAGGATCCGGAAAAGGCCGTTCGAAAAATCGTGCTCGATGTCAATCTGGTCGTGCGGGAATCTGCGCGTGCCTATAGCGAATAGCGCCAGGGTAAGGCCTGACCTATCTCGAAACAGGTTGGGCAGCCTGTTATCAACCACACTGTTTAAAGTCTGATGTTTAAAGATGATGCCTCTATGACAACGCTCCTGCTGGTTATCCTGATTGGTCTCCTGGGCGGTGCTTTTGTCGGGTTACAGGCGCCCCTGTCGAGCATGATTAACCAGCGGCTGGGGCCGTTTGAAAGTGTTTTTATCGTCCATGCCGGAGGTGCATTGGCCGCCCTGGCAGTACTGCTTTTCATGAAAGGCGGGAATCTGGGAAATTGGGCCAGCGTTCCCTGGTATGCGCTTGCCGCGGGGTTACTGGGCGTTGCTTTTATCAGTTCGCTAATATATTTGATTCCGCGGGTCGGTGCTTCCACCGCGGTTGTTATATTGTTGGCCGGGCAGTTGCTGGTAACGGTAACACTGGATCACTTCGGTGCGCTGGGTTTGGAAATGAGATCGATAACCTGGCAGCGATGGCTAGCAACATGTATGTAAAGGTGGACAGACATAAAAAAAATTAGCTAGTAAAACATAAAGAAATAATGGGAAGTTTACGACTGTAAGTCAAGGGGTAATCCATTACCAAAACAGCTAAAACAATTTCTCCGGTTGTTTTACGTTTTTGACAGGAACTCCTGAGAAGTCTTATCGTTTCGTCAAATTCTGGTACGCGTTTCGTGTTAAATGGTTTACCTCGTGAAGGGAACGGTAGTTACATCAACACTGGATTAGTATTCAGTATTCGAAAATAAGAAACTTCTTACGTATGTACGCATTGACATCTTATGAACTCCTCTGTTGCTTCGGCCCCTGTTTAATTCGAAGTGCGGTTTATCCACGAAACTGACTATTAATTTGCCACCAGCAGTTTGCAGTTTGCACTGGCAGGCAGTTCCTGTGGCCAATTTGTATTGTATTACACAGTAGCTATTCCTGTTAAAATGAGAAATGATCGTGGGTTTGTGACAATATACCCTTCTGGTAGTAGGCCTACTTAGGAATATCAGGCATCAGGTAAGGGAGATGAAAATTTGCGATCTCTGCTTTGCGAATGAGGCTGAGCCAGAGAGCCAGAGTGGTTACATTACAAATGAGGCCCAAATTTCTCATTTTATTCTATTGTTCATCACGAATCACACTGATAGTGTTGAAATATTTAGTGAATCTTACCAATTGTCTTGACAGGCAGAAATCCTAACCTTGTTATAAACAGCATGCAACGCCCAGCAAGGAATGCGCATGTGTGTCATACTTTATCTAATTTGTAACTCACAGACCTCAAGCAATACAAGTGTATCCATGAACATCTGGAGCACTAAGGATGTATCTCAACAGCCACCGAAAGGATAATCTTAGGCAAGTAAAAGTATGATAAGGGCTCGATAAGGGCCTGAAATTAAGAGTCTACCAACTGCACGCTGTTTTAGGAAGCTATAAGTAGCCCACATGCGCTCAATAATTTTGACAACAATATTGATGCAACAAAGTATTGACAATATTATGGATCATCTGTGGGCGATGATTAAAAAATTGTACAATATATTGAAGAAATCAAAATTCAAGTGCACCATGCATCGTTGTTCGAACCATGTATAATTCTGTACCAAGTAAAGAAAACAAAACTTGTCGATTTTTTCCAATTCCTTTGCCTGGTCCATAGCACGGTGGAATGCACTGTGCTGAAAACTTGGTTTTATACCTGTTAATCAATACCGCTTCCGAATTGGCGGAGGGGCCTAGCCCAGGTTTTCCCGAAGAGGTGGGACCAGAGTCATTCAGTTTGTGGGGTGTGGGAGTCCCCCTGGACTTTTTCAAAATTTTACTACTAGTAACGCACATTCAGATTATTTTGGCAATTGCTACATCTTGCCTTCGAATAAAATATACCAGTCTTTCAAATAGGCCTATCTTATAGTTTAAGATTATGTCAGGGTAGAGGGCGACATTGCCCAATGGCAATTTTTAATTGCAAACCTAGAATACGCATTGGGACATCATCTCCCGCTAGGTAAACTTCTAAAAGGGTCGCAAGTTACTACCTGCATTTAGTGATCATTGGTTTCGACACACTGAATTTATCAGATTAAAAGGCAACGGGATTTTTAACAATATTTCCCACCACCTTCACCCCGTCCGCGTGGAGTTATTTTATGCAAATAACTCGCTTGTCCATTTGAAGATTTCATGTCTTCGTACGGATCCGGGCGCGTTTTTCACCTCAGTCCAGACAGTTTACCTAAAGACTAAAGACAAGCATACAGCACAAGCATCGCGATACAAGTGGCACTCACAAAAGCATTCCTTTCTTTTGATACGAAATTCCATTTCATGAGATTATAGCAATGTGCCAACACTATCACAATGCGCTCAAGGCATGCCGTCGTTGTCACTGGATGTATTGAAAATAAGTAAGCTATTTAAGAACCAAGAGGCGTGACTAAATGAGCTAACCAATTACATTGCACAAAGAAAAATGAAAGAGCCTCGAAAGAGAAATTTGAATAGTTGAGGGTATTGAGCTATTATGGCGCTTACAGACCGCCTGACTTTAACAAGAATGCTTTTTTTGGTAACCAGATTGAACTCAGAAGAGGAAGATGCAAAGAAGTTAAAATCAAATTCAGAAAAAGGATTAGATTTAAAACAGAGTGAGAGCGAATGTTAGAAAACGATTGCGATAAGAGTGAATTTGAAGAGACAGTCGAACAAAGTCTGTAACGTAAATTCTTTTCCTCAGTTAACCTACCTAAACTGTTGTTTGTTTCTAATCACAACTTAATTTACCTGTGAGTAATTGATGAATTTATCACAATTTTGCAGTCTTAATTGCATTTGTACAGCAAAGGCGAGTATGGTTAAAAAGGAAACTCGGTTGAGTGGTTTTTCATTAATAATCAAATCTAAAATGAACGTGGAGCACGTACAGTAACGCAAAAAAGTGAATCTTTATACAGTGAGGAACAGTCAAAACTCTACCCTGGGATTGCAATTTTCTCTCAAAACCCAACACGAACATGTTCACTGTTGCTGTGAAAATACCCCACCAAACATATAACTACTCATCTGAAGAGATTTAATCAACCGAACCTAGCTAATTTTGAGTAATACATTTCCGAGCACATAATCTTTACCATTCCGAGTAGATTTTCCTTGAGTAGCTTAAGCACATTTCAAGGAAGCAAATGCACTGATCTACTAAAAAATATAATTGAGTTGATATATGGACAGATCACAATTCCAATAAAAGTAGCACTAAACTACAAACTGGAGCTCTTTCGCCGCTTATTTAAACTGCCATGTCACCCTTAAAGCACCCCCCTGGTGAGAAGGTACTCGTTAGCTGCTTCCTTTGTTCATATTACCACTCAATGAAGGAAGACTACCATTAGGAGTTGAGGCTACTCATATACTTAGTTAAACAAAATTTGTACCACACTTCATTTTCCCTCTTTGAGACTGAAGGCTAAATATTTTGAGTTTATTCCTCTGTTTCAAACCGCCGTTGATTGAAACGCCATTACGCGGTGACAAGTAGAGCTAAACTAATACCTAATTTGATGTAACGATAGCAGAACCGATGTACTTTGCTAAAGGACACTACATAACACCATCCTGTATCACACTATACTCTGTAACATTATTTATTGAATCCTATGGTATCTCTTTTAGTAATTTATTTGCCCCCTTGAACCGTACAATGACTCCAATTCTTGTGTTTTTAGAGTAGTTAATGTTGACGAATTTTGAGTTCCTGCAGTATGTTAATGCACCAAAGAAAACGTCTGATCAGCGACCTCACATAGAATGTACCAAATTTCAAAGAACGTTTCCTTGTTGATAACTCACTTAGAAGAAAAGACATTTTACATTTCCGACTTAGCAATTTTGTTAGGATCAGAATAAGTCCCAGATGTTTGTTCGCGCTGTTTGAGTTCTATCGACTCAACACACAACACAAAAATAAAAAATTCTTTATGACTCGCTGATAGTAAATAAATAATTCTAATCTATATTATATAAGAATTTCATTCTCGGCACCAGTCGTATTACTGTAATACTTACTAGTGGGTTCCTGTTTATACCAAACACGCAGTCAGCCAAAATTCCTTGGGGGAGTTGGGCAAGATTTAGGTGTGGCCCGAGATTTGGGTTTTGCTTGGATGGGTTCTGATTTATTTTAAACCAAAATAATCACACTCTGGGCACATTTGTAATAACGCTACACGTAAAAGATGCTAGGAAATAAATGGCTTTTATAAACAAAAACCAAAAATTAAATGTCAGAGGTTACATGACAGAATCGCGAAAAACATGTGCCGGTCTTTATTGTCCCCACACGCTATATCTATCTTAAATGTGTACTTATCCCTTTCTGCTCCATACTATAGAATCAACAGCTACTTAAACACTGCAACCAATACACAGTTGCTACCTAATGTTATACTCTGTGAACATGAGCAATATTCATGTTACTGAAAGCTATATTGTTTGAAAAGAATTAGGGTGTATCAGTTGGTAGCCAGGGCATGCCTAGTTGCAACACAAGCATAGTGACCCTCTGATACGCTAGAAGCGCATAATGAAGGTAATGGAAATGCAGGGAAATCACCAAATATCACTTAATATTTTCCTACATGCAAAAACTGGCCTAAAGAAAGAAAGAAAAAAAGAAAGAAAGAAAGAAGAAAAGAAAAAAGAAATGAAAGAAGAAAAGAAAGAAGAAAAGAAAAAAGAAATGAAAGAAGAAAAGAAAGAAGAAAAGAAAGAAGGAAAGACAGAAAGGAAGAGAGAAAGAAGGGAAAAAGGAGAGAAACTATTTGACAGTAACAGACACCTTCACAAGGATATCGTACCACTCAGTCTTGACCCTTTACCACGTACCACATTCTGGTGTGGCAAGGTTTATATTAAGGGGGCTTATATTTGGAAGGATATTTTGATTAGGTTACAGGGGGGCTATATTTTGGGGGCTCATATTCGGGAGGGCTTAATTTGGGATTTTACGTATTTTGTTTTTAAGCTATCTATGTTTTCAAGCACCTGGGTTATTGATTTCCACTCATGTTCTAATGTTAAGTCTTTCATTACATTGCACATTTTCTTACATAATCACTGAAAGAATATATTCCTTGCCAAACAAAGATTAACTGACAAGAATTCCTGAAGAACTTCTTTATCAAAAGTAACTGCCATTGTGTTTTAAACTGATTCAATTACAAAAACCATTGGAATACAGCAAGAAAAACTTTTAAAAATAGCTGCCACACTTACCTTTTCTTCAAAAAGCCTTCTTTCTTCCTTTTCTTGTCTTTCTCTTTCCTCTCTTTCTCTCGCCTCTTGCTCTGCCCTAAGTCTTGCTTCCTCTTCATAAGAAAAGAGAAAGCTGTAGTCTCTATTCTAAGCAAAAGCATTTAGTTAATACCCTTAGCTGGAAAAATCATTGTCATAGTATGGGCTAACCTCTTGACTTGTGAAATAGTGGTTCAGTGACAAATGAATTCATGGGAGCAGGTTTGCTGCACTTGATTAGAAATTCTTGAACAAAAAATACAGTATTTTGAAAAAGAATTGTAAGGTTCCATCCTCTCCTCCTTGCTCTCCTGATCTTCTCCTAATTTAGGTCAGTATAAAAATATGCAGCAACTACTTTGGATAGGGAGATGAACCAATCTTATCAATTGAAATAATTTGATTAAACCTGTAAACACTTACTCTTGGGTGCCTAATAGATGTGCCCCCCCCCCCCTAGTTGATTTTTATAAAAATTTCCACCCAGGACATTCTTATTCCAACCCCCTTCACCTATTAATTTTTATGTAATCTCCCACCCATGACAATTTTTTGAGGAGGTACTTTGGCGGGCATGTAGAAAATGTCTTTATTAAAATATGAAAATCACACATTAAAAGATGACGGTGGCCTTTTACGAGGCTCAAAGAAATGTTAAGACAAACATTACACATGTTGGCAATAATACTGTCATTGCACAGGAGGACGAGGAGAACATTTTTAAAAGCTTGGAAGGCATGTAGGAGACTGCCATGACTTTGAATAACTGACTATTGTTTGTGTTGTATTATCCTACATTTAGGAAGTTGCAGTTGATTCTAAACATTGCTTCTTGACTTCCTTTTTGATCGTTTTCCAACCCCTGCCTATTCCAACCCCCCCTGTTTATTAGGTTTTTGGAATTGTTCAACTCCCCCCCCCCCCCCGTGACTACGCCGCCGACCTAAAATGGCGTAAGCAAACCTTTTGGGTCAGGGATATATTTTCAAAAGTAGAATAATGTTTACCTAAATTTTTTTTGCAAGTAATTATTTACAGATTCACGGAGTCATAGTTTTGCTTGCTTGCTATGGGCTTGCTATGGGCTTGCCCTGGTGACAGGCATGTACTATAACTATCTATTAGGAGCATGCAGATGTTTGGACTACAGCTTTGCAAAAACAAAACTCTGCCTCCAATTTTGCCTATGGAATAAGTATGAGTAGCTTATTTATTTGAATTCTTATGGCAACTGCAACATAAAGTATATACATAAAGTACAACATAAAGTATAACATAAAGTATACATTCATACCTTTTGGAGATTTTTCTTGTAAGATTTTTAATTTCGATAACGATCAAGAATTTCGGAAATGTTGAATATGTTGTAAGTTTATTTTCAACGAACTCTGCTAGAATGTTCCCCCAAGCAATGAATTCGGTAGTGTCAGCTGGATTTTTCAAAGCACAGGGCATGTCAGCTCTGAAATGTCACCTTTCTGCCTTCACTCCTCCCCAGCATCCGCTTAATAAGGACATGGCTGTATATACTCATTCTTACAGCACAGTTAAACAAAATAGTGTTTTTTATAACAAATATATCCATTTAAACACAATTTGGAATGTTTTTGGTAGGCGAAGGTTTCTAAGGGGACATGGCACCATCCCCCCCCTCCCTCCTACACCACTGTTAATCATTTACCTTTTATTTCTTGGTACAGGAAGGAATTTGAACAACATGGTATTATACAATACATTACTTGTGAATGTAGAGACGTATGTGCTAATGGATTTGGTATTGAAAAGAAAGTTGATGCAGGTATGAAGTTAGACCTTCTTTGAACCATTGGTATCTATGACTTTTGAAGAAACATATTACCCTCTATTTTTTATGTTTTTGGCTAAATCCAGTCATGTCCTTTGCCAAGTGACTTCCTTGGTGTACTATGGGGGGCAATTAAAGCACGCACATCACCCAAAGGCGTCTACAGTATACTTTAGCAAAAGTACAGTGGTAGGATTATTGGACAATAGACGATGTACCTAGAAGAATCAATTATCTCAAACAGTGGCAGTAATCATCGGAAAAGCATTATCTGATTCTTTTTTCCCATAATGGTGCTGAAGCAACTGCTTGCTTCTTTTTCTTGAGGATCCTGCTAGAGTTTATGGAACAAAAATAGAAAGGTATTACAACCTGTGTGGTAGACCATATTTAATTCTATACATCATATGTTTGCAAAGGTAAGTTCCACTTTACACAAAAGCATGTTTTTAAGACTCCGGTATTGTGTCTGCTAATTATGAATCTTTGAGGACTCTATGAAATGTATTACTGACTTATTGCATGTCATTGATAGAATATGCATTTCAAACTTGACAAAACCTTAATCCAAATCTGTTTGATTGAGTCAAGTAAGAGCAAAGAACTGACTTCTAGAAAATTGGAGAATGGTGACATATTTTTTGTTTCTCTGGTACTTTTTCAAATTCATGATTTTAAATCCCCCCTTTCACGATATCTTTACAAAGGCACAAGATATGTTTATTGGTTATTATTATGCATTCATTGTATCCGAAACATTTTACACCACTTGATCCCAGTGTTCCTGGGTTTAGTTTACAGCTGCCCAAGGCTGGAATGAGTTTTTAAAGCAGGATGTATGTTTCATCAATTTGTTTGCCTTAATGTTTGAAAGTGATATCCGTGCTAACGGGCATTCTCTTTTCAAATTCCATTTAGTATTTTTGGACCTTCCAAAACCTTGGGAAGCAATACCTTCTGCAAAGAAATCGTTTAGGGTAAGAGAGGATTTTTTAATGCTCTGAGAAACTAATTCTTCCGTTTTAAGGCATACTCATTGTTTACCAATATTTTCAGGTTAATTTTGTGCTTGATTATTTATATTTTTTTAGTTTCCGCGTTAACCATGAATGTGCTTAGCTCTTTGTTCGTTTTCACCCTATTAATACCGGACTTATTAAACCCGTTGGAGGACTGGAGAAAACCAGTTTTCTTGAAAAACTGTACGGATTCTTTACTTTTTGTTACTAAGGTTGGCTGAAAGTTACTTCAGGCAAAAAGTAACAAAAAAACAACTAAAATAAGATTGAGAATGACGTCTTCAAATTATCTTATGACGTATTATTTACGATCGGTGTTGTAAAATTTTTTGAGAAAAAAGTGCAATTGAAATGGAGGGCAGTTTTATGAACAGTTTTAGTTACAGTAAAGTAAATATTACTGAATATTGCTTTAATATTTCAAAATAAGAATAAAATTTTAGGAGAATTTAGGTTTTCATCAATGATCAAAATGCTTTAACATAAGTTTTCGCTTTTTAAATTATTCAAAATTTAGGCATGAAGTAGATCAGAGTCTTTAGAAGATATATTTTCTGTGAGATCTTAAAAATAGATAGGGTCGGAAAATTTACAGTTTCGTGAAATTAATTCTATATCGCAAAGGGGGAGTTTTTCACATATGAAAGTGTAAAACACAAAATCTGAAGATTTTCAACAAATACTCATCAAACTTTAAAAACAAGCATCAAACGTTATTAAAAAGGTTATTACTTTTTATTTCAATTTTTACAAAACATACAGTGAAAGTATTGTTTACTTACCTTTATGAAAGTGGTGATCACCCTCATTTTCTGTCAAACATTTGCAATTTCTTTTATTCGAAACAAATGTAAATAAACGTTAGAAAACGTCGAAAAGTTTTAGCAGTCAAATTAAAACCGTTCGAAAATAATAATAAAACTATTTTGCCGCAGACAGGAAAGGCCTTCCCCACTCTTCATGACGCTTAACAGTACAAGAATACATTATGTAAGATAAATTATGATGTGAAAATTGAGAAAGTAGCCTAGTTCGCCATTCGATGAAAGCTTAATCCAATGCCCAATAATCCAGAAGACAAAAATGAGGGCTGGAGTTTTTTAAGTCAATAACGATCCGAAACGGATGAACTTAGCCTATTTCATCAAATGGACAATAATACCGAGGAGAATTTTTTCAAAAAAATTCAAAACTTTAGCTACAGGAACTAGGCTTCTTGCATAAAATACCGAAGTGTCCTTCAATAAACCACTGTAATATATATAAACAAAAATGGCAATCGTTGCAACGTACTTAAAAAAAACTTCCCAAAAAATTGTAGTGAGGTAGCAAACACGTTTGACGGGTTGTCACATAACAAAAATTTGAAAATTTAATATGACACAAAGGAAGACAATCCAATCATGATAAAATCTATTAAGTTTTACTTTAAATCATAACCAAAAGGAATCTCTAACACCTAACCTTGCTTTAAGACGCTCGTCTTAACAGTGAACTTAAAATTGGCCATCAACATCATTTGCTATAGTTGCCTTAAACGCTCCTACTTCCTTGGTATCAATGACATTCTGAATTAAATTCAATGGTCTTATTCTATACCATAAGATCATTTGTACCTGAATTTCATTCTTTGCAAGATTTGCCAACAGTATATATTGTCAATATACCAAGGTGACAAAACGTAGTTGTAGGAAGATCAATGTCATTACAATGTTTCACTACTAGCAATAAAAACGTTGCCTGATCCTACTTTCTGGTTATATTAAAGCTGTTTAAGGTCTTATATGCATTGAGTTAAGGCAATGGTTGTATTATTTATGACTATCAATTATTATTTTATACTTTCACACGAGGAAAACCTTATTCACAAAGTCGTATTTTAAATCTTTGCAATAGCAAAGTGATCTTTCAACTTGGTCTTCGTTCTTCTCTTTTAAGATACTTTTCCTGAAAAAAGGGTAAAGTAGCAGAAAAAATTTAAAATAAATTTCATCTTACAGGCCTACCCCCACCTGTAAATGGGATTCCAGCCGACCCCCACCTCAACAATATTTTTGGAAAATGCTTGACCCCCCTGGGGGGGTGCGAACTATGATAAGCACACAAAAATCACGGTTATCACTTGTTTCTGACGTTTCGGAGTCATCATGACCCCATTCTCAAGGAAATTGTATTACAATGAATCAAGCTCTATTTATACAACAAGTAAAGAGTGAAAAAACCTAAATAATTATCTAAATAGCTTTGCGCAAATTGAATTGGTTTGCACATTGAGGACCGGCTTGCGCTTGCGAATGTGTAGCATTTCTTTGATTAGACAATCGAACTTGCCAACACATTTAGCGAGCACGTGAAAATAGTCCACTAGATTTAAGCTTGTGTTTTGGGAGCACATGGGCCTGGAATTGCACAGTGTTTAAAATCTCTCTTAAAACTCCAATGTTGCTCTAATTTTCTAAGAAGCCTGGAACGAGAAATTTCGTGACGTAAGTGATGAAAAATGCTCCAATCTTATGTCACGTTTGATGAAGATTTACTGTAATTCCTTTTCATTGGCAAATTTGACGGAAATATCACCTGAAATATCGGTTTATTATCTTGCCATCTGCCAGAGGAAGCCTTTGACAATTGCAAATTACGGTGGAAGATTTGAGCGTTTTCTCACAGCTCTAATGTAAACAATCACAGGGAAGAACATTCTCGAATGAAAGTTCATGTATTAGTTTCGGTAATAGAAGGTAATACATATATCATCAGAAAACATCAATAATATATCGGGGAGGTTATTACAAAGCAGTACCTCCCACTTGTGAGGAGGGAAACTCACTTCCATGGATTTTGAAAATTTACTTTGACGAAAGGCAAGTTGGATACCTTAAATGTATTTAAATTCGCGCAGTATTATTTTTGAATTCTGAATTTAATTTTGTATGAATTTAAATCCTGCGCGAATTGTTGCACGCGCGTAAAGTTCCAAAATCAAAATCAATTTTTTTTGTTCTTCCAAGAATTACTCGAATATTTTGTTCTCCTTTAAGTACGCGCTGACATATTCGATTCGGGTGCGCGAATTTAAAACGCGCAAATTCAGGTCCGCGCGAAAAATAGTACTGCGCGAATTTAAAAACACTTAAGGTAGATATTCATTACCGGTTCGTTTTGCGAAATAAACCAAAACTGCGTGGAAAGTTATGGTGAACTTGTTCAGAACTAGAGACCTAGTCTTATAAATGTCGCACCATTTGTTTGCTCGCAAGGCTCACGCATGCGCAATTAATGAACAAGCTCAAAAATATTTTCAGTGAAAACTTACCGCTCCCTTGCAGAATACTTTAATCTGTCCTGTTGGCGTTCGAATGATAACGGACATCCTTTTCCGTGTACTGGGGAATACACAGAAGAATTTTTTTAAAAAATCTGCACCCTAAGTTTTAAATAAGAACAGAGCCTGCAACAACGCATGCCCTAAAAATTGTAAAGTTACGACCATCATAAGAACGGGAAGGCTTACGATGAACCAATACTAAGAATATCCTACAGCTTGTAACAACCACAAAAACAACAAAACATTAACAAATACCACAACAGAAACAAAAAAAAACAAACAAAAACAACGAACAACAACAAAAACCATCACCCCCAACAGAAAAAAACCCCCAAAAAACAACACAAACGAAAAACCCAACAACAGAAACAAAAACCACCACCACCACAACCACGAACAACAACAACAAAAACCTACAACAACAAAAACCACCATCACCACCAAAAACAACAACAAAAATCACCATCATCACCACCAACAACAACAAAAACCACCATCACCACCAAAAACAACAACAAAAACTACCATCACCAACAACAACAACAACAAAAACCACCATCACCACCACCACCACCAACAAAAACCACCATCACCCGTTCCTCAGGCTTGAATGCGAGCATTTCGATGATGTCCTGTAGCGTAGTTTCACTTTTGGAACATTATGGTAATGCGTTCCTGAGGCTTGAATGCGAGCATTTCGATGGTGTCCAGGAGCGTAGTTTATCTTTTTGAACAATATAGTAATACGTTCCTCACGATTGGATGCAAGCATTTCAATGGTGTCCTTGAGCGTAGTTACAGTTTTTGAACATATTGGGAATGTTTTCTGCAAGCTATAATGTGAGCATTACAAAAATGTCCATGAGCGAAGTTTCACTTTTTATTCATTATGGTAAAGCGTTCCTTAGGGTTGAATGCTAGCATATCCATAGTGTCCTGAAGGGTAGATACACTTTTTTAGCATTATGGTAATGCATTCCTCGGGCGTGAATGAGAGCATCTCAATGGTTTCCTGGAGCGTAGTTCAACTTTCTAAACAAATTGTGAAGGCTTTCTGCAAGCTAGGGTGTGAGCATTTGAATAGTGTCCAAGAGCGTACTTTCACTTTAAAGCATTATGGTTATGCGTTCCGCAGGGTTGAATGTGAGCATCTCCATGGTGTCCTGGAGTGTAGTTACACTTCCTAAACATATTGTGAAGGCTTTCTGCAAGCTAGAATGTCAGCATTTCAATAGTGTTCTGGAGCGTAGTTTCACTTTTTAAACATTATGGTTATGCGTTCCACAGGCTTGAATGAGAGCATTTCTTTTGTGTCCTGAAGCGTATTTACACTTTTTGAACATAATGATAATGCGATCCTCAGTCTTGAATGCGAGCATTTCAATGGTGTCCTGGAGCACAGTTACACTTTTTGAACATTATGGTAATGCCTTCCTCAGGCTTGAATGTGAGCATTTTGATGTTGTCCTATATCGTAGTTTCAATTTTTGACCTTATTAAGAATGTTTTCTGCAAGCTAAAATGTTAGCATTTCAATAGTGTCGAAGAGCGTAGTTTAACTTTTTGAACACTATAGTAATGCGTTCCTCAGACTTGAATGTGAGCACTTCAATGGTGTCCTGGAGCGTAGTTTCACTTTTTGAACATCATGGTAATGCAATCCTCAAGCTTGAATGGGAGTATTTAAAAGGTGACCTTGAGCGTAGTTACACTTTTTGAACATATTGCGAATGTTTCTGCAAGTTACAATGTGAACATTTCAAAAGTATCCTTGAGCGTAGTTTTACCTTTTGAATAGGATGGTAATGTGTTCCTCAGGCTTGAATACGAGCATTTCAATGGTGCCCTTGAGCCTAGTTACACATTTTGAACATTATGGTAATGCGTCCCTCAGGCTAGAATGCGAGCATTTCAATGGTGTCCTGGAGCGTAGTTACACTTTTTGAATATATTAGGAGTGTTTTCTGCAAGCTAGAATGTGAGCATTTCCATAGTGTTCTGGAGGGTAGATACACTTTTTAACATTATGGTAATGCGTTCCTCATACTTGAATTCCAGTATTACAATGGTGTCCTGGAACGTAGTGACACTTTTTGAACAGGTTGGGAATGTTTTCTTCAAGCTAGAATGTGAGCATTTCAATTGTGTTCTGGAGGAGAGATTCACTTTTTGAACATATTGGGAATGCGTTCCTCAGCCTTGAATGTGAACATCTCATAGGTGTCCTGGAGCGTAGTTACTCTTTTTGAATCTATTGGGATTGTTTTCTGCAAGCTAGAATGTGAGCATTTAAATACTGTCCTGGAGCGTAGTTTCACTTTTTGAACATAATAGTAATGCGTTCCTCTGGCTTGAATGCGAGCATTTCGATGGTGTCCTGGAGCGTAGTTTCACTTTCTAAACATCGTGGTAATGCAATCCTCAAGCTTGAATGCGAGTATTTCAAAGGTGACCAGGATTGTAGTTACACTTTTTGAACATATTGGGAGTGTTTTC
This sequence comes from Alatinidae sp. Z8VKAUB7J3, assembly GCA_010016025.2. Classification (NCBI taxonomy): domain Eukaryota; kingdom Metazoa; phylum Cnidaria; class Cubozoa; order Carybdeida; family Alatinidae; species Alatinidae sp. Z8VKAUB7J3. Next base: position 11,156,749 of record JAAAKM020073195.1, on the reverse strand, counting down.
TGCAAGCTAGAATGTGAGCATTTCTAAATCACTTTATGACCAGACGACTACTACACTTGCTAAAAATCCAGATGATAACTTTGAACTACTTTCAAGAGTACGCCAAGGTGGAACAGAATCACAACCTCTCTACAATCTTTACACGGACTATGTAATGCGTACGTTCATACACATTTCTCAAATGGAAGAGATAATTCCTTGAACTAAAGTATACACTCCGTCCTACAGCAATAACTCGCGAAGAAAGCAGGCAAGACTACTACGGAGAACACAATTGATTCGTCAGGATATATGGATGACCTCATGCTCGTCTCTGAGAACAAAGAAAAACTTTAACGAGTTCTGATACTACTCGATAATAATTTCGAACGTTTTTATCTGCAAATAAACATCAAGAAAACAAAAACAATGATTGTGAACTTTCGTCAGCATAATTTAGACGCTACATATCAAGAAACAATCTGCAGTCTCAAAAAATGCCGCTTGCAAAAGTGAAAAAATGTCGATAATTTGGGGATGACATCCGATATGATCAACCATCAACCGGAGATGCAGAGGTAGATCTTAGTATTGTTACTGCTGAAAACAAGTTGAAATAACTTTACAATATACTTACAAACACACACATAAAAACTCGATTGATAATTTTGAATTTAATGGTACGAAGTCGTATGGCATATTCTAGTCACACATGAAATCTCAACCAGCGGGCAACAACAACACATCAGATCTTCCTACATAAATATGGTGAGGAAGATGGTCGGACGGGGATTTGACCTAAGTAATGGAGACAACGAAGAAAATAAGTTTCGGTAGGTTCTCTCAAGCAATGAGCTACTGAGGACCTGTAAAACAGAATATGTGATGTCATACATTTGCAAACAGCAAGCAAACTATCTAGAAGAAGAAGAAGAAGAAGAAGAAGAAGAAGACTGCAGTACCTTTCTTTTAAGTGTCATTATTTATCATGCCTGTTCCGGGTACTCTATTCAATTACACTTTTTTTCCACTGACAAGCTTGACTGTTGGATCATAAGTGGATCATGCTATTTCCATTTATATTAATGGTTGAATAGACGAGGGTTTACGTCTTGCAATCCCCTCTGATAAGGACTTGCATGATGCCAACAAATATTGGACTTTTATTGCAGCTTAGAAAGACTTGATGCCATTCTAGACATCACCAATGGCAAATCTACCGGACAAATTATTAATTCAAATTTACTAGTTTAAATACGTGGGCCCTACCTTTAAACATTACAAATCTTATCAAACTAACTTTTACCTTAAGCTCTGGAACAAAGCTTGCCAAGTACTTCAAAGGACTTGTCATGTGTCCAACTGTAGCAACTGGTCCAAGGGCAAAGAAAGACTTGATTCTTTTTGCTAGCACTGGATTTTCAGAAAAATGAGCAAATGCTATCATGGTGCCTTGTGAATGTCCTATATAGAATAACTCTTCCTGTCCTGTTACATTGGCAATATGGTCAATAACAGCTGGTAAGTCAAGATGAGCCATTTCATCCCAACTGAAAAACAATGAAAAGAAAATTATGGTTTTACAGCTCAATTTTTAAGTAAATCATCAATAAAGCAACCCTATGCGATGATATTAAGAAAGCAGCTGCTGTAAAACAGAAGTTTTGTAACTCTGGAAGGCAACAGTTTCTCAGTGTAAGAAGGCTATTCTGTGCAATCACTAACTCAAGTGTGTATCTTATGGTATATGTATATGTCCATACATACATAAAGAAGAATAATGGATATACTCTGACATTTGCCATCTTTAGTTATTAAAGGTATGTTGAATCCCAGAACCAATCATGTACCAAAAGTTGACGTTTTTAAATGATTCTTGCCTCATTAAAAACCATTTACAATGATTACAATCAGTTGCTAAGATGTGCTTGCTCTTATTCACATAACTACCGAGCAAAAACTGCATGCTACCATATGGGAATACGAACAGAGTCTCACTTAACAAATAACGCATGATCGTATCCACAGTGAACGGCATGTACCTTTCCTCGCAGCCTTCTTTGTTTGAACTTGTACACAAACCAACATTATAGGCTCTGGTAGCCACAATTAATGAGGCGACGTACGAAAGATTTCCTTTTATAACTTTCATCAAATCATCAATTCGACAATTTAATTACTCCAGTTCATATACTTCCAAAGGACAAGGATTGCTATAGGGGCTATATTTTCCCCATTAGTAGAAAATAAGTCCGCTTTCTACATGAAATGCTTTCCATCAACTGTTCCCAAGGTGACATATGGACCACGAATATATTCCCTTGGCGTGTATAAACGAGATTTTATGTCACAAAGGATATATATCTAAAATTTTATCTCTTTTAACTTACTACAAAAGAATAAACAAGAACGACCATTGTGGCTGTTATGTGCAAAGGTTATTTTTTTCAAATAAAACCTTTTCGTACATAATAATTTTTTCCAGGTAGTGATGTAATGTTGAAATATTTTCTCAGTATTGTCATAACGTTGGCATACATTTATATAGATATATGCCAAAGAAAATAGCATCTCTCAGATTGAATGTCATCTTCGTTTGTAACTGCTAGTTTATATTTTTTCTCAGAACATTTTAACGAAAGGGTTAAAAGTCGACTATACATAAGAGTTCATAAAACGCAGTTTTCGAAATACAAATACAAGTGAACTTTTTTATATAAGGAGCAAGTGTTGTCGATTTGATAGCAATCAGGGAGAGGGGTAGGGGCCTTCGATTCCATAATGGACAAGAGACGGCCCTACTTGGCAGTTGAGCATGCTTGATGGCTTGGTTCCCTACCAGGTAGCTTAAATTGAAGTTTGTTGCCCCAGGACGCCCCAGCTGCCCTTCATTAACTATTAAGCATGTTTTGTTTTTTTTCTTTTCATCAAGGATAGTTTTAATATCGTTTCAAGCACTTAATTAACAATGCACTAATAGAACGTTGTTATAGTATTTCTGAACTTCAACTTGAGAGTGTAAAGAAAAGGATCATAAACGTAAAAAAAAACCCTTTCTGGTAGTATTTGAAGACAAAAAATGTATATAATGAACATTTTGAGAAGCGAAGTAACGGTTGCGGGTCGTTTCATATATGTTATGTTAAACAGCTAAATTCTTGTTCTAGAGATGAGATTTCGCAATTTCTTTATGTCCTTAACCTCACGTCAATTGTCACGTGGAATCATGCTAAAACGTTAAGTATCTTCTTTGACCTATAACTGAAACGATCTTCTTTAACTCACATCTTCTATACTTTATTCTTCTTACATATAAATATATCTCCATAATTTATTTTTTCCTGCATTAATAGCTGTGACATGTTTGAGGAGGCGCTTTTGATTGGCGCATATACGTAATGAAGGTTAACCTTAAAATTCTTTTTTAACCATCATAGGTAAAGCGGAAGATTACTTAGGTTGCCATGATATTTGCGCTTGCTAAGTTGTCATGATTCCAGAAACATAAATTTACAAAATTAATGCTTTAAATATACTTAAATCAAAAGCACTACAAATACAATTCCACGTTGAGCACACAGTGTAAACTTTCGAGTAGACTTTCAGCTGGTCGACGCAATTCTGAAACACCAGAAAATGTCCATGTCCACAAGAATGGGAGTACTATAGTGTTGTGTGATATCCACTCTGCTATACAGTTGCGAATGCTAGACAATAGCAGGTGCTACGAAGAAGAAGTTAGAAGCTTGTAAAATGTGGTTCATGAGGAGGATACAAAGGTTATCCCTGGATAGATCGAGTAACAACGAGGAGGTATTACCAAGAGTAAGTACGGAAAGGAGCCTTTTGACCACAATATGCAAACGACAACTGGAGTTCGTAGGACACGTTATGAAGACCTTGGAACCGAAACACATACTGAAAGTGACTCTGAAAATCCAGAAGCTTGTGATGGTGACACTAACTTAAGATCATCTGATAGGGAAAGGAGACGAAGCCCAGAGCACGAACTAGACATGAATTTAGAGAGTACCAACGAGCGATCTATCGGAGTCTTTAAAGAGGATGGAACTGCTGGACTCATAGTTGTAGATTCGGACATTCTTACTTCTTCGGAAGGTGACATTAACTCAGAGTATGAACTTGTTTGTAGGAAGGACATCCAAGGCTCCGTGATTACAACAGAAGATGAAGCTACCCTGTGATAGCCCCCAAAGAAAGAAGCATAGTACTTAGGTAATAATGCACAAACCATGCCAAAACATTCATTAAAAGTTTGCCAGTCTTAAGTCAGTCGCTATCTTAATTAGAAAATCGTTAACCCGAGGAGTACGAGGGCTTTAGTATGGTTTTCAAGCTGTCATGGCATGAATATAACCTTCTTCCTCCTGTTCAATGACAGTATTATTGCCAACATCTGTAATGTGCGTCTTTACACTTCTTCGAGCCTCGTAAAAGGCCACCTTCATCTTTTTAACGTGTGGTTTTCATATTTTAATAAAGATATTTTCTACTTGCCCACCGAAGTACATCCGCAAAAATTGTCATGGATGGGAGATTACTTAAAAAATTAATAGGCGGGGGGGTTGGAATAAGAATGTCCTGGGTGGAAAATTTCCGAAAAATTAATTAGCAGGGGGGGGGGGAGTCTATGAGGCACCCAAGAGTATATTCTTCACAGTTCATGAAGCTTGTACACTCAAGATACTGAAATAGAATGTTAGCTGGTAATTGAAGTCCTTAAGGTTGAAAGTGAAAACGATGTTAATTAGTGGGGTTGAGTGTCGCTCTTTGTGTCAGGGGCGGATTAAGCTCCAGGGAAATGCAAGTGGTTGAATCTAAATGCGGATCCCTAAAACAGTGATAACGTTTGTAAGTAATTGATTTATTACTTGAAATTAACTTTGTCGTACTCTCCTCTTTTATCTCTTTCCAATGATACATAGTCGTGAGAGCAAAATATGAAAATTTCATGAAATTTTGGATCTAGGATATATTGATGATGACGTCATCATTAGATTGCGTGACCATAAATTTTCGTAATGATAATAAAATAGAATTTAATTAAAATAAAGGATGAGAAGTTGTAAATATACATCTTTAAACGTTTTTAATGTATGTGATCAGGTTATTCTTAATATTTTACCAAGTGTAGGGTTGGGGAAAATCCTCTTTTTATGTATATGCATGGTGCCCCTCGTCATTCTTAAGATTTTTGATTGCGTTGGTCAAATCAATTGCGGTTATTTCGCCGTTTTCTGGTCCTCCGTAATGATGAAAGTCCGTCTGAACTTTTCCCGCACGGACGTCCGATGGTCTTGTATTACAAGTCGATCAAAAGAATTTGGATTGGACTGAGTAGTGCCAAGGATCACTTCTCGGCCTTTTGGGAAGGAGTGGACGTAGTTTCTGTTCTTATTGATGACAGATGCTGTCCATAATCCGCGAGAGGCGGTCCTACCAGGCGGTTGAGCCTGTCTCATAGCATGCTTCTCTGTCCGGTAGCCTAAATTAAGGGGCGTTGCCCTTGGACGCCCCAGCTGCCCTTTATTTATTAGTTAGCCCGTTGGTAGCTTTTCTGTTTATTTAGGGAAATTTCAAGGTAGGATCCACTGCTCATTAGGGGTCTTCGATTGAGAGACTGCCAAGGATTACCCAGTCTTGCATCTTCCGGTTGTTTCGCTGTTTTTGATCCTTCGTAATGATGAGAATCCGGCACGGCAGTCCGATGGTCTTGCATTACTTCTCGATCAAACGAATTTTGATTGGACTAAGTAGTCCCAAGGATTATCCAGTCTTCCGTCACTACAAGGATAGCCACGGTAAGTGGATTAGCATGCAGAGTTCTGGATCTAAATGGATCTGATTCTCTTTCTAGGGTGTTTATACGGGATCGATTTAGATCCGTACCAGTTTGGATCCATACCAGTTTGGATCCGTACCCATGTAAACAGGGTCTCAGAGTTTAGAAAGCAAAAAATTGAGATGATTTAGATCGTTTTCAACGAGATAAAATAGATGCTAAACAGAATAGAATAAAATAGAAACAAATTAGTCTTACCAATTACAGTCGATGTTCCTAAGGGAGCAACTAGTGAGGCTGGTGCAAAACCATAAGCTGAAAAATTACCAACTTCTCCTAAAATCATCAAAATCAAACCGGTCCTGCAAAGGAAGCATACAGATATTACTATTTAAAAAGTATGTATTAATGCATAGAATGAAAACTTTTCTCCAAATATCTAAATAAAGTAGTCAGATCCACATATAACTACCATGCTTTAAAATTTATATATATGTCCTATGTAGATCATGAAGAATAGCATGAATAAGGGAGCTATAGGAGCACAAAACAAGGGAGTGTACACCAGTAGTTTAACTGTTCCCAATCTCCCGACTCTTGATTTATATAACCTGTGGACCATGACAATGGGGCTGGGACCCCTAAATGTAAATTAGGGGGTAAATGTAAGTACTTCCTGGAGGATAAATATTTAACAACGGTTTATAATGTTCATGAAGTACAGCTAACAGAGGTAAACTAGGGTAAGGGGAAAGTATACATTGGCATGGTGGTCCAGTGGTACTTGACTTGCAATACAAATCAAGTGACCAGAGTTTGACTTGAGACAGTGGTACCAAGATTTACTCAGCCTACTATCCTTACAGGGTCGGTGAAAAGAGTACCAGCTATCCTGGGAAAAGTGGTCAAAAACTTGACTTGGGATAGAAGTGGCACCCACCCTTAGCACTGTAGTGGTAGAAGCTAAGGAAAGAGGAGCATTCGTGTTGCCTTTGACTGAGGTTGACCATCTTCTTCTTCTATACATTGACTCATGTAGTAGCGAATTATATACAAGAATGTTTTAGAAACCAATATAAATCTGTCAATAAGAAGTAGAGACTGAACTACCTAAGCACATCTGGAACTTTAAAAAAGTATATACACTATTAAATAAAACAATGGGTCCAGTACTGATAAAAAATATAAACTGTATAAAAAAGAGGTAACCAGTGATGAATATCCTATTAAAACCACAAATGAGGCTTACTAAATACAAAGATAAAAACTTATTTCTCAATGTCAGCATGTGCATTTTATCATTTTTAATAATTTTTGTCTTTTCTTTCGTTTTACACCTTGCACTCCCCTTTACAGGGGCTAGAGCAGTGCCAACATATATGGGACTTTTGTTGAAGCTAAGAGCACATCAAGACTGGATGCCCTTCCTGATGTCACCAATGGCCCTTCAGAGAATTCAGCCCCTACTCCCTAGCACAAAAGGCAAGGGAACTAACCACTGGACCATGGTGACTCTTACAGTACTTAAATACAAAGACAAACAAACAGCCTTGCTTCTAATGGCATGGTATGGTATATAGTTTACAAATAAATACCAGCATAATTAAAAAAGCCTTTTGCAGTCTGAACAAAGTTGCAAGATGTGAAACTTAAAGTAACTACTATATATTATTCTGTTTTCTTATTACCACCAATTTTTATATTTAAGTTGATGCATTACTATCACGAGAAACAAAAACTTTGAAATGAAAAATTACTGTTGGGATAGAATTTTGATTTCCAACAAAGCATGATAAAATTAATTGATATATACTGTCTACTAAGGAGCAAATTGGCTGTTTTGCGATGATTTTCCAATATGCATGAAGTGCCAACAATGTAGTTAAAACATGATACAAATCACAGCAATGAATGATTAATCTTACCACCAAACTTTGCGTTTTAATAAATACTTATACGAATAATTACATTGCTGGCGGTAATTAATTACATAAAGGGAGTAATAATCATTATAGGAAGTGAGTGAGGACACTACAGTTTTCATAATATAACGTCAATAAGAAGCTATTTTCATGTTTTGAATCAAACTCAGCAGAAAAAATTAGACATAAAAAAGACAGCTCTGAAAACTTTTCTAATTACAGAAAAACATATCAGAATCCAACATGATCTTGAACATGAGGATATCATCCACAGGTCACGAGAATCTTCATAAAGTAATTTCCCTGATGAATCATGTAAGTCATGTATCTATATGAAGAGAATGGCAATATATACAGAACGATGTTAGTGATGTCGCTTTTTCTCTCATCGCAGCCGACATGTATTGCTGAGAGCCTACATCAACTTGTCTACTACAACTATGTTTTCGCTTTCTCCGTACGTATTTAACATGGAATCGCATGCCTGATCAAGGTATGGTATGCAGTCTCTTCTGTAAATACAAGATGTGATCTTAACGCTATTCTATATATAGCCTTTGAAAACTGCGCGTATGCATCATGAATGATAACTTGTGTGGGATATAAGATACACTTTTCTCAATGTCATCCGCATATCTCATCCAATCTGCTTCCAGAAAGTTCCATCTTGGCCTTAACAAAAGACACCAGCTGCAAAGACTGATATTGAGAATAACAAGGCAATGTTGAATTTTGGGAACATTTTAATGTACTTAGTTATTATTATGAAAGGGATTGCCATTTCAATTTGATAACCAGAAGAAATCTGTTGAATATTCTTTCGCCATTCGGCATTAGGAGTACAAAATGCACAGTTCAATCAGATTTCTAAACAAAACATTTTACACTGGCATATACTAGTAAATTTGGTTGTTTAGCATATCTTAGTACAAACTCTTATTACATGATATAATGTATAATAATTCTTTTGGCTCAAAGATGGTGAAATTATAACATCTGTAAACAATCACCATCAAAACATTATCAATAGTTAAAGGGAAAGACTCGTTCCGAATTTTGATGTTAGATGTAATTGTTATCAGATAAGTTGGTTCAATCATTCAAATTATCGTTTATAGGAAATCAGTAACTTTAGAACTTTATGTGCATTGGCGGTCCATTGCTCCTAAAAATAGAAAACTGAGACTCTTGGAGAACTGTCAAGAGCAAGGAATGGGCATATTAAATATGTTTTACTATGATACTAGAAAAAAACAACAGAAACTACTTGAAAAGATTTTCTTTATAAAAATATACTACTATAAACGATAAGTTAAAAAAACGTAGAAAAAGAAATATTAAAGTGTTGTGACATGGCAACCATTTGATGTGCTGTATAAAGAATATTAAGGCACCCACTATAGTTCTATCTTAATATTGAGAATCTGGAAAAGATTTCGTTAGATCTTTTAAACGTTCTTTGGAAACTGTTGTCTTGGCCACTATGTAATCCAGGATTATCTTTCGTAGTAACAAACTACCTTCAAAATTTAGTCTTAAAGATAATTCGTTAATAGGCCTCGTTACGGTATGTAATATACATATAAAAAGAGAGGTTTTGAGTTTGCTCAAGTACATATACAGTAAAATCTGGTAAAAGGAACAATATTTGAAGGGCTGAACACGTTAAAGGACCGTCGAGAATCTGGAAATATTTTGATAAAATCACTTAAACGTGTTTTGAAACTGTTTTCCTGGCATATTGGTAACCGAGGATTATCTTCCGTAGTAAGAAACTACCTACAAAGTTTATTCTTAAAAACAACACTCTCATAGATATCGTCATGGTTTGTCAGGTTTATCATATACAAAAATAGTATTGTACGAAATAGCAAAAACATTGTGTACTAAAAAGCTTTTTTCATCTGACACTCCTCAGAGTACTAACGTCAGAATGACCGAAATGGAATGGTTTAGTTCGTGCTATTATCCACTTTCACTACGCACCCAAGTCGTAGCTAAATCCATCTATTAAAGCAAAAAGTGCGACATTACATTCTGTTGATTGTTTCTATCAAAGAGTTCTCAGTCAAATCAGTCCATAAAATTTCATAATACTTCCTGCCTCCCCTGGATTACGCAGCTGGCTTACCCTAATATAAACACCAACATAGCACGGTCTCCTCTGCCGTAGATCCCCAAAATCCATCAAAATAAGCGCTTCACAACAAGATGGTACTGTGAAATCCTATCATTAAATGCAACCGCATGCGAGTGCTTTCTCCCCTTTCTTTTCATTTGTTATACAGAGTCAAAATTAACTGAGTTTTTTCTCTAATAATGTTCTGACTTTCAAGTAACCAAGCCTTGCTGCGAAAGACGCATCACTCAGATTACTTATAATATTAAAATTCACTTAAACTGACTGACCAAATCGAACTATCAATATATTTACGACGAAGCAAAACCACGTTGTTAATAGCTATTGTTAATTAGGAATTCAACATAGGGTACAACTGGAATTTCAAGCCTTCACAGGCATTATATCGCACGTAAAATGTTAACGTTGCTGACATCCACCTCAGGTAAGTCCTACGGAAATGATAAAGGAAACCATAATCATTATAATACTCGGCGAGTTAATGCCCAGTCAGGCAAATGTCATTATCAATTTCGATAATATGTCATTTTTATCAATAGCGCGGAAAGACATGAGCAATTCTACTACTCCCCCACCTCTCCTTCTTGTCCCTGAGCGTAACTTGACAAGGGGAGGGCATATCCTACATGGCCTTAGGATAGGGGGTGCTGTTGCGTCCCAGGGTGCTTCAAGGCCTTTTCCGGGCTTCTTAGGCTGCCAAAAAGAGTGAGTAATCCTGGGTGGGGCAGAGGCAGAGGCAAAAAGGCTACATCAATGACAATTTCTATTTATGAAGGGCATTTTCAGGGCAGTGCTATCTTACCTTTTTATTTAATCGTACCCCTTAAGCTTTCATACGAGTTTCATACATTATTAGAGAAAAAACTCAGTTAATTTTGACTCTGTATAACAAATGAAAAGAAAGGGGAGAAAGCACTCGCATCTGGTAAATTAATATCAGGAGTTTACTTCCAAGTTTACAACCATGGTAAGTTGGTTAACTTTCAAGTTAGGTAACTTACCCTTACTTGCAAGATATTGTAGTAAGTTAGATAACTTGTAAGTTCGCTAAATTTTAAGTTCAAGTAACTTTGCTAACCTGGAAGTTAGAGTAAGTTTGCTACTTTGCAAAATTAAAGTAAAAGAATGTTCTCACACTTACTACTGTTAACCTTCCGTAGCATAGCGTTGCAACCTTCGGCAAGATGCCCTTGGTTTTGCTTCTCGATATTAAAGCCGGGTACTTCCGCTAGTTTGCAATAAACGCCGTCGTGGCATTTATTACAGGAAACAAGGTATCTAACACTGACCAAAGTTTAAACGTCCAAGTGCATTGTTAATGAAGCAGTCTCCTTGCCATAGCTTACATGTCAAAGACGATCATCCGGTGCCCTGCAAAAATGTGAGCGTTGATGTATCAACCTAGTACGTATTCTAATCGTCCTCATACTTTCACGCTTGGATTGGCCTCGTTCGAACGCTATTGCCCTAGTGTAGAGACATCTGACCATTCAAGTATTTGAACTAAAGGCAGCTTACAGATACATAGAGCCCAAATGAAACCGAAGTTAACAGGGCGGTGTAAAGTCATGAAGAAACACATATCCAAGGCATAGAAAAGACGGGAGTTTATCATCGTTGTAATCCTGGGTGGGGCAGAGGCAAAAAGGCTACATCAATGACAATTTCTTTTTATGAAGGGCATTTTCAGGGCAGTGGTATCTTACCTTTTCATTTACTCGTACCCCTTAAGCTTCTACTTAAACAAGGATCCATTAGGATAATTTGTTTAGAGTCCGGATCTCACTCAAGAAGGCGCACCTCTTGGTTAACTTACGAGCTGGTGCTCAGATCTGAGTAATTATGTTGATATATAATTTCATGTTTATTGGAAGCAAATGATCTGATAAGTGGCGGGATAGTTATAGAAGTAAAATTATTAAAAGTTTTCAAAAACCGTTCCGAATAATTAGACCTGACTGTCGTCTGGCGGGCGAAGTCAAGTTGTAGCTTACATCTAACAGGGGCTGAAACTATCAAATACAACGAACACTCATGCCTTTATTATATTGATAGAATACTTTACAGTTATAAAATTTCGCGGGCATAAAGTTTAGCGATTTTCTACCTTTAAGGTAAAAGAAAAACAACATCATGATGAAAGTTGAAATATTTCAACTATATCTTGTTGTTTTACTCTAATCCTTCTCTAATCCTTTTTGAGAAGAACCTTATATAATCCTTTTTGGGAAATATAGGGAATATGAATACTCAGTTAAAATGTGACAATTTAAAAATCGCGAAATTAAATACCCGCGAGATGTAAATTGTTTTCAAATCACGAAATTAAGTACCCGTGAAGTTTAAGGTAGGTGGTTCCTGTTCATTTAAACAAGGATAGATTGTCACCAAATATAAAATATTTAACACTTACATCAAATCCATAACTTACCGTTTTCAGTGTAGGCGAAGGTTCCGATTGATAGCAGTACAGCGGATAATTGAAAATTCAGACCCTGAAAAAGGAAGAATTACTTTGAAAATCATTACCTGTAATTTACAATAGTATGAGAACTATTACGTTTTTATAACTTTCATACCTGAATGCAAGTCACGCCGTGTTACTGCAAAATAATTTATCAGTAGCAAGATTGCAAGATACGACGATCCTCTTTTGTCAAGTCTTCCACGATACTTAAATGAAACTTTATTATAAAGGTGCCAAAGAATAATGACCGTGGCCTGCGCACGCATAGTACCCAACCTGATATTTTTGTTAGCTTAAGGAACTTAAGGCTAGAATACTGGGAATAGCCAACTTGTAGGAGAACACGTTGTTTTCATAAGAAACATAAACAACGAATTGAGTCTAGAGTTTCTTAACAACATTTCCAATTTCTGCTTCAAATGTTTCTTAATTTATCCAGCTTCAGCCTTCAAAGTTTCTTAAACAGTACTTCCTTAAAACTCATGTACGACCGTTACATGCACTTACAAAGTACCATTTTAACTTATAATAACTAACATGTGGTATGTACGATCAAGTGCAAAGGTGTATGTAGTGTGTAATAATTGATCGTTCAGTAGAGTACTGCCTCCGTCACATATTTAGTTATCTAAGGCGTTTTCTATTGCTTATTTTAGCATTTTAAGTATAGAATATTAATAACAAATAATATAACATCCACACCGTCAGTCTATCGATATTTCGATATTTTGGATTAGTTCAGTCTGCCTAACTTTCTTAAGAGTTTCTTAAATTTTCCAAAATCTGAGCCTAAGGTTTCTGATAGACTGGTTTCTTATAACAAACAAGGTGTAGTCAGTTAATCGCAATTTTATAAAACAGATGTTTTAGTTTCTACAAAATCGGGCTCAACTTCTTAGTTGCACCAAATTGCATCAACCAAGAATATACTGCGAGCTAGAAGAAGCGCACCGACAACGTCACGTTGGTACATGCTAAGCATAGCTTGAGCTTACAACTGGCAGTTAACATAAAACATTTGAACCTATGCTGACCAAAACATATACTGTAGAATCTAGGCGATACTATTCTATACTACTATACTATACTATACTATAATTTACTATACTATACTATAATTTACTATACTATACTATACTATACTATACTATACTATACTATACTATACTATACTATACTATACTATACTATACTAATTGTAAGTGGGGAAATCAGAAAGGTTTGATCGTTTAGATCATCTTTTAGAACGTTTTTATCCTGTCAACGTTTCTTCTTCAACATTAGTTATAGAGTTACTCACCCTGAACAACAAAAACAACATAGCCACAATAACTGGTGGCAGAAGGAAGATGTCCAGCATTGAAAATGTCACAATTAGTGCCAAAAAAGGGAGTTGAGAATATTGCAAACTTTCTTGCCCTGCTATACAGTGTGATCCAGCATGACCTTGGAATGAAAAGGTGGACAACCTCTGTTTCAATATCTTTATATTGATCATCATTTCCAGCTCTTGGTATATTTTCAACGTCACTTTAAGTGCTTTAACTCATGTATTGATACATACTAATGTAGCTTCTTTATTTCATTTCAACATTTTAAAAGTTATAGCTATATAGCTAGCTATATAAAGCTATATCATTTCAACATTTTAAAAGTTTGGCCATAAGAAGACTAACCAAACAAATTAGATATTTTTATCAACAGATAAATGAATTTCAAAAGATGCAACAAACCTTGACATTAACATCACTAGAAGCACCCCCAGCGCACACGAAAAACTTTCGTCCTTTTTCAAATGAACCATCTTTGAAAGCTTCAGCTCCAAGGTTCAGGAACAAACCTGCTGCTGCCTTCAAATTTAAACAAAGAGGAGTCATAAGAATGGCTACCAAAATAAATCAGTAAGTCAAATAGAGACTTGGCTTCATACAGTAATGGCCTTATTCTGCACTGTTAACAGACTAATTACCAATTTTCAATAATTCCCTTCTTTTGTACAAACACGATCATTGTACATGTTAAATACAGACTTGGGCTACATCTGGAAAGTTCAGGGACTAGAAGTCTAACTGTTTTGACCTGCATCACTCCAACATATGTATGTCCTAGTTGCAAAATGATGGAATCACTTTTTCTTTGTTAACATAAATACGTGCAATTCCTTACATTATATTCTACCCTAATAAAACCTTAAACGATTCCTAAGCAAGTCTCAACAAGTTTTCTGCTGACCCAAAATGTGGCCCAATGAATTGCACAGTATATCTGCAACTACTGTGGTTTGGGAATGTTTCCTTAAGTTTTGATAAAGGAATAAAAACGGCCATAATCAACAGTTTTCCCATGGAACAACTGCATGTTGTTTATTGCACCCAAAAACTGCTGCCTGTTGCCCAAAAGGACGTACTACCTGTCACACATAAAAGTTTATTAGTTTATAGATTCAAGCCCGATCTCCTTTTCATCTTGCTTTTTTAGAAGCTGCATTTATCAAAGGAAAGAAGCCAGTGCTCTGTGGAGAAAAAGAATTTGTTTTTCAAAAAACAATTTACGCCATTTTCAATAACAAAAAGTGACAGAAAAGGTGTCACTCTCATGACTGTTATTTTGTACTGCATAGTTTGGTCTTCTTGTTCCCTATAAATTCATTGTAAAATTTTCTCACTTCACTCCATACAATTGCTTTGATCAGTGTATGGCAAAAGTGTGTGGCAAAATGAATCAGTTACACAGTTACTCAACCAAATATCTAAATTTTGTAGAGATTTTTATACATTACTAGTGTGTATGCAGCAAAATAAGTTATTAAAGCAATTTCAACAAGAACTTTATCATCTTTAATCTACTGAAACAAGCCCAATACAACACTAGTAAATATAGATTTCTGGGATTTGAATTCTTCTTAGACAATTATTCAAAATCACAGTCCAACACAGACAATCCAAGCCTTAATACCAAACGCCCTAAGAAGTGGTTTGCCCATTTGCACTCCTATGTATCCACTAGGTGACCAGTTTACCATTGGGCAACAATGAAGAAAATGGATCTGCCTGCTAAAGAATCCAATAAAAGCCTTTCACAAGCTCTTACCCACCTTCATCAATGTATTTCTCAATGTGAGTGCTAAATCGCCCAGTAGGACAGCCTCTCATGGATCATGGAAAGAATCTATGGATCATGGGAAGAATATATGGATCATAGAATCTATCATTATTAAGGACAAATACTACATCCATCGACAAAAGACCGAGAAGTGTTTTTGTGGTTTTATATAAAAGATTCAGCTTCACATTTCTTTCCTACTTGCCTTATTGGCGGAGAGTACTTCCTACGTATTAAGCAGGCATGGTTTCAAGCCAACGACCTTGAATTGTCATCTAAAAGAGACCATATGAAAGATCAATACACTAGAAAATACACTAGAGAAAAATAGAAAATGTGTCACCACCGGGGATCGAACATTTATTTGCTAATAAAGTACAACCGGACAGCGACAACGGGGATGTAGTCAGATCATCGTAAAATTAGCAACTCACGAGATGACACGGAAGATCGGATGTTAAAAAATGGAACTTGAAGCTATCGAAATTTTATTTGAAATTGTTGTATGCGTATATATAAGAAATACAATGCCGTACGTTGCAACAAAAAAAGTTGTCTTAACAGCCGTTCGTTACAACTAGATTTTGTCCCTGACGAGCAATTTTGTAACAACCCACCCAGCAAATAAAGAGCAGCCGTAGTGCTCAAGGAAACTACTATGGTCTGAGAAACGGTCCTACTGAGCAATTCAACCTCATTGCTTGCTTCTGTGCCCGGTAGCCTGAATTGTAGGAGCGTCCAAGCTGCTGGATTTTCTGTTCCGTTAGGGTAGTTTCATTATCTGCCCTACTGCTTATCACGGATTTCTGATTGAGATACTGCCACTGCCCATCAAGGATATTTGATTAAGAGACTACGTAGGCATATTTGGATCTTTCTCGTAAGAAGGCGGTTGTACATAAAAATGTTCAAATGAGCGGTAACATTTTTATAAAAAGCAGTTAAATACTGTTGCTAAAATTGCTTTATATTCATTTGCATTTGCGGGGATAAATACAGAAGATGTTAATACAGAAGAGATTGCGAGGCAATGGCACCCATCTCCCTGTTCAGCATTGCAAAACTGTAGGGTTTTATACTGGTAAACCGAATATCCTCCGAGCATAACCACTACGCAGCATAACGATGTTACAAAACCTCCTAATCTTTACCAGTGCTACCCTTTTTTACGCTAAAAGATAAGAGAAAATCGGGATATAATCTTGATAGCTATTGAACTGCTCGATCTACAATGTCTTCGGCTGCATACAGCTTTAAGGAAAAGTAAACTTTATTAGCTAAAATTCTACAATCTTCAGCTCCCTGCAGTATATCTTGTTGAAGTGCATCAACTACAGAAAAACTTGCGAGGTAAAAGCTCAGCTTCAAGAACCTTAGTGCTTATCAAGCGACTGGTATGAAACACCGAAGCTGGCCTCTCCGCATATTTTCCAGCTCCGGAGAAAATCGTAATCTTTCTTTCTGAAATTCATTTTGCTTCTGCGAGACAACGAATATAAATTACAGCGAATAACAACTGGTATTTTCGGTGGTACTGGAGTGCTGCTTATCAGGGGGACTAGTATGAAACACCGTTGGTACTGGAGTGCCCCTCTCATTGAATGAAATTTACTTTACCCCTTATCCAAGGAAATCATCATGACTAACAAACTCTTATTCTTCCATTTTATTTAAAAATGTCGAGTCTGTAGCGTCGCAGTCTCTCAATCAAAGACCTCTAATGAGCAGTTGGCCCGACATTGAAACGACCCCAAATAAACAGAAAAACCACCAAACAGGCCAGCTAATAAATAAAGGGCAGCTGGGGTGTGCAAGGGCAACCCTCCTCAATTTGTGCTACCGCAAGCCATGAGGCATGCTCAAACGGTCAGTAGGATCGCCTCTCGCGGATTATGGAAAGAACTTGCTATCAATATGTCATCAAAGAGAACAAATACAGCACATGAAATGATAAAACTGTTGCTTTTTGACTTCTTTTTAGCCAAGTAAGTAGTTTTTCAACTTAGAAATTAGGTCTGAACTATCATAGAACTGTATAAGTCTCCGTGCGTAAAGCTATCTGGGTCCTACTAAAGAAATAATTTCATTGACAACCCCTCGTTTATTAGCCCATGGACGTTAAAACAAAGAAGCAGTGCAAACAGGGTCTTCTGTGACGATAACATCAGCAAAATAAGTCCATCATCTCTGAGCATTGGCCAGAGCCGGAAAACTCTAAAATTAAAAAAAGAGAAATAAAACGATAAAAGATCAAGATCAATTCTAGACTTGATAGACGTGAGTTGGAAAGGCAATACTAATACAATAATACACCAATGTTAATTTCTGGTGGAGATGAAGCCTAGGGAGACGGTCTACTGTTAACAGAGAGAGAAATGGGGGCATATATCACAGATATAGTCTTAGCTGAACACTTAAATGTACCACGTGATCAGCGGCAAATTTGACTTTCATAATGGCTGCCATCAAGACGGCTTTATGTGACCATCATAGATTTAATTATCTTTGCTAGATAACCGGGAGTGTCACATGACGCGCGGCCGACAAGGAGACTCAAAATGGTAGACGAGTACAGTCTACAATTTTGACGCAAAATGAACTCCGGTCAAAACTTCATAGCTTTTAGTATCCCATTGCACCGATTTGAAGGCATATTTCCCTTGTAAGTATTTCCCTAATACATCCCTTCATTTGACTTTATTGTGACCATGTCATACGCTTTTGCAGCTTATAATTGCACTACTCGTCAGTCTGGAGAGAATAAACAAGTTTCTCTCCATCCGTAAGTCAAAATGTGTTTAGATTGACTTCACTACTGTATTGCGTCCCAAAACAAGTCTCAAGAGACTATTTGACTATTTGATAATCCTACTTAGGGAAGTAACTGGTACCGTAGAACTCTCAATCATTTTCCTCGGTCAATATTTCCCATTTTAAAATGCAGAGTTCACGAGCATACGTGCTTGCATTACTGCATTACATTTAACAAAGGGCGTAAATAGCTTACCACAATAACCAGAAGAAAGCGAATAAATGACCATGTACGTCTTTCAACATCGATTTATATTAAGATGCGTACGAAAGGCAACCATATAAATTAGTGGGTTGGTATGAAATTTAAAAGCTTTTTATAAACCATTAAAAATAACTGTAATACAGGCCTACCTCTTTCAAAATTCAAAGCTCTGCAAACTTTGTAAATACCCCCTCAAAATATATTGTATATCTTAGGTGACAGAAAGGGCCATACTTTCACACTAATATAAAGTTCTCCCGACTTCCATATCTATTTAACCAAATGCTATTATTAGGACCCCAATCTGTTTAGAATTAGGATCAGCTTCTGATTTACTCTTAGGGTAAGACACATAAATAAAAAGGTGCCTTTTAACTTTTGAGTCACCACAGATGTGTATTTCGATATTTTAAGTGTACTATTGCAACTTTGCAATAATTGCCTCCAAATTCTGCCTTATGCTTTATTAAGAAAAAAACCCCGCCCCCTCCCCACCATTTACCAATTGGAAAAAAATGGAAAAACTATATGTAACAGTTGAGAAATGCCATCCACGTTTATCACCCCTCGATATATTTGGCACCTGGGACATTGATGTGACATGGAAAACTTAGAGAATATGTGAAGTAATAAACTAAAACATGTCTGGGTTCTTCTTTTTATCATTTCATTTTGTCATCCCTAATTTATCGATGAATATGCCTAAATACGTATTGCAGATTTATCGGCAATACATGCGAACATACATTGGACTACTTTCATCAATATATGCATGCTGCTTAATAGGTTCCACATCCCTTGACATACTTTGCGGAGCCAAGATCGCGGACCACTGCCATGTAGAAATTAGTTGTTGCGAGAATTTTTATATCTTGTAAACATTATTACTGTTACTGTAAATTTACAGAAAGAGTAAATGGCATTGAAGTTTTTTTTTAAAAAAAATTATCATTATTAGCAATCTTTAATCAGGGTGCCCACATCACTCAGTGGTGGTTTTCAGAGAGGCCCTTTTAAGCGGCACAAAGATAACATGTATGAACATGTATACATATTGCCTGAAAGTAGGAGGCTAACCCCCTGTCCCCGTTTGATGCTGCCCATGCAGAACAGGACGAAGACGAAGGCATAGGTTAAAATACTAAACACACGAATTCTCTGCCAGGTTTTAATCTATAGAGTCGAGCACGGTTTGAACAAGATTACACTGTTTAATAGTTCCTTTAATTTTTGAAATAACTTGCAATTTGAATTATTAGTTTTAATGTTGCTAAAATATACTTTTGGATCTGCTATGTCGTAGCAATCGATCATCTCAGTATGGAGTTATGCATATTCAACCTACGATAACCATCTGCCGAACCTAGAGTTTCTGAAATAACAACAATTTCAGTGTAAACTACGAGTTAAAAAATTTAGCAGTCTCTCAATAAAAGGCCCCTGATGAGCAGTGGGTCCAAGTTTGAAACTACAGGCAGAGAAGCAAGCCATGAGACAGGCTCAACCGCCCAGTAGGACCACCTCTCGTGAATTATGGAAAGCACCTGTCATCAGTGAGAACGTATACTACATCCATTCCTTGCCAGAAGGCCAAGAACTGAAAAGCGCTAAAAATTTAGCTCGGGAATTCCCTCGCAGTTTCTAATTTATAAAGTTTTGATAGATTGATTCCACAACTACTTTTTATATAATAGGCGTAGGTGTTAAACGATTTGTCGTACATGACCTATTTGTATACATGCCTTCTTCAGATTCCAAGAGCAAAGTACAGAATGGCACGACATGTAACAATCTAAACTGAGATCAAGGATAGTGACCGAAATGTGAAAAGCTGGCCCCTTTTGGTCAATTGGAGTGAGGGCAATTCTATTCATCAGGATCCAGATTGTTTCGTCGACAATAATACTGGCATTAAAATGTCTTAAAAGGAAAGTATTGATGTCCAAAAATCATGGATTGAGAATTTTATATTCAGTTAGTGATTAAAGTTAATGAATTATTTTGTACAATAGTCATAGTACTAATGAAAGCATTTAATTATAATGAAATGTCAGAAATATAAGAACCGAAAAGCTTAAAATTCTCTACATATTCCTCTGTCTTTTAGAACAATTGATCTATGTTATCAGGATGGTTTTGCAAGTTTATGGTAAATGTAAATTGGATATGAATTACAACATAAGCTTTGGAGAACAAGCAGACATCTTGTGAACAAAGACATCGAGTCATGTTCTAATTGATACAGGTTGAAGTTCTATGGTTCATACGAGTATATAATATGATAATGATAGCCTATTAAAAGGATCTTGACAATTGCAAACTGTTCCACAAGAAAAGCTACGGGGTTCGCAAAACCAAAGGTGGCTACGTTGTGACCACAGAGGGACTGGGGGCATGCCTCACACCAATACAACATGGAAATGTGAACAGGGGGCAGGGGGGATTGCCCCCAAAAGTTTTGCCAAGTCTCAATTTTTTCCGTGACCACTTTCAGCTTTATCGAAATTGCATTGATTGTGATGTACTCTTGGGTGCCTAATAGACGGGGGGGTTGGAAAAATCCCCAAAACTTAATAGACAGGGGGGTTGGAATAGCCGGGGGTTGGAAAATGACCAAAAAGGAAGTCAAGAAGCAATGTTTAGAATCAGCTGCAACTCCCTAATGTTGGTCTTCACACTTCTTCGATTCTCGTAAAAGGCCAGCGTCATCTTTTAATGTGTGATTTTCATATTTTAATAAAGACATTTTCTACTTTCCCGCCAAAGTACGTCCTCAAAAACTGACGAATCTACCATATGATATGCGATGGCAAGACCTTAAAGACATAATGAAGAAAGGTATGTCGCTCTCTTTCTATGGTGGTCTTCGTTTAACGTGTTGGATTGTTATTAAAACTTGAAAATTTGTACAAGACAGACATCGGGTGTTCTGTGTTGAGGCCAGCTGAAGTAGACATTAAATCGTTACGTGGTTTGTTTGTCAGGAAGGCAATCAAGTTTCTTAATCGACTTGTGTGGTAGTTATTTAAGTATAAGTATGGCGTTTTCAGTGTTTTAGTTGAAGGGTGGGACGGCGGGACGGGTATACCAAATTGTTCGTTCAAGAATGAGTATGTTCAGGTGTGATGACCGGGGGTAGGTATGCTTTTTTTTAGTTAAGCCTATTAGATGATACTGGTAATCCAGGCTTTTCACCAGCCTGACTATTTACAAAGCTAGAACAGCATTGTGACAAACGACAACATTTGGGGCATCAGCCCTACACAAACGAATAAAGAGAGCGTAGCCAAGTTTTATAGTTGGGAAGATTAGCCCCCTTGGGTCCACTTCCGATCTACGTTAATATTCTGGTAGAATTTATTTGCTGTATTGCGCCTTACCCTACGGAAGTGTTTCATTTTAACATTGCTGTAATGGGCAGGTCATCCCTTGGGATTGCATTGAGTAGCTTCTGATGGAAATGGTTGCTTTGGGAGTGCTAGGAAAATGATTGGGGCTATGTAACTATCATGGACTTCTAAATAATTGCATCTATTTATGAGTCCATAGTATCTACTAAGGATTAAGTTCTTTTCTTTTCTTTTCTGATGTAGTATGTTGAACACATTTTCAGAAACTGTGTAGATTCGCCCCCTACTGCCTTCTGGTTCCAGCAATACTTATAGGGATGTTTGGTTACTTTGAGGAGGCTCAATCTGCGTATCGCAAATTCAATATTGCGGCAACATATAGAACTAACGAATAACAAAAATAGATTTGAAATGTGTTGGCACCGCAAAGTGGAGTTGTAGATGAATGCAAGTCCGTCAAGTTAGACGAGATCCAATCCCCGTCATAGCGGGAACGCATAGCTTCAAACTTAGATTCGATGTGGATCGTATTATTGGAGAACAGATTTTGTTATTCAACGCTTATGAAGAATTAGGATATGTTTATATAGGAGTTTTTGAAGTCTTCCAACGTAACTACATCTTAAGACTATCGACGTAGAGAGATTACACATTGAACTTACAAATCCCTCTACTTTCAATTTAAGCTTTTTTTAAGACATTGGTTATTGTTGTGGAGTCGCCATCGGAAATTGCCTTGCTAAGCTCGAGGTAGATAATTTTTTTTAGATTACTGTTTGACCCCGAGATTATAGAGTGAGCTGCTGAAGTTGTTCTCGAAGCATTTTCCGTGACCTAGAGCTGCTTTTGCAAATCTTGAGCTCAATTCTTTGTAGCTTCATTGATTTCTCTTTGTAGCTGGTGATGTTCATCATGTAGAAATGATGTTAGAGAAAGACGGGCGCCCGATGGTATGTTGACTTTCTGCCGATCTTACTTTTTGAACAAAGTATGATCTTTCTGAAAATGAGAGTGGCAGATCGGGAACATAATTACGAATGCATGAGTCATGTGAATTCGGACGATAAAGTTTGAATCTATTAACGCCCATAGCTGGGTTTTGTATACCCGCTTTATGTATTTCGAGTGGCTATCTATGTTCGAAGCATAGGAATGAAGTTCCCCATTTCCATGTTAGTGGTGCACATCGGATTCCAAAATATAATTCGGAGAAAAGCGGATTCTTTTTAAAATTATGATTGAAAAGTTGGTTTGTGGTACAAAACTTGAATATTGCGTTAAGTAACTGATTCATTTTGCTAAACGTTTTCGCCATACACTGATCACAGCAATCGTATGGAGTGAAATTAGAAAGCTATTGTAAAATTTTCATCTGTCTCCTTTAAAAAATTAGTTGTATCAAAGCTTATCTAATAAAACAGGAAAAACTCACTTTTTATTAGGAGCCTAAGTTTGGCATCCGATTTAGCTTACGAAGGTGATGAACAAAAGCTGGTCTATTTTGACCATCATTAAGTACAATAAATACGCTACCAAATATCAAGGTGAATAAAGTTTGGGGGCTGGGGGGGCTTGATTCCCTCCACTATTTCGCCAAGTATTATTTATATCTGGTAAAGGAAACAAAGACATTATGGACACGAGCTCCTTAAAACGTCACTGTTGCTGAAAACTCTTCCTCGCATAGGTAACAGGTAACAAACATAAAAAGGACACAAGTGGTTTCGTGGATCTAAAAGCAACAATCAGTGGACATTTCTAAATTATTAGTTGGTTTTGACATAAATGCTGATATTGAGTTGCAAAAATAAGAGAGCGAGTTTAAAGTGGCATCAGGAAAAACATACCTTTTTGTAGTAAAACATTGATCAGGATAGAAAAAGGAATTTTGGATATTTAAGAAGTAGCTACAAAAATTACAGAACAACAATATTTTGCACCATCCCTTCCTATAATATGGGTTATTTTGTAACTAAATAAACTGGCGAGGTACGGCAAAGGATAGTCTAGAATATTCCAAAAAGCAGTTATGTTAAAATCGGTATTAATATTTCTGTTTAATGTGTGAATCACTCTTTTTTCCAAACTTTTACTCTCTATCACCAAATGTTATTTACCTGCAGACGCAGTTTATGCCTTAAATTATTGTAGACTATATTGCATATTACTTCAAGCATCTTTTAGAAAATTTAGAAAATTGTAATTTTACATGTTCGATAACTATTAAGCAAATATTAGCAGCATTGCTAAACCATCTTTTGAACATGCGCCTACTTCAGATGCTTAGAGATGGATGTCGATGTAACCGCTAGGGGATTAGAAAGTAATGGAGTGACTAGAAAAAACGAAGCAAGTTGTCATCAGGCTAACCAAAGCTTAGTTCCTTGAAGGAACACACCGGGTCTGTGTTGGTCACGGGTTTAAACCCTGTTGAACACGTTTTCAATTAGGATGCTTTCTGTCAGGCTTGTTACTTTAGAATCCTCTTTTCTCACTAATAACTGAGCTCTCATTATATCACAGCTGTGTCCTTCATGTTTGGCATTGATATTCATTTCAAAATTACTATAGAAACTGTACTTATTGTAGGCGACAGGGCACTAACGTCAAAGCTGTTGACTTAGCACTCATCAAACAAGCGCCGACTAAACAATACAAATTAATCGATTAAATATTTACACCACAAAGTAATTAATGGAATAATCAATAGAATGTATTAAACAAAACAGTAAGCAAGAAGTAATTGAGTAAATACTCAACATATAATAGTTGACTGATCACTAAACACATTATGCTTCCACAAATGTTCAATTACACTCCATTGACTGCACCACACACTTCTCGATTTAAAAGTTTACTTTTCATGCCATAGCCTCCACTGACTTCTGTGTCCTATTCTCAGAAGCCTTGCTACTATCTAAATAAAAACACAGCTTGAGTTTAGCGTCTTCTTTAATCTGCATCAAATCTTTAACCCTCTGCAACACTCCATCAGCTCTCATTATACTTATTAATCCTTAGAGCAATTAGTACCTAGTATTTAGTTTTGCAATGGACAACCCAGGCGGAAAACGAATTCTTATTATAAAGATAATTGCCCAGCACAAGGCGCGTAGGTGAAACATAATGACAAAACATAATATGACGAGCTTTGTAATTAATTGATTCGAGGTTGGTGGCAGAATACACCAAAAGCTTATCATATTATGTTTTGTCATTATGTTTCATCTACCCGCCTTGTGCTGGGCACTTATCTTTATAATAAATATTTAGTTTTGTTGTAAAACAAACTTGTAAAAAAATGTGACCCATAGTAATAAAGGATACATTGTTCGGTAGCCAGTTCTGCTCTTTCTCCATGTGCAAGTAAAACTGGAGTGGTATGCGTCTGGAATCCAGTGATCGTCTTGGGTTTCCCTGCTTGTCCAACCACATCTACTGCCTTTAGAATGAAAGCAAAAAATAAGGAATATATGAAACTTACAACATAAGAACCAAGATGCGCCTGCCATTTTTAAAGTGACAACAAAACGTAACTTCAAACAGCACAATATTATCCAATCACTATAATTAATAAGAGCTTGGAGTGCGTCCCCTAAAACTAAATTTGCTTCAAATCCTGACAATTTTGACTTTCTCATGACCCACGTTAACAAGAGGAAACTAGTTTCTTGTAGCATCGCTAGCCGGTTTTCTACATCCCGACAATCCACATCAATATTGAAAAAGCCGACACAATATTATAATGCCAAAACTTTTACGTAATGGCAAAACTCACTTATCCTTTGCGAATAGAAGGCGCCTTATCACCAACTTTTAAACTCGGTTACCAATAAAATAACTGTCTGCTTTCTGTTGATTCTGGTTACCCATTCCATTAACCTGGGTAATTTGAAATTTGGTAGCGCAAGGGGAGTACTGTACCGTTGGAGGTTGAGAGACGCTGCCCTAATATTTCCGTGGGCAATCGATCTTATATGCTGAGTTGCAGGAAGGAACGATTTATTTGCCTACGAAGAATACGACTGTATGTTTCTCCAAAGAGTTACGAGTATGCACTTCAACGTTGCATCACATAATTACATGAGAAGTCGCATCAACCGTAAAACGATAAAACCCGTTCTTTTATGAAGCATTGGCATCGTCTGTGTTAAACGTGTAGAATTAATACGAATGTAGTTTAGATACGGAGTGGTTACAGAAGAAATACTTTAAAGTTCAACGTACACGCCCAATTATAATTTGGAAATTATTGCCTTTTTCCAAACAGGAACTCTTACTTATTGCTAGTCGAGCTATGAAGCGTCTGTTTCGACGCTATAGTATATTAAATACACCAGCTATATTTACGCTGTGCACACAAAACTTTCGCTTGTGACCTTTCCCTTCCCAGCATCATATTGAACGCAGCTCCCCGAAGTGACACTTGCCCGATTGAATTAACTAATTTTGCACTCGGAATTTCACAATCTAATATTAAAAACCGTACTGCAGTTTCTCAATCAAAGACCTCTCATGAAGCAGTCGGTCCGACATTGAAACTCTTCTAAATAAACAAAAAAAACACCAAACCGGCTAACTAATAAATTAAGGGTAGCCGGGGCGTCCAAGGGCAACTCCTCTCAATTCAATTTAGGCTACCGGGCGGAGAAGAAAGCCATTAGGCAGACTCAAACGCCCAATAGGACCGCCTATCACGGCTCATAGAAAGCATCTGTTGTCAATGATAACAGATACATCCATTCCTTGCCAAAAGCCCGTGAAGCACGAATACCATACTGCAGCACTTTAACGCTCTGACAAATTAGGAGCCCTCCTAAAATCTACCAATCCACATGGCACTTTAATGTTGATGATGAAAACGTTGTAACGGACATATCTATTTAAATGATAATTTCCATAAGACACGGCTCACTTACTTTCCTTCATTTTACGCCATTTACTTTTTAAAATTGTTAATGCTTGAAATGTAATGCTTAAGTATATAACACTGTCCAAAAGAGACGCCTCTAGAATGGAGCCCCTCCCTACCCAAAAACTTTCAGAGAATACAATATCTGCACTGCCAGCTTTTCAAGGGAATACAGTAGTTATTAAGTGGGTCGATGAACAGTGTCCACAGCTGGTATTTTACTACATTATTCCACATTTGACTATTAGGGAAGTAGCACCAAGCGAGCTCAAGATTAAGTCAACTTAAAACCACTTAAAATGTCACTTGATTATTACTAGGTTGGAGTCTGTATGCAAGGGCTGATCTAAGGTTACCCTGTGGCTTGTGGAGAGCTGGAGAATTTGGTATCAAATATATTACGCTATATTTTAGGAAGAGGTTTAAAATTATATTATAAGCATTAAAATCATCACCGCATAACGACATTTAAAAGTTACACGCTAGGCTCATGAACGTAACGATACCGGTAATGTAATGATGATGGCAATGATGATGATGATGGTGATGATGAAGATAATGGTCAAACAGATCAAATGTACGTTAACAGATTATAAATAAAGAAAATGGAGTATCTAAACTGGCATATAACTTTTATGAACAGTTAAACAATAGTTCGAGAACGTGACCGACTTCACTTATGGCATAAAAAAAATAATGGCAACGATGACAAGGATAATAATGATAATAACGATAACAATACTGATAACATGATAACAATGACGGTTATTATGACAATGATGACGATGACGACCATGATGATGATCATCGTCACTATGACAATGACCGAGAAGATGAACATGAAGATTACTCTTGGGTGCCTAATAAACGCCCCCCCCCCACCCCACTCCCCCGCTACTTAAATTTTCAAAAATGTTCTACCCAGGACATTCTTATTCCAAACCCCCGCCTATCAATTTTTTAGGAGTTATCTCCTATCAATGACGATATTTTGAAGGGGGACTTTGGCGGGCAATTTGAAAATATCTTCATCAAAACATGAAAATCACACATTAAAAAGATGAAGATTGTATTATCCTACGTTTAGGAAGCCTTACCACAGAAATCAATTCGTCATTTGTCCATCTTTGCAGTAAGTCAGCTATATTCACTAACACAGCATCTTTCACTGGTGTAGCAGGAACAAATTCTCCATTTCTGTTCATTACTTCTAAACCGCCGACATCGTCTTGAAATAAAAGTGTGATCGATCCATAGTCACTGTGCTCAGAGCAGCGAAGTTGACCCGGCAATACATCTAAGTAGAAAAAATGGACATATGAAGATCAAACTTCTCGAATCCCAAATCTTTATAGCAGTCTCTCATTCAAAGACTCCTGATGAGCAGTGGGCTCAAGAGAGCAAATCTTTATAGCTCTATTTTGAATACCATGCTACCAACTGATTCTAAACATCAACATTTATATAGTTCATGCATGCATTGTCTTCCATTAATCAACATAGTAACTCCACTTAAGCCTATTAAGCACATGTTTTGCAAAAAGTATACGTACACAAACTGGACCAAAGTTAGTTTTAAATAAATAATTAGCATGAAAATAATAAAGGATACATCCCCTTACTCTAAAAAACAGATCAATCGTCAGATTTTCTGATTTGTGTCTAACATTTTCATCGATATTTCTCTATTTCTTACACTACACATACGATTAACGAGAAGGGAGGATTTGAGATGTTAGTTAGAAAAGAACACTAGAAAAATGTATCTTAACAGCGGAGGTCACCTAGCTCAGTTGGTAGAGCGCATTCCGCGAAGGCTTGAGTCACAGGTTCGATCCCCGGTGGTGACATGCTTTTCCATTTTTTCTAGTGTTCTTTTCTAACATACGATTAACATGTTTAAGAACTGTAAAGAGCATTACTTCCATCTCTTCTCCACTAATGGAAATTCTCGCTTGTCGAACGACTTGGCAGGATTGTCCCCTCAATAATAAACTCCTCTCTGGGACTATACCTTGCATGTTACACATTTCATTAAAAAGCAGTTTCTTTAAAAGTTTAAAAAATGGTAAGTATATGATTTATAAAAAAAGTGTAAATTCTTAAAAAGTTAAAAAGCATTCGTATGATACGCCTTCAATAATATATCAACAGCGATGCTTGATTACATTTATGCGGGAAAACTGCCTACCATAAACACCACGCATTTGACTATCAAACTAAGGAGACAGATTTGTGGCCATAAGTCAGTTTACGCTAAACTAGGATAAAGGCTTAGTAATCGCTTGTAGCCGCAGCGATCAGTCTTGGTGCTCACGTAATGATCTTCCCTTCTACAACTGGGAAGCAGCTTTAGCTAGGTCTAAAGTAAGCAGACCACTAATCCGCCTGAACGGAGGAGCAAGTGTTTTTTATCGCTCTGATTAAGATTTGTAGGTTTTTTATAGCGATGTAATCGCTGTAGATTTTACTAATTCTGCCAACACTTCTTTCGGCCGAAAGGTTGTCTGAATTAATTTAGTACTGTAGGTGATGGTAGTGATAATTTTATAGTTTTAGGTAAAATTTAGTGTTAGACGTTTACCGCAATTAGATTACTGACATATGTTTTAGGCCATCGCATTTGGATTATCTTCGTGGTTTCTAAGAAGATATAAAGAATACGACGATGATGAGTGTAAGTAACGGTTGATTTCGAAAATCCAGGTGTTTCTTGAAGGGTGGGAGGGATTTACAAACAGGAGTAGATGTATATTTAGAACTAAAAGGGCGAAACATAGGAGCGGCATCGAGAAACTTCATTAGTCTGCAGTAGGACCTGCCTAGGAGTGGGGACGTGCCTATGGGGTCACCACCATTCTACTCAGAGGCGCGCCAATGAAGGTCGCTGGCCCATGCTGTCAAGAACCGAGGACAAGCTTTATGCTGAATTTTACTTCATATTGAGAAAAAAAGATGGAATTGTTGCAAAACACTGCTTAAGTGTAAGGCCGTCCAGTTTTGATATAACTCGGTATCTCCCCCGACTTGTTGTGATGATATGTAAGTTGCCGAAGCCATCTTTTCGGATACGGCAGCGTGCTGTATCCGAAGATTTTGAAAGCGTTTATATAACTGTTTTATAATGAATAAAAACCCAAAATAAGAGTCTTGGTAAAACTCCGAGGATTTCAATTTTTTACGTTAGCACTCTCCAAATAGCATTATGCATCATAATCTCTGGTTTTATTGATTGTGGCATACCTATACTTGGAAGTCTTAGAATTTCAAAGTTAGAAAAAGGATTTGAACTAGTGCGGGTTTATACAACCAAATTTATTTTATCTTTTAATACTAGTTTTAGTCTTGTCAGAAATGATATTAGCTTTATAGCAGAGCCGAGTAATTTCTGAATGAGTCTGCCATTTTAAGGAATAGAC
Source organism: Alatinidae sp. Z8VKAUB7J3 (assembly GCA_010016025.2). Classification (NCBI taxonomy): domain Eukaryota; kingdom Metazoa; phylum Cnidaria; class Cubozoa; order Carybdeida; family Alatinidae; species Alatinidae sp. Z8VKAUB7J3. The sequence goes on along the minus strand of JAAAKM020073195.1, from coordinate 11,126,639 downwards.
CTCTCAAGGCTTGTTCTTGGAAGCATCATAACTCACTTTAGTGGCCGGTGTTAATACAGTGGAACATAACGGTATGTTATAATGGATTTGTTAAGCAATCAGTCAATTAATCAGTTAGCTAATCAATAAATTAATTAATCGATCGGTTAGTTAAATAAATGAATTGAAAAATATACAGTCATTGAGGGTGCTTAACCAATAGACCAAAAGCAGTCAAATTTTTGCCAACGGTTCATGTGTTAAATTTCATTTTGTTTTTCTTCTTTGACCTAGTTGGATTTATCGGTGGTTTCGATCCATATTCTGCGTTTATTCCTCCGTCGAAATCCTCGAAAGTTATAACAACTCCAAGGTAAGTTTCTTTTCACGGTCATCACTATCATAGTTACGATTGCTCAGTCAGTTATTTTATGCACTGTGTTACAATTCGCAGTTTGTTGTAGCGACGTCATTCATTGTCTGACGAACAATTTAATTTACTAATTACGTTTGAGAACAATAGAACACTTAACTTAGCGACGATTCTTAGTCAGTAAGGAATGGAAGTTGAAGAGAACATGACGGCGTAGCCAGAAAAGTAAACTTGGCCTAGTTCCTTTCGTCTCTGCCTTTTCTGGTGAGTTTGTAGCCTTTTGATATTATGATCATTATTTAACAACACGCTGAAAAATTTTAGACTCAGGTAATGGATGCTTTCATTCCTTGTTGCGAACCAGCAAACTTGTTCATGTTTTTCTGTTTATATAGGGTAGTTTCAATGTCGGGCCCACTGCTCATCAGGGGTCTTTGATTGAGAGATTGCCATAGTAAACAGTGATGGTTTGGCTACCAAGCAGTTCTTATTTTCTGCAATCCTGTTCATAACTGATCATTTCTACCATACTTCATTTCTGAGCGCTCTAGTATAATCTTTACGTGTGACATTCCTTCTTTGACATATGTCATTTTGTGATTTAAGTGCCTGCTTTATCTGCTGACTTTCGTGTTCTGAACTTTTACCAATTTTGATAGTTTTATTGTATTTTATACGAAAAGGTCTTACTCAAAATGATTAACTGAATTTATTTTGTTACTTTACATTTCCTCTAACTATTATTTTTAAGTATGATAATTGAAAAAGTTTACAAGCTATTGTATTGCAATGCATATGTTGTGCCATGGGGTGAGGCTGGGTGGGGGCTTGAGGCCATTCACACTTTTTCCAAATGTTTTCCTCTGTGAAAGAGAACAAAGGAAACACTGATACAAGAAACAAATGAGGAAATGAGAGTCCTTTGGGAAAGTTTAGTTTTGGAAAACAACAAAATCCTCTCAGATTATTGATTGAAAAAGCCGTAACATTTATGTCTTAGGACACCTCCCCCCCCCACCCCCTTGGATCTGGTGGTACTGCCCCTGAACGGTTACCTACTATGTGCGTTCTAACACTGAAGCACCCTAAGAAAAAGTTTAAGGAAATTTGTTTCTCGGATTTTTGAGAGTGAACGTGGCATTCACTAGTAACATTAGAAAATTGACAGCGAACAATGGTGTAACTTGCTGTGATCAAATGGTCTTGGTACAGTCGGGTAGCATTTATGACATTGCGTCCCGACTGTTACCAGCCTAGTCTTGCTAGTATGCTTTATAGAGCCTCTCCTCTCCCCGCCCCTTGGTTGTTGTTATAAGATATTTTATAGCAAAGTGCTAAGGAAGCAGTTTAACCCGAGGATGATAGCTCGATCACCTTTAAAGTACCCTGTGAAGGAAGATTCTATGGTTTTACGTAGCCGTTTCAAAAGGCAGGCTGCGTAGGGAAGCAGTACCTTCTTGAAGTTCGGGTTTAGCCACATTGATACATGTTCTTTGCTTCTTTAGATCCAATCCAAAGCTGAAGCCGTCAAAGAAATGCAAACGTTGGCTATTAATAACTTCAGTATTCCTGGAGAATCTGGATTTCCTCTAAACGCACTTTATGGCAAACCAGCAAACAAAAACGAAAGTGGTAAGTCTCAGTTAATCTGCGCGTTCTCATGTATCCACAAAAAGGCTGCTAGTAGAAAGGTTTTTTCGTTATATTGACTTAATCCAGGTCAGCCTTGATTTCAAATTTGGTGATACCCAGCACTGATTGTTCTTGATTACATTAACAGCACTTCGTGAACCTTACGTTCACCAGAAGTGTACTAATACAGCACGTTCAAAATTTGCGTAAATAAGACTCTCGCGGCTGTGCTATGAATGAAACGTTTACGTAGAACCCAAAATGTAAGAGTTATAGAAAACGCGCATAAGCGGAATCGTTAGACGTTTGATGGTTAGTAATGGTTTAATAGTTTTGTTTGTAAATCTTTTCAATAGAAAGGAGCAATAGCTTCTGTGTTGGGGAATTACTTCGACTGTTCTATGTTTAGGTGATGATATGTCCATACAGTGCTTTAAAAACACGAAATAAGTTAAAAGGCGACCTTTACCAACCTTTTAAGACCCTGTTTACACGGGTACGGACTGCGTACAACTCGTTTGGCTCTGCTATTTGTACCTGTCTGTGTCCACTTATGAAAGTGGACCAGTTTGGACCCGATCCCGAAAAGGTCTCCTGTAACTTGGGATTGTATCCAAACTCATGCGGATCCGAAAATGAAGTTAAAAACTACCATTAAGAGGTAAGTTTATTTGTGTTTTCATTTGATACTAACTTACTTCATTGTGTGTTTTCATTTGATACTAACTGACTTCATTGTGTGTTTTATTTGATACTAACTGACTTCATTATGTGTTTTCATTTGATACTAACTGACTTCATTGTGTGTTTTATTTGATACTAACTGACTTCATTATGTGTTTTTATTTTATACTAGCTGACTTCATTATGTGTTTTCATTTGATACTAACTGACTTCATTATGTGTTTTATTTGATACTAACTGACTTCATTATGTGTTTTTTTACTTTTCAATCTATTTATCCATGCTCTTTCTTCATTAGATACTTGCTTGTAATTATTATTTCCATAGTTTTAAAAGCTAAACTCATTCACAAAAACATGAAAATTCTTCCTGGACCTACGATGGTACTGACGAACTGTTCATTTAAGACAGAGAACATGTTGGTGCTGTAGCAGATGGTCCCAATGACAATATTTACGCGATTTATGCATCAAGTTCGGCACATAAAAATTTCGACTTTTTAAATCGGGACATGGGACTTATTGCATCGATAGATGTCGATCAGTGTTGAAAAGTTGGGGAGGGGAAAGACTATGGAACCTTGGGTGTCGCGTGAGGTCATTGCTCGTTAGTTCAGTTTAAGCGGTCTTTGTATCCTGTGCCCCCATCCAAGAGACTCTATCCTTCCTGTTGTAGTGTCTGATCGAGAGACGCAATCTGCACAAAGCAATTCTTACAGTGGAAAGTTGAGCACTCTGTTGGTCGGCTCTTACAAGCTCTTTGATCTTTCATACAATTGGCAGCATGGTAAAGGCGAGTGCGTAGGCTACTGGCCCGAATTAAAATTATGGCTCATGGTTTGCATGGCTATGGGATCCAAAAGTTTGGGACATTGTCTCGCTGTAACACTCCAGAACTGATTATTCATTTTCCATACCACAGCATGAAAATAGGGCGTGGTTGTCCTACCGAATGAGACAGCGCTTGGCACGGTTTCTTTGTCTCTGCACCCCATACATCCTTGGGACCTTAGGTCAAACAGACGTGATGGAACACCTCGGCTGCGGTATAAATCTCGGTTGTAAAAGTCTTTTACGTTTAATTGTCAAAGATACCAGCTTTGTAAATATGAGATATATTTTTACTTGTGTATATATTTTTTACTTCTTGTCTTCCAGGAAGGAGATGCCCCAATACATTCCGCAGCATCCAACGGGAATTTTGAAATTATGGAACTTTTGATAGAATATGGAGCAGATCTTGACCTGGAAGGACAAGTAAGGACATTTTGGCCATAGTTTCTGTTGTCGAGATAATCACATATAAATAGGCTGATATTTGCAATGAGATTCTTCTTTGCAAGAGGACTCGTCTGCGTTTATTTTGCAATCATACGTTTTCATGGACTGGCAGCCAAGCCCGTATTCAATGGGAATTTGAACAATGAAAACATGTCCCCCTGACAAAAGGTTTCCCTGTTAAAAGATTGCCAAAGCACTTTTGTGATTGAATTTTTATTTTCGGTCATTGATTAAATATCGGTTTTCTAAATGAATCTTTCTCTATCAATGTTCTCTTACATTATACGTAGCTCACAATAGTGATTATTTGTAGTTAATTATGGTTTTCAATTTTCATCAATAAAATGATGCACATGTAGGTTGTATGGATTTTAAAGCATATCTATTTTAGCACAAGGGTCTGTTTGTACTAGGGGAAATTTAGGACACTGTTCTCCTGATGACGTTTTTCCCCTTCCCTGTTAAGATATTGCCAAAGTACTTTTCTGATTGAATTCTTAGTCGGTCAATCACTTGGTAATATCGGTTATTGTAAATAAATATTTCAATATCAATATTCTGTAGATAATATTTAATAACGGAATCATTAGTGAAATGCCATTGACCGGTTTCGTTGCACCCTCATCAGAATGGCAAACTGCCCCTGACATGTACCCACGCCCCTTAGAACAAAGGGGACTCTTAAAAGCGGCCGTTATTGACGCCGAGAGCAACATGTGTATTCAAGGTGACTTGTAAGGAAAGCGACATTAATCGGATCGACTCTCTCTTAAGACATCCGACCGCGAACAAGGATGGTCGTCAGAGATCCTTGGCAAGCAACAATGTGCTGATTGTTGATTTGATAAATTTATAGTATTTTTAGTGGGAGGAAAGGACGTTGGGCCCAAGGTTTGTAATAAACACAATGCCTAGCAAAGAATTAGCATATATGGAATATTGGGAAAATAAACATCATAAAGGAGGCCTAGGATGGTTTTCATATTTTTATTGATAGGATACTGTGGACACAGGACTTAAAGAGAAACGTTGGCGATACGATGTCTCATGCAAGAGGCCAGTGCTAGAAGCACGGGGTATTTCGACAACGTACGCAGTCGGTAGTTGCTCGGTTAATTGTAGACAGATTGAATTTTTGCTTAGATAAGATTGCCTCCCCTCCAAGTTTAAGGTTAAGTCAGATGGCTTCATGGCAGTAGGCCTATCGTTGAATCGTTCCCTTGATGCAGACAGAGAAGGGAGGAAACTTTCTCTTTCATTAGCCTTTTGCAATACTTTGAAATTAGGAAGAATAGTAGGATATTTTGGTGGTAACAAGCGTTAGTATGATGTGGTTTATAAATTGTTGCGGTAGCTGTTCTTTTCTGTAAACCTTAGTCCTGTCGAGGACAGTATTTCTTCCATGCACTGTCTCTCTAGCACCCGTCAATCCCTCTTTACGTTCTGAAATGTTATTAGCCGGCTCTGCTCTCCTTCCTCCTCTTTCATCTAATGCACACAGTTTTCCTTCAATTTTTGCCAGACTTTCTCCCTTTCTTTTCAGCCTTAGGCCCATTTTCCGGTCTCGCGCCCCGCGCTTGCTAATAAGCGATTTATCTTTATTATCATTTTATAAACGAGCCTACTCTTAAGAGAGCGTAAAGAATAATTCTGTCTGAAATTGTTCCATTCACTTGTTCTAGTGCTGTTGTAAATCATACGTACATTGTTTTGCTCCGGGCTGCTGGTGGAGTCGAGATCCTTATTTACGACCCTTTCATTAAACCGTACTGGAGCCTTATATCTGCGTGCCCTTTTAAAGTGCAGCCGTTCTTGATAAAAAGCGGTCGCACCAAAGAATATTGTGTTAATTTTTCAACCACTGATTGAAAAAGGACTTCTCTTTTTTTCCTTAATTTCATTTACTAATATGACGTAGGAAGATGTTGGGAAGTGGTCCACCTCCACTAATTTTATTCCCTTACTCACTTTTCAGGTACATTCCTTAATTTTTCTTCTTCGAGGTGACCATACATGTTCTTTTCTTGGAAGCAATTAACAGCCCCCTTTTCTTACTTTCTCCGACTAAAACACCAAGTGTTTCTTCAATCTCCTTTGTTGACTTGGCTATTAGGACTGTATCGTCTTCATACCGTTGATTAGTTATTTTCTGCCCACCAACTTTCAGACCTTTTCCTACAGTAAACGTTTTCTTAAGATTAGTTAAAAGTCCAAGTTGAAAAAGTTTGAGGACATCACACATCCCTGTCTTACTCCCTGATCTAACTGTGTATGATCACTACATTAGCCATGCTTTCGTACACATGCATTTTGATTGCAGTATAGGCTCGGTGGTAAACAGAAACCTTTACCATGGAGATCAAACTGTTTTCTAAACCAGAAGCTGTAAGAATCTACCCCTCACTTAAGGAGAGTTAAACATTTCGAGACATACATGATGCATTTTCTGGCCTCGTTATACTGTTTCCCAAACTAAACGCTGGAAGAATCTACCCCTATCTCTATACCCCACCTCTTCCCTACACCGAAACTGGCTTGCACTACTTCTTTCAATCGTATTTAGCATGTAGCATGTAGCATGTAGCATGTAGCATGTAGCATGTAGCATGTAGCATGTAGCATGTAGCATGTAGCATGTAGCATGTAGCATGTAGCATGTAGCATGTAGCATGTAGTATGTAGCATGTAGCATGTAGCATGTAGCATGTAGCATGTAGCATGTAGCATGTAGCAGTTAGCTGTCTTGTTATTGCAGTGGGTGTAATTGTGCACATTTGTCCCCCGATAACAAAGATTGGACTTAGTCTCTTTCAATTAGTTTGGCAACGACGTTTTATTAACGGTATTAACGGTGAGAATTCCATTCGAAGAAGTGTTTTTAAGTATACGGTATTGGTTTCTACTTCCTGTACTCTTTCAGTATTTATTATTATCAAATTACACTCTAGGTTATTTTTGTGAGCTAATCCGTACTAAATACCAACCAGTTTGTCCGTTTACCAAAAGCTTGTAACAGGTGATTTTATTTCTAAAAGTCATTCCATGCTATGTATAAAGGGAAATCATGAATAAGATTCCAAGGAATATATCCAGTTAGACATCTTCTCCCACAAATGGCGTACATATGAAGTAATGATGGCTTGAGTTTATCTATAATAAAAGCATCGAGCTGTCTGTCTGTCTGTCCGTATGTATGTATGTACAAGGAGAGAAAAGGGAAGGAGGAGTGGGTTTTGCAATTCGGACTGAAATTACGAAAGTGATTGAGCAGCCCAATGGAACCAGTGACCGGATCATGTGTCTGAGGATCCCTCTTTCCTGTGGACGTTTTATGACTGTTATTTCGGTTTACGCACCCACCCTACTTAGCAGCCAGGGATCCATTCTTGCGTTTTATGAAGACCTACGGGGATGTATCTCATCAATACCAAATGGAGATAAGATATTATTACTTGGTGATTTCAATGCTCGTGTGGGTAATGACCATAATACCTGGAGTGCTTTGGGACACTATGGTATGGGCAAGATGAATGATAATGGTGTTCTGCTTTTGCGATTGTGCACAGATTTTGAATTAGCAGTCTGTAACACTTTCTATCAACAGAGGGCCATACACAAAGTAACTTAGATACATCCAAGATCTAAGCACGGACATATCTTGGATTATGTCATTACACGTAAGCGTGATCTTCAGGACGTATGTACTGTAAGGGTTATGCGAGGTACAGAATGTGGAACCGACCACAAACTAGTGCGTGGGAAGTTAAGGATGCGTGTTAGGAGAAAAGTGAGAGCAAGTGGAGTAAAAGTACCGAAACGCATTAATAACAGACTTCAACTGTCAACGGATTGTCAAATAAATCTGTAAAGTGTTCGGTCCAGCGGTTTACAATCCCTATGGAGTCTTTGATGATGTTGGAACCCTCCTTAGACTTAAAAGGGTCCGCTGCTGATGATCTTGGACCAAAAACCATTTTTATTTTGCTGTACAGCGCCTTCATTTCTTTGCAGTCAAAGGCTTTTTGCATTTCCGCTGACACATTAGGCCACCACTTGTTCTTCATTTGTCGAGTCATACGCTGCAGTTTCGATTTTGCTTCCTTGAAATCTTTCTCCACAGAAGTCTTTGTTGGACCAACTGCACCAAGAATCTTTGCATATAAATCACTTTTCATATTTTTCATATTATATTTTATTATTTGCCAATAGCTTGACAATATCAGAATTGTTTTCATCAAACCAGTCTCGATGTTTGGTCTTCTTGAGTCCGAGAACATCAACACCCACAGTATACACTTGCGTTTTGAACTGTTCCCAACTGCCATCAAATACAATGGTATCAAAGTTTTTTCAGAGAGCTTCACACTTTTCCAAATTTTCCAGCTGGGACACATTAACGCACTACCACGAAAAGATGTCATTGCCGAGATGATGATAGACCCCACCGCGGATGAGATAGCATCTACTATTCAAGAAATGAATATTGAGTCAGTCAGTCAGTCAGTCAGTCAGTCAGTCAGTCAGTCAGTCAGTCAGTCAGTCAGTCAGTCAGTCAGTCAGTCTCTTAACCCTGAGCAAACTACAATATTCATCATCACCAACGACGACTATATCTTCCTCGTAAAAGGTCCGTGAGCCACATGTAGTTCTACGTACACTGCCGCTAAATTTTTAAGTTAGCACAGAGAATATATACATTGCTTTCTGCTCTATAAAAAGGTGCGGTAATAAGAAATCTCAGTGTCATGTGTTTCAGGAATTAAAGTAAAGGAAGCGACATACCATTCTGCCAACAAATAACTCAGTACCATTCCATATGATTCATATTTGCCTCTGTTCTGTTAGATAAACAAGAAAAATCATGGCACCACTTTTATCAAGTAAAATGTCTATTATTTTCTCATGGTTATGCAAAAAGTCCTTGACATAGCTCCTACTATATCTCCAACTATGCATATGGCACACATTCCGCATAACGATAAACGCGCCTCTTCTAGTGAAAAAATATTGCCCTAGTAGCACAATTGTAGACCACACGAATTGATACCATATCAAGTAAGCAGTGGAAAAGACAACGCGGCTGTAAACGCGAACAGATTTTTAAATCGTTTTACGTTTAACAACTGTACCACTCTAGAATGAGCACTCACTACGTTTTTTTACAAGTTCGCGGTAATCGTTACCTTTAACCTGGCACTGCTGCATCCCATCAAAAGTGTGGCAGCTTTACATGTTATCCTTTGAATCTTGTCTCCTTTCAGGTATTCACTTCCTGTGCCATGCCCACAGTAGCTGCAGAAGTACGAAATGTTATACTGAGTCAATACATATGTTGATTAGAGGCTACCCAACAAGCACATTATAATCATTTCCAATACCGTTATTTACAAGTTGAAAGGAGGCTCGATGACTTAAATCGCACAGCACTCTCGCTTGGGGTTGCTAGAAGCCACTCATCGGCTCTTTGAACGAGTCTCAGACGAGTCTTAAGAGAAGAAAATCGATATCATTACTTTTAGTTCGCCCTGCTGGGTACATCAGAGTAAGTAAAGAAACCCCCCAATGAGTCTTACGACCTTAGTTCCTCTTTTAGTTTTTGTGCTAAATCTTTTGTTAATACCTCTATAAAGGGACCATTATGGAAACAAGGTCTTCTGAACCTTTTTAATGCTATCCCTGCCAACTTTATCAATAGGAGTTTATTAAGCAAAATTTCCTTGTTTTTTGTTACATATATTTTGTTTTCTTTAGAGTGACTTTAATATTTTGTTTAATTTTGTAGAATAATTTAAATCTTAAAAAATGTAATTTTGACGTATTATTTTATTTCATTTTTTGTAACTATTTTTATGGCAAAAGAAATACATACATACATAATACTTAAGAACTAGTACTCTAACTAGTCTAACAGCATCCTCTGAATGACCAAGACTAAGAGTAAAAATTAGGAGTCACTCTAGCAAATTGGGGTTAACATTACTCTAGCTCTGTAGGTCAAATCCTTCCCTACCCCTTCCTAACTTCTTACACACTTACATATATACATACATACATACATACATTCATACATACATACATGCATACATACATATATACATACATACATACATACATACATACATACATACATATATACATATATACATACATACATGCATGAAAATTATAGCCAGCAACACTGATAGTTAGGTAATGAGTGGTTTGACATGCGGCATACTTGTTTATTTGTTTATAATTAGTATGATTGACATTTACATTAATTCAAATATGCCTACTTTTGACTAATGCCAAGGTTCAAAATAACATAAAGTGGACTCTCTCTATCTCGAACTCGCAAGGGACCAAAAGATTTGTTTGAGATAGAGAAAGTTCGAGATAAAGAAAATTACTGGGAAAATCAAAATTTTTACTTTATACTAAATAGGTTTATCTTGCATATTGCAGGCTTGGTGAAGTTTGCAGCCATGTCGCCGCAGTTTTGTTTAAAGTGGAGGCCGCTGTAAAGCTTGGATTGACAACTCGATCGAGTACAAGTGAAGCATGCCAGTGGAATAATGCATTCAGGGAACAGGTAAATAGCAAGCATAAACCTACCATTTCAAATGATCGCTGTCGTTTAGAAAGCATTGCGTTCTTTTGAACGTTTGTTTATAATTTCGATACACACGAGTCGCGCTGACACAACCCCCCCTCCCCCCGCAAGGTTCGAGAAATGAAAATAAACAATTATATACACATAACGCATTATACCAGTAAGGAAAAAGTTTATTATGCTGACTTTACATGCGTTCTATATTCTATAAACATCGACAAACCCAGTAAGATGATTTTTTTTAAAACGGGGAAATACATATATATACATACTTTTTTACATAAATATACTTGATGTCATGAATATTAAACTGGATTGTCTTCCTTAACCGGTAATATTCGCAATGAAAATAGAAGGTAATAAGTTCTTGTTTATTTAAATGATTTACGTTTTACTAGAGAATATATTTGGAGGTGAAGCCTTGCAAATGTAGATAGGTGGGGGTACACACTATTATTATTATTATTATTATTATTATATATATATTATATATATATATAATCAGCCAGCATTCTCCTATTTGAATAAACATAATATATAATATTCAATTAATATATATACCTTAAAATTCCAAATATAAGCCCCCAGAAAATCCCCCCCCCCCCCCAAAAAAAAGTATAGGTAGGTCACCTCAAGGCATTTTAAATTATGTTTAAGGCATAAATATATATATATTTATATATATATGTACTAATGGTCTTGTATAGTATATATGAAAATATACGCAATGGTAAAGTTTCCCCATTACAATTCACAGGTGCAACCAAAGTCTATCACAGAGTTAAGAGACCTCACAAGACGAAACAGGAAAGCAGCTGTTGAAACTGTCAAGTATTTACCCCACAGGCTACTGCCCCCACATGCAACTCTGGAGGCACTTAAAACTGCTTGTCCCAAAGCTGCCTTCTTCTCTCTGATACCCAAACTGGATGAAGAAGAGACTGATGAAGCATCAGAGGATGAGGATGAAAGTAATTTACCTCAACTGCTCACTGCTTTGTATAATGAAGAATATACTACACAAACATTGGAGCAAGTCAATGAAAAAGCTGAAGAGGTTTTTAAGTCACTTAGCTTAAGAAAGGATCAATGCCTAAACCTTGAGAAGGTTACTAGGCGTCAGAGTAACTGTTCTCTTTGGTTTCTTCACCGCCGTGGGAGAATAACAGCCAGCAAAGCCCATCGCATTGTGTCTAGAACCAACATGTCATTGTCAGCACCATTGGTGAAAATGTTGATGGGTTATGGGAGTGATAATATTTCTGGGAAGCCTGCTTTGAAATGGGGTAGAAATATGGAGGTCTTTGCTTATTCAAAGTATGTGGAATTAATGAGTCAGAAACATAGAAATTTTAACTGTAGACCATCAGGGTTTTTAATCAGCCATGAAGTACCATATATTGGGGCATCTGCTGATGGTGTAACAGATTGTGATTGCTGCCCCATGCGAATTTTGGAAATAAAATGCCCATATAAACATAAGGATGTAACAGCACTTGAAGCTGCTGCTGTAGATAAACAGTTCTGTTTAAAACCTGATGGAAGTATTAAGGTATCACATCCATACTACACACAAGTTCAGTTTCAAATGTTTGTCAATCAAGTCGAACATGCTGATTTTTGTGTATATACCCAGAAAGATATACACATAGTAGAACAGATTCCTTATGATGTATCTTTTATGACAAATGCCTTAAGTAAGTGTGAACAATTTTTTAAATGCCACTTACTTCCTGAAATATTAAGGTATATGAGGGGTGACCCCCTCGTCAATATCTCACTCTTTACTCTTAAACTTTAAATTTTGTTCCAGCTCTTTAAAAACCAGTCATGAAACTCACGGATCGTTTAATTAGAACAACAAGTAACTTTTTCAAAAGTACCAAAATACTTTAACGTGAAGAGTGAGGCGTCGAGGAGGGGGAAACCCCCTCATATGCGTAATACCTTCTTTTCGTTTTAAATTTTAATGTTGCTTCTAATTTTCATTCGAAAACAAATGTTTTTATATTTAATAATGAGGAAAAGATGAGATGGCTAGGACACGCTCTGTGGATAATGAATGATAGATTGTCGAAGATTGTTTTTGTCCTTGTCAAAAATCTTCTAGGACTAGACAAAAAGCAGGTCGTCCCGAATGGAGTGGTAAGATGTTGCAACCAAAGATTTAAGGGAAATGACAACTTCCTGGAAAAATGTACAGATGGAGGCCTTGAATAGGCTGGGGCGGAGAAGGAGCTTGCTTAGCCGTGTTGGCCTCGGGCGGCTTAGCGATGCAGTGTGCTATTAGTAAAAGTAGTAGGAAGTAGTAGGAAGAAGTAGTAGTAGTAAAAGTAGTAGGAGCAAACAGTATCAGACCACAATCAAGAGCCGAGCGTAAATAATTCACGAGATTTGATTTCTTTACCCTAAAACCAAACAAAAAATCATACAAAATATTTATAGAATCGGGAAAATCTAGAAGGTGACAGCTCATAGATTTTTTTATAATTTTTACTAAACACAGATAAAACAGATGTGGGACGACGGTTTGCAGGATCATTCCGTGATCCACCTTTCAAAACAATTATGGAAGGGATACGCTCTAAAACGAGTAGGAATCCACCATTTTGAAGATAAATATCGATAAGTCTCGTCAGGTTAGGAACAAGGTCAAGAAAATTGAACTTGATAGCCCTTGTAGGTCCTTGTGGGTCAAAGGTAAGACAGACCTAAAATCAGATAGAGAAAAAGAAGAACTTACAGCTGAGACTGTATTTCTTACCAATATTTGTTATACAGGAAATAGAAACATTTTAAATGTTTAGCTGACCCTCTACGATTCACTCGTCAATCAAACATGTGAAGGGACAGAAAAAGGAAAAGAGTATGGTTTGATAACAGAATTGATTACTTGCCATGCTATTCCATGGTCTTTACTGCCCTCAGAGAATTTTTTCAAATAAAATGGGGATTTAGTCTTTCGGCAAAGCGAATTGTAAACTCTCCTATAAGCTTTGAAAAGCTAAAGCTGAAAGTGACACCAACATGGCTTAAGGAACCTATAAGCCTTCCAAAGTTGATTTTACCTCTTCCGGCTGTTAAGGAGTCCATGAGTCATTAAAAGATTTGTTGGCGATGTTCTAATTTATATTATATTTGACGTGGATGTGTCACTCTTCTTCAAGATTAAATATAAATTTTTTTTTTTAACTGAAAGTAAGGAACGACACTAAAACTTAAAACGAACACAAATTACTCCGTATATGAAAAGGACTTTTCCTCCTCAACGCCCTGCTCTTTACGCTAAAGTTTGACTCTTTCTCTTAACTCTACTTTACGAAACATAAAAACTTTAGCGTAAAGAGCAGGGTGTTTAGGAGGAAAATCCCCTTTCATATACAGAATAATTTGTGTTCGTTTGTTGTGTTCGTAATTTGTGTTCGTCGCCAATTTTTTGTCACTTAAAAAGGGAACTAGTACTTTTAATTTCCGTTAGAATGAGCCCTCTTGCAATATTCTAGGACCACTAGGTCGATACGATCACCCCTAGGAAAAAGAAAAAACAAACGAACAAACAAATAATCACGCACCTATGATCGGTCTTCTGGCAAAAAAAAAAAAATACGAATATCCACATTTTTGTACATAGGAGTTTGAAACTTTTACAGTAGGGTTCTCTGATACGTAAGGTGCTGAAACGCCAATGGGATAGTCCGTGGATGTTCAACAGGCGGCGTGCCAGTTGCTGAACTTGCTCGTCTGTCACGTGAACGTCATACAGCGGGCTTGAATACGGGCAATACGCCGCCATCAGGGAAGGTTTCGAAAGTCACGGTAACAGCCATACCCACGCGTAGCTCGGCAGGGTCGATATCCACAACGTTAGTGTTCAGGCGCAATCCTTCTTCAATATCAACCTGGGCCAGCACCAATGGCAGCCGCTCTGCGTGACGCGGATGGTATTGTCTGGCCAAGCGCCCGTGTGCGTACACGGTGCCCTTGCCGCTGGCATCCGCCCATGCCATGTCGTTGCTGCCACAGTTCGAGCAGATTGTGGCAGGCGGATACGCCCAGGTGTTGCAGCTGCTGCACTGCTGCAAGCGAAGTTTGCCTTCCCGGGCGCCGTCAAAAAAGGGCGCTGCGGCTGCAGATGGCTCAGGAATCCAGGTTTGATCGCTCATCACTTCACTCCGCCAGTTTACTTAATGCGCCTGAGGGGACAGCAGCAGGGTAGCGTGATAATTCAACACGCCACCGTTGCCGGTAACCAGAATAAGATCGTTGGGTGCCTGGCGCATGCCGCCGTGGCCGCGCGCTTGAATTACGGCCTCGGTAATCGGGGTCATACCCCACATATAGAAGGAAGACAGTTCGCCCCCACCTGTATTTGTCGGCAGCGCACCGCCGGGCCCCAGCTTGCCATCTTCAACAAATGGTCCGCCTTCCCCTTTGGCGCAGAAGCCATAGTCTTCCAGGGTGACCAGCACGGTATAGGTGTAACAGTCATATAGCTGACATTGGGTGACATCTTCCAGTTTGGCGTCAGCCATGGCGAAGGCTCTGGGGCCGGCTTTCTGCCCTGGACCCTGCAATAACGGGTCGTGCCCGGTACGGCCTACATCGTGATTGTGCGCCTGGGCAAAACCGCGCACGTATACGGGTGGCTGGGCCATGTCCCGGGCGCGTTCGGCGCTGGTAACAATCACCGCCACGCCGCCGTTGGAAACCAGGCAACAGTCCAGCACATGGAAGGGTTCCACCACCCAGGGAGACGCATGATAGGTGTCCATATCCAGCGGCTCACGTTTGGTGGCTTGTTCGTTGAAGGCCGCCCACTGGCGCTGTGAAATGGCGATCTGGCCGAGTTGTTCCTGGGTGGTGCCATAAGTATCCATATGTCGTTGCGCGCCCAGGGCATACATCGGAATGGCCCCGGCAAACCCATATATCGGGTATAGGCTGGCCATGGCGTCGGGCCGTCCGGCGTTGGCATAGGCGGCGCCGGTGCGTTGGCCTTCCTGCAGCGGGTCGTCTGCAAAAACACAGGCAACGTAGTCCGCCATGCCGTTTTCTACCGCCATGGCGGCATACTGAATCATCTGTCCCGCGCTGGAGCCGAAGCCTTGCATAAAGGTCAGCACATTCAGCTCAGCCAGGCCCAGACTACGGTGCAAACCCAGGTTCAGGTTGCGCGTGGTGCCGCAGTTGATCAACAAACCATCCAGGTCTGACTTGTCCAACCCCGCATCCTTCAGGGCCAGGAATACGGCTTCGGTGGCGAGATCCGTAGCACTTCTGTACACGCGCCCCATTTCCGTCATGCCAAGCCCGCAGATCGCCGCTTTACTGCTCATTTTGTGTGCCATAACAGTCTCCCCCACCCGGTAAAGTATCAGTCAGCAGATCTATTCTGCAGGAATATCCGTAGACTTGCGACGCAGCCGTTGCATGCCGAACAACCAGCGGTCGATGTCATCACCTTTACGGCGCACATACTCTTCTACTTCAGGATGCGGCAGAACATGGAAACGCTCTGCACGAATTGTTTCCACCACAGTGTCTGCCAGTGGTTATGGCTCAATCATGCCGTCGGTCTGACAATCCCCCAGGCTGCGGGGAGCTCTCAATACAACTATTCTTGAATTTTATTGACAGTCTTCAAATGTTCATTGATAGAACATTTATATTTTTAGATTAAAATTCACTATTCATTCATAGTCTTAGTACATATAAAATAATAAAAAAGAATGTTTAAATAAAAGTAGGGAGCAACATTAAACGTTAAAACAAATTATTCCATATATGATGGAGGCTGCCCCTTCCTTAACCCTCGCTCTTTACGCTAAAGTCTTCAAGTTCTTTAAGAATACTTTTCATTCCAATTCAGCGGCCCATGTGTTTCAGGAGTATTTCTTAGAGAATTGGAACATAAAGTAAAACTGTAGCGCAAAGAGCGAGGGATGAGGAAGGGACAGCCCCCTTGGGGGAAAAGGGGCGTCAGAAGAGGGCTAATTGCCCTTTAACCTACTAGGTCACTATAAAAAGAGACCTAGAACTTTGATTTCCGTTTGAGTGAATCTCTCCCAATCTCCTAGGATCTTTGGTTTGATACACAGCTTTGTTAGAGATACCTTAACTTGGAGACACTCACCTGGCGTTTTGAAAACAAATCGGTCAGCAACAGATCTTACAAGTCTTTCCTTATACAAATATATTTTAGCAACCATGTAATAGACGTCTATAGGCAATGCTCCATGGTAGAATATCAACAAAGCTCCACCTTTATCTGGAATATTTTCCATCCCAACTACTTCGTAACCTAAGAAAATTAAGAGTGAGAATAAAAGTTCCACTAAGAACTATTTGCAATACATAACATATTTCTTTCCATATTTCTAGCGAGAAATAGAATATAATGCATTTAAAAATAAATTTGAGGGACACGCCTATTGCATATCCCTTCAAGATTTAGATTTACATAGTACACATGAATTGACTATCTTTACACGTGTACTTTCTTAATAAATCTGGAAAAAAACATTGGTCTAAAAATACAACATTTTGACACTATTAAAGAACCCACGTGATACAGTGTTCTGATATACACCTCCCTCTAAAACTGTGGTTTTGACCACTAAGATAGAAACCTGAACAAATGAGTGTTTTTGTGCATTTTCATTTTTTGAATTAATTTGTACAAGCATTTTAATCTTCAATAATAAAAATACGAAACAAGAATTTTATTTGTCACTAATTCTAAAGATAAAAAAAAAGAAAACATTTACAACCAAAAAGGCAGACCAAGACGTCAAACCTTTCTTGGGTGTTCCCAAATAGAAAAATTATACACTGGAATATGTACGCACGAGAGCGTGTCAAGAATTACAGTAGCCGTGACACTCAATGTGTACGATAAATCTACTCCATCATATTAATTTTAACTGCCAACTGAATACTTTCCACTTATAAGTTTTACATAAATTTTCTCATCAAAAACACAAAAACCTTAAAAAGCTTCATCTCACTTCAGATCTGGCATCCAGTAAAATTATTAAAACACCCATGTCACCATAAAGTTAGGTCATCGCAAGGTAAGGTAGAAGCTACGAGCTAAGCGAGAAGCAAACTTCGAGCTTTTAATTACATAAAAAAAACAATCTCCAACAACTGAAAGTAAAGAGTGACATTAAAATTTAAACTTAAAAACGTAAATTATTCCGTATATATTGTGGGGGGCTCCCTCCTCAATCCTTCGATCTTTACGCTGAAGTTTTTTTTAGCACTTTAAAAAAGTTTTCATTCCAATTAAATTACCCTTGTGTCTGAGTCGTTCTTAAAAGATTGGGACAAAACATCAAACTTCTGCGTGGACAAAGAGACATTGAGGAGAGGACAGCCACCCTTATATACGGAGTAATTTCTGTTGGTTTTAAGTTTTAACATTGCTCCTTAATTTCAGTTGAAAATAAAAAAAAACTCGCTTTTTTTAAATTGAATTTCTGAACATTTTTCAAATAATGTTGGGAAATTCACCTCCAACCTATCAAAGTACTAAAATTAAAACTAACATATTCATACATAACAAAATAATTTACTTCATCCAACTCTGTCTAAGGTTCTGTTTGGACATCTCCGGGAATATTACCAAAGCCATTATGCTGTTTCACACAACCCAAGACTAATCTAAGAGGAAGGGGAGTTTTGTTCAATTTCAGGGCTATTGAATAAAACTCTTCTTAGTCTATGGTGTTTATCCCTCCTGAGGATATATCTACGCCATCCAACCTCTTTAACGATGTACCTGCTGAGAGGGCTTATCATTACTCATAAAGATGAGAACTTTACGCCTATGCCCTAAGCCTTTGATCTATACACTAATTTCTAGATAAAGTCAAGCACATGTTTCTCGTCTTTTTTTTTTCTTTTCTTTTCCCTCTTTTTTTTTTGTTTAAGTTTTGCCTGCGATCTTGCAATAGTGGCAGAATTAATGAAATGCAACATTGCAACCCAAAACAAGAAAAAGATAGGAAATTACCGGAAGCAACGACATTTCACTCTCCTCAACCGAAAGTGATCGAATAAATGACAAGAAAAAGATGGAAAATTACCAAACAACAAGAAAAAAATAGAAAATTACCACAAGCAATGACATTTCCCTCTCCTCTACCGAAAGTGATTGAATAAATGACAAGAAAAAGATAGAACATTGCCAAGCAACAAGAAAAAGATAGAAACTTACCAAGTAACAAGAAAAAGATAGAAAATTACCAAACAACAAGATAAAATAGAAAATTACCGGAAGCAATGACATTTCCCTCTCCTCTACCGAAAGTGATTGAATAAATGACACTATCATGTGCAGGAAGTTGCGCAACTGGCGCTGCTTCGTGGGCCAAATCCCATATATGTAAGTGTCCATCTCTATCGCCAGATGCCAGAAATCTACCGTCGGGCGAAAAGCTTAAACATTGGATTGATGCTTTATGGCCTGTCATGTTGAATACACATTTGCCTAGAAATATTAAAATATATAGCATAAACTGCAAATCTGCCTTATTTTAAACAATTAAGAATAGAAACAGGGTTGTCAGCTTTCTTTTTAATAATAACAACTTTATTTAAAGTATTTCTACCGTACACAAAATTATAGGCAATATATATTAGAGCAAGAATGACACATTTAAAACCTGCATCAGCGACAGTGTGTTTCTATAAATTTTTTCAGTGTTCCATTGTCATTGTTGTCTGTCTCCTTTTTTTTGTACATCTTTCAAAAACTTAAAATTGGTTGGGCGGTTTAGAAAAAATAAGCAAATTGATGAAATGACTTTCGAGTATCTGGAGTTTTACCAATTTGTTCTGTAGTACCAAACAATTTTTTGACGATTGGTCGACTGATTACCTCACCCAAGAGTCGAACCTGTGAGCACATATGCTTACTATTTAAAAATTGTTAATCTCTAAGAAAAGAAATAGTAAAAAAAAATAAAAATAATAGTAAAAACATTATTTTACTATTATTTTACATTACCGGAAAAAAAAATCTAGAAACCCTTGATTAGGATGTCACCCTATTCCCATAATACTCTATTTGGAACAAATTACGAATCTTAGTTCTGTATCAAGAAAACGGTGAATTATTAGAAGGAATGTTTGAAATTTTGGAACGAAAGCTGATCTTCGGGAAATATGTCTAATGATTATTGCGGCTAAAAGCTTGCTAAATTTTTGACGTATACTTGAAATTGAGGAATTCCTGGCAAACAAAAAACAACTGTTTTTCCAGAAATAAAGGCATTATTCAACACACCGTCCACCTGAAGCTAAATGTTTTTCCCTTTATTCCGTAAATTTACGGATTCCTTGCCAACAACACCACTCGTCACCACTCAGCCTGGGAGCGAATAAAGCAAATTTTTAATATCTTCGCCTGAAGTGATGCTTATTGGTGTATTCCAATAAGAGAATTTTGTTCTTTTTCTTTAATTTTTTGCTGTTTTTCGTTTTCTGCTGCCCTATCGATACATCGTCACTATCACTAGCTCGCCTTTTATTTCTTTTCTTACTTTGAGACACACCCTCTTCATTATCACTTTCTGACTCCGAGTTTCTTCCATAAATTTTATCTGGGTCAGGTAAGGAATCGATAATTTCCGATGTGTAAATATCATCACTTTCTTCTTCAGCCTCAGAGCTTTCATTTTTCTTAGCTCTGGCAATTCTTCTACGTTCTTCCTTGTCTTTTAACCGTTGTTCCCTAGAAAAAGAAACACTATTATTAATACAACCGAGACTGAATATCTACCGGAGGATTAGGTTCAAACATACTCCTGGGGGATTGGGTTCTAGCACCTGATGACAACCAAAATCAAATGAAAATATACAAAAGAAAACGCTACTAGACTACTAGAATTCTTCAATTAGTTTTGTATCTACTTGACAAGCTTCGTTGTTCTGCAATCCAAAATGCACACTAAAAATGACTTGTATCTTTCTTTCTTTTTTTACAGAAAAGTTGCTCAATCAAAAGATATTTTTCCAGGACAAACTAAAGACAAACTAATTTTGTTGTTAAAATTCCCCTTTCCGGACATTCTTACAAGCAGAAGTATACGATGAAAATATTTGAAAAGGCGAGAAATATTTGAAAAGGTGAAATCTTGAAAACCGAAGGAGCAGCTGGAAAACAGTTTCGACTGAATGTTCGACCCATGTTCAATTTAATGCATATTGGATACAGGGTACAAATGAAAGCAAAATGTCACAAGTGTTTTATTAAACTACCACAGCAATTTTTAGATGCGTATTTACACTATTTAAAGTTGAAGAAATTACAAATGATCGAGATAAAAGATAATTCAGTGTATATGACTCATAGCCTACAAGACGAAATCCTATAAACAAGTACTCCCTGCTATACAGGTACGTAGCTACAGTATTTTTATTGGGGGGAGGGGGGCAAGAGGGGGTGCTGTTGATGCAGGTGCTATTCAAGCGGTAGTGAAGACAACTAACTATTTAACAAAAACGCTAATTGGTGAACTTAAAAACATTATGCAGCACTCTTAGTGTTGCATGATAAAACTGATAACAATAGAAAAAGGGAATGGGTTGATGCCGCTTAAATATGCACTCAAAATTTCTAAATTGTGAGAAAAACATACATATTTGATTTAAATTCACTTTATTCTATTCTCAGCAAACATTTTATAGAGCATGCTGATGCACAGATAAATGCCCCACAAGTAGCGCTGCCGTTGTGTGATATGTGACTAATTTCAGTCATAATTCTAAACACATTAATCAATTCTTTTTTTGGAGCTCGTTAAAAGAAACATTTAAAAAAGCCAAAATAGCAAGAAGTCAGCATAGTATTGTACATAGAGGCAGTCCTACATTTGTGGGTAGTATGTGAATCAAAAACGTAAGGAATATGACATTATCAGCGCTTATTAGACATGTCAATGACAAATAAGAGAATTGAAGTTTCAATTAAATACTGGAAATAAAAATTAGAACAGTTAAATGATTCCTGGAGTGGATCCCAGTCTTCCAAATTCCTTGACCAAACTAGAACCGATTTGATCTGTTTAGTTATAGTACGAATGTCATTATAAAAAGCACTAAATCCTATTTTCTTTTTCATTCAGGAAATCATATTCACTATATATCTACATTCTTATTCTTTAACGGTTCCATTTCTGTCTTATTTTCAAATGTAGAGGGTGTATTCAATTCCATTTTTGTAAGTTTTAAAACAAGAGAATCTAATCTTGGAATTGATGGATTTTAGGAAGTAAAAGCACCTTAAATATCAGGGAAAAATTGACCTGAGCAACTGTGGCGAAACAGGAAGCATAGAACATTTTTCAATTTTGTAATTTACTAGGCTCACATTTGGTTTTATCGGTCCGCTGAATGGTCTAAAGTGGGGCCATGCTTGTCCACTTTGGTATTCAGTTAGATAGTTTGCACCCCGTAGACGTGCAGCAGCCGCTGGTGGGCGAGACAACGGTTGGTGGCCAGGGGTTGTTGCGCTTGTTGGAAACAGAGTTGGGCTTGCCGCCGGTGCTGGCACATCCGGTTGAATCGTTGATGGCATATCGCTCGTGTCTGGAACAGACGCTGACACCAGCGCGCTTCTACGCGCGTTCGTTTGCAGTTGATGCATTAAGTGTCACCCGCACTCTGATGAATTGGCGTGAACAGTGGTATGAGGGGGGGTGGGACGGCGCTCAGTTGATTGTCAGCTCACCGCGTCTGCACGACATGCTGGCGGTTGAAGAACTTGCCCGCCAGCAAGTGCCTTTATGTATCGGCCAACGCGTGCAACGCGTCACGGCAACGCTGGCCACTGCGCGCACGCAGATAAATACCCTCGTCCTGCACGACGATGCTGAAACCTTACCCGCGGTCTGGCGGCGTTTACTTGCTGTTCTTGGCAAAACGGCAAGCGTAGAGCGTGCGGCTGGTGTGGATCTGCGTGCGGCTGCGCCCGCAGCTACCGATCTGGGTAAGATTCAGCGTCAGTTGAAGTGCTTTGCGCTGCAGCCTCAGACCGAACTGGCCGGCAAAACACAGTTGCAGCAGGACGGCTCTTTTGTGCTGGTGCGTGCTACTTCCAGAGACGTGTCAGCCCGCTTTGTGGCGGAGTACATCCGTCAGCAGGCAACGGCTCAACAACAGCAGACCTTGCAACCCGATATGCTGGACTGTGTTGTTGTCGCCGAGCAGGATGGCATCATAATCGACAACGCCATGGAGCGCAGCGGTCTGCCGCGTTGTGGTTTTCAGCATCTGTCCCGCTTTCGTCCGCTGGCGCAGGTGCTGAAACTTGCCCTGGGTTTGTTGTGGGCCCCGGCGAGCCCACATTTGCTGCTGCAGTTTCTGTTACACCCGCTGGGGCCGCTGCCAAAATTTGTGCGCCGCTTGCTGGCGGATGCGGTGGCCCAACAACCTGGTATCGGCGGCGCTGCTTGGCAGCAGGCGTTGGCGCAGATTCAGCAGCAAATGACCGCGGATGACGCATCTGTATCAGGAGCGGATGCGGTACAACGCATGCTTGCACAGATAGCGTACTGGCTGGACAGTCCGCGTAGTGATGTTGAAGCCGGAATACCGGTAGACGTGGTGCAGGAAAGGATAGGCAGTTGTTCTGCCTGGTTGGCAGGGATGCTCAAAGCGCAGACCGAGCAGGACAAAAACGGCACAAACCGACAGTTGTATATTGCCGCGCTGGCACAGGCCGGTGCGCTCAGCGCAGCGTGCCAGGCGCTGCAGTCCAGCGGGCAAACACATATTGACAAGGTTGAGCTTGACCGTCTGCTGCACGATGTTACCCGGCCGGCAACCGACATCAGCTTGTACGCGGAAGCCGGCCACGTTGCCGCCAGCGAGTCGGCGGAAAGCTTAACCAGTGCCTCCGACATGGTCGTGTGGTGGGACCTGCAGGCGGCGCAAGAGGCCAAGGTGGTGCGGCCGCTGCCCTGGTCGGCGGAAGAATTGTTGGAGTTGCAGGCGGCGGGCGTGGAGTTGCAGGACACCGCTGCCCGTCTGCACGCTCGCGCTTGCGCGCGGCTGCGCCCGTTGTTGAATTGCCGGCAGCAACTTATCTTGGTTGTTCACCATAGTGAAGAAGGGCAGCATCCTTTGTGGAGTCAACTGGACAGCGCGTTTAGCGGCTGGCAACAGGTTAATCTGGAAGAGCAGTTACTCGAATCACCGGCTGTACAGGACGCTGGTCCGGCACTGCTTACAGTGCCATTGCGGGCGCTGCCAACCCACGCTCTGCCGTCGCCAAAACCAGCCTGGCAATTGCCTGCAGAGACAGCTATACAACCCCACACATATTAAACTAATCAAACACAAGAAAGTCTAAAACTGGTAAAGGAAAGAAAGTGAAAAAGGAGAACAATACCTTGGGTATCTTTTCTTGGGAATTATAAGCAAGAAGACTAAATGCGTTGAAAAATTTCCTCTTGACATCTATAGAAATTGTAAGATATATGAAGAAAAGAAATGAAAAAAGAGAGGAAAGGAAAGAAAAAGAGAGGAAAGGAAAGAAAGAAAAAAAAAACGAATAATGCCTTCAGTATTTTTTCTTGGGAATTAAAAGCAAGAAGACTAAATGCTTTGAAAAGATTCCTCTTGACATCTATAGAAATTGTAAATTTATGAAGAAAAGAAAGGAAAAAAGAGAGGAAAGGAAAAGAGAGGAAAGGAAAGAAAGGAAAAAAAGAGAGCAACACCTTCAGTATCTTTTCTTGGGAGTTAAAAGCACGAAGACTACACATCTATTGAAGTTGGAAATATGTGAAGAAACGAAATATATTTAACATACTGACACTATATTTTAGCCCTGAGGTCACTAAAAAAGTCCAAGTTTCAAATATAAGATGGGTAAATATAATTTTATAATCAATTAGCAAATCAATTGCTCATGAATTTACGATCTTCTTTTGTCAACTGGGGCTGAATAATCCAGCCGCGTTAATTTAACTTGAATCTTTTTTTGAAAACCACATCTTGTCCGCTTTGAAATTGTTCTTGCTTTATCATCTCCTTCTTAAAGATTCTAGTGCACCCAAAATGAGTGCTGAATCCGAATATTGAACTTAATAATCCAGTGTATAGAGTAAAAAGAGTTCACGCAGAATACCCAAAACTGTGGTGTGGTATCCAAGTTTCGAACAAAAATTGATATATGTAGTTGTGTAATTGACGTTCTCTATTATTGGTGTGGAGCTGACGTTAAAGGGAATGAATCACTCATGCACATGTGATCTTGTCAACTTGGACTGTATAATCGAGCCACTATAGTATAGCTACGACTCAATAGTTTTGAAGACTAAGTCTTTTCAGCTTTTAAATTGTCCCTAGCTTTGTCACATTCTTTTTAAGTGGAATACGCAGTTTCATTTAAATTTGCTTTCAAAGAGATAAATGATGAATAACTATCTTGTGATGATATTAATTTAAAATTCGAAATGTAGAAGAAAAAATTGGATTCTATATTTCGTGGAAAGACAGATTTTGAAAACCCGCAGTAACGAAAATACTGACTAATGAATTTGGCTTCAGAACAGTATTAGATTTTCCATAAGAGTCTTTTAGATTTCTTCAAATCTCACAGGCCATCACCTTCCACAAAAAGCTTGCCTGACCACCCCCTCATGATATGCTGAACTCCAAGTATTTAACTTAATAATCCACTTTCTGGTATTGCAAGAACTTAAGCAAAATGCAATATATACAAAATCTTGTGTTGCGGAGCTTATAAAAGCATCAGGTTGACAGACAAAATTATGATATAAAAGAACTTTACTTCAGCTCGTAGTAAAAGCCACTTAAAGTAAGCGACGAAGTGCTAATGTGAAACTGGCATGTTTCGTTATAGCAAGACCGAAAAATAAGAAGAGGGTTCGATAGTTGCAACTGGAAAGACCGTAGCCCCTAGCAAAAAAAAAAAAAATGGTAAGAAAGTTTTATTTGTTAAAATCAGCTCTTTTATAATTCGTAACTTAACTCTTTACATCTCTCTTTGGAGACTATGCCACCAACTTTAGTATTTCCAAAACCCTTCTAAAATGGCCCACTTACTCTAGTGCCCTACAAGGGAATTTGGTGATTTGCTTCCATTTTTCTCAATTTGATAATGATTGTACAGAGGTTAATACACAATAGAAGTTAATCAACTGAATTCAAGAAAAATTAATAGAAAGTTAATATTTAGTCATCCCAGGAATTAATCCGCAAGGGGTTGCCAGCGGCCGTTTTTACGTATTACCGGTTGCCTAAGCCGGTCCGGATCCTCTTGTATATCTTTCAGTGCCATGGCTTTGGGACAGATGTGCCCACGGCTGAATGGATCTTGATCGTCGCCTCGGATCTTCTCGACAATGCCCTTTCTTGTGGTGATCTCCAGACCACACATGGCTTCGCACAAGGGACAGGTTCGATAAGCGGTAGCAGGCGCATGTTCCATGGGCAGTCACTCCGGTGCTCGAGAATGGGTTGATTCTAGAATTCTACCGGGAATGGAACGGCAAGGTCCAGTACTCCTGAATGATCATTCAGAAAAGGTCGTTCGTGTTTAGGGTTTGGGAATCCGCAACTTCCCGACTTTTCCCTCTGCACCCGCGGCCCAAACGGCTTGGCCTTCCTTTGCAACACTAAGGGTGTGAAAGCCAGGACCCTGGATTGCTCGCCAGTTCGTGCCGTCGCCCCTGCCCAAATGAGATCCAGCAGGACCAACTGCGATCCATTTAGATTTTGCGGGGATGGGCGCGATGCAGGACAAAAAAGGTAGTTTTTCAGCCGCATCTGCGAGTTGCCAGGTCCGGCCACCATTTTGGGTGAGGGCCAAAGTTGCGCCAGGATCTTCCTCTTTTGCATAATCGCCACCCGCGACCATGCCCAGGGAAGCATCAGCAAAATGAATGGAAAATGCACCGGTAGAAGCAAGACCACTTTTCAAAGGCAAAGCCACGGATTGCCAGGATTGACCGAGATCGTCAGACATGAGCAGCCTTGATTGAATGCCACCAGTGACCACCCAAATACGGTCTCGAGCACCTACCGCAATGCCGGTACCGCTTGCGGCAAAACCGTATTCCCCTTTTTCCAATTTTGGCACTGCTTCGTGTTTCAGGCGCCGCCAATGATCTCCGCCGTCTTCGGTGAGCAGCAGGAAAAGTTGACCCTGGATGGGATCACCTACGGCAATGCCCCGTTTTGCATCCCAAAAAGCCATGCCATTGAGAAAACCTTTGGGTTCTTTGATTTGGTAGCGAAGTTGCCAGGTCGTTCCGCCATCGTTGGTCGTGTATATCCGCGACCGGTTTCCCTCTCCGGCTGACATCAAGACGGCTCGTTCCCCGCTAAGAGCAAAAACATCGCGAAAATCCAGCGCTTCGCCACCGGACATGACTTGGGTCTGCCACGTTTTGCCGCCATTCAAGGTTTTAGACCATGTTCCGCCGCTTCCCGTAAACCAGGCTACGGAAGCGCTTACCGCATGAAGGCCTCGAATACTGGCTTTGGTTCCACTTTCCTGTATTTCCCATTTTGGCGATGGCACCTGTTGGGCCGAAAGTATTGGCCAACCAAGGCCAATGAAAACAAGTGAAATGATGGCGTTCATGGGTATGTCCTTTACAACATGGGTAAGAGTTATGCATCTGGGTCAATTTTGTTTTGGCATTGTAGCATTGGCATCCAAGTCACTCAGTGCTTCGATAATGTGTTTTCTGATCAACACCGATGCCTTTGAGTTTTGGGTGCCTGCGCGCCAGATCAAGCTAATGGTGTCTTTGTGAACCGGGGTGTTGCGGATGCGTTGAAAGGTGTTTTTGGGGAAGAGGTAGGTCAGGGTTTTGGGAAGCAAACCAATGCCGTGCCCCTCGGCGGTCATTGCGGCTACCACCATCAAATCGTTGGTGAAGATTGTGCGTGATGCCTGATCGCGATGACGGACTTTGCGCAACAGAATCTCTGTTTGAGGAATATCGCGGTTGCAGAAAAAGACGGCGTTGGGGTTGCTCAAATCTTGTAGAGGTGTTGCTTGAGCCGAAGACCAGAAACAAACTTCGTCACGGTAAAGCGGTTTCACCACCAGGTCGGGATGCCCCTCGAAAACTAAAACTTTTGAAATAGGAAAAGAGCCTTTAAGCACTTTCTTTGTAACGCCAACACTGCCTTCCTTTGTTAGGTACTGAACAAATGGAGATGCAACCATACCCGCACCTAATACCAGGACACGTTGTTTGATGCTACTTTTTGATACTTGTGCTGCAAGTTTCTTTGCCTTCTCCTGACTGTAAAAGATAAATAAGATGGCATATTACCAGCAAACTAATGTGAACCTCATGTAGACCCTATGTAGATGAGAAAGAAGAAGAAGAAGAAGAAGAAGAAGAAGAAGAAGAAGAAGAAGAAGAAGAAGAAGAAGAAGAAGAATTAGAAGAAGATGAAGACGAAAAAAAATAGAAGGAAAAAAGGAGAAGAGGAATAAGAAGAGGAAGAAGAAGAAGGAGAAGAAGAAGAAAAGAAGAAAAAGAAGAAAAAGGAAAAGAAAAAGAAGAAGAAGAAGAAGAAAAAGAAGAGGAAGAAGAAGAAGAAAAAGAAGACGACGATGACGAAAAACGAAGTCATTTCTAAGACGGCAACTGCGGTCATAAACTCTCCTCCGCATCAAAAAACAAAAAATTATCAGTTAAGCTTCACTCTTACCTGAGCCAGTCGCTTAAACGTCCAGTCCGCTTTGTTTTGAGTAACTTATTTGGTGATCACTCTTTCTAACATTGGTCACCGTATAGTTTAAAACGGTCGCTCCTGACCCCCGATATCTGTTACTTGTTGCTTACTAATTCCGATTTCATCTCCACTCTACCTCGTAACTCGTGATAGTATTAATGACACCCCATCTTGGTTATATCCATATCCTTTATAATCCTTCTCCATTCGCCCCTCCCCTACCATTCCATGTTCTCCACTCTCGTCTTGCTTTACTTCTCTTTTCCCTCCTTCTTTCTCTTATTCCTGCCTACCTTTGTGTCACCTCCCTCCTTCTCTCTAACGTTATGCTTCGTTATGTTCTTTCTGTAACTTAGTCTAAGCTTTATCTTGGGTCACTTTGCCTGACTAGTCACCTTCTTCTTGCTCGGTCGTTCTTCCACCAGTATGAGTTTTGCCTTGCACAACATTCTTTTACTTATCTTAAGCGTTGAAAGATTCCCTACAGTTCCCTTTTACCCTCCTCAATCTTTTGCTCATTATTTGCGTGTCACCACAGCCATACCCTTTTTCGTTCGCAATAGACGACGGTTGTAACGCTGTATCTTTTAACCTCGTCACTCTTCCAGCAAATTTGCAACTCGTCCTTCTTTTTCATGATCGTGGTTTCTCATAACACTACATATTCTACTAAACACTCCTGTTCTACCAGTTGAACTTCTGTTTCCTGTTAATGGTTATAGCTCTGTCTCGCGAGCATGAGGCGTATTCTAATAATCTCATGGTGGCACTCCATACGCTAGCCTGTAAACATAATGCTACGAACTACGTCACGCATGTCAAATCTAGTCACTGTGTACTAAAACTTCTGTTCCGACTGTAACTTTGTCTTAACCAGTGTTTCATGATGCCGCAAGCAGTGGAAAGATATTGAGAACTAGTAATGTCAAGTCCGATGAAAATGAGAAACTATATTTAAATCCACCTTCCAAGTAAAAGACAACAAAGAAAACGTTTCGACTTCATTTTATTTACCATCAAAGCTTTTGATAAGTTAAGGTAATACAATAATAACAAACGTCCCCATGTCTTCAAAACTCAACTTTATACTAGGAACACTTTTAAGTCAATTTCTGATTGACTCCGCCGGAAGCTCATATGTACATAATCTTATCAGAGAGCAATAATCCAGTAAATGAGTCTGTCCTCTTGCATTAGGGGCAGCTCTTACAATTATCTGCATGAGTTTGAAAAGTGAAGTTACAAATAACACAGAGGGGGTTTTGACCTCATAACAGATTTCAATACTGCACTATACCATCGTAACCTTCTTTGCGCCTGTCGTTACTTCGGTAGTACAGAGCATTGCTTTACATGATGATGACAATGATGATGATGATGATGATGATGATGATGATGATGATGATGATGATGATGATGATGATGATGATCAAGAAGTTGATGATCAAGAAATGGAAAAGGACAAAGCAAAATAAGATTTGGAAAAAATTAAAAAGAAAACAAAGAACCATGGCAAGCACCTTCACAAGCAGTTTACATTCTGGATTCTTGTCTAATATAACGACTGCAGACTTGAGAGGGAGCATTAGCAAATTACAAAATCACTTTTTACCCCTATCACTCCTTAAAATCAAGTGTAATCATTCGTCAGTCTCAATTCTTAACTATCTCACAATTGGTTAAAAATTCAATTTGCAATACTAAAAGTCTAAAGGACAAAGCAAATAACACTATGCATTTTATAAGGTTTATTTCATTGTAAAAACACACAATGGTATCTCTTCTTTACCTCCAATTTTTGCAATGAAATCTACAAAAACACAACCCTATAATAAAAAATGTACATTGTCACAGCAGATATAGCCATGTATAAAAGCACATTTTATTGTTTCTGCCATTTCTCTTTCCAAATGTCATAAGAGTCTCACAAACTATCTTCATAGTTCAATTGAAATGATACAAAAAACATCTTTTTAAAAGCAAACCCACAAGAATTGTTCATTTGCTTATATCATCATTTACATTGCTCCATTCATCCACCCCAATGAAATCAAGCCTAAGCACCTCTAAGATACTTCCTTCCCACCTCTCAAGTCATGCATAATATGTGAGCACTCTCTAATATGAGTCTTCAGTCAGGTAGTGGAATTCAAAGGACATGCAAAAAAATATTTTAACTCTTTTGTAATATGTAAAAATAAAATATATAATAAACAAGTACTACAAAGACAAGCTTTGTATTATCCAACTAAATGTAGGATACAATGTAATGTCTTGTCTTTAACTCTATAGCTAAAACTTACTAAACATGAAAATAGAAACTAAAAATAGTAGTTACATGATTCTTGACCTCTTTGACATATAACACATCTACACTTTAGCGATTGAATGGTGGCATGATGTGTTTGATGCTGCTTACATGGTTAGTGCTTAATGCTTATATGCTTTTCTGTACATTCCTTACCATAAACACTCCCAATTCCCAAGAAGTAATACATATGATTACTAACTACCATAAGCTCCAGTGAAAGTCCCATATATATGGGCACCACCCTAGCCCCTTTCAAGGGGAATACAAGGTGTAAAATCCAATAAAAGAAATTTAATAGTAATTACATACTAAAAAAGTACTCTCTGTTTATTGGCCTAGTAACAAGCACAGCAATTCATGATTGATTTACAATTACAATCTCATTCTCACTCTTATCTGTATAACGAATCCCTAACCTTTGGTGCTCTACGATCAATTGACAGTTATCAAATTTCTTATGTTCCACTCCTAGCCATTTGTAAATCCATTAGTATATATGCCAACAAGTAGCTTGACTTTGATTTAGTCTTAATGCTTATGGCTTGTTTTAAAATTCCCTTGCTAGCAGCTTTGATAATACCAACGTACCCAAACCTAGAACTGTAATTGCCTTGAGCCAATAAGCAACTTAAATCACAATATACTTAAGCTCCCCCATAACTTACATTTATGTCAATGAAAACCTACATAACAACAAATTTTCAATATTGGCTTTCAATTTATATCCTTGGTGACTTAAAAAGGGTATTGGTATCATAGTACAACATATACATGGGGTACTTTCTCTCCTTTCATAAACTTTACATTGAAATTAACCTTTAGTATATAACTTAAGAACACATCTATTATGACAGTGACTTAGTCAAAACGTTTCCTTGATCAATGCAGCTTGATATGTATTGAAGTGTTGTTTATCAAAAAGAGCAAAACTTCTCAGTGCCCAAAACTTAAGCCTATACCATCTTATCCAGTGTTAAAGAGGATATACCGTCAATTACAACAGTACATAACATAACCTTTTGTCATTCATTTCGTTTATACTCATTTAGTTTGCAACCTGGTCTTTCATGAAAGAGTCCAACCTTGATAATCTGGGAGGACCAGAAGAACACCAGTAACTGCGCATTCAATTTCTGTAATCGTTGGGCTTCCAAAGTCCATTCACATCTATATGTTGTGGAAAACGGGAGGATTATTTCCTTTAAAATGATTCGGTAATGGCTATTGTACGTGTCACCATCTCCGTCACCTCTGCCATGCATCACCATTTCTGTTGTCGTGAATTAACAAGGTCATTATTGGGCTACTTCGTACCAACTGTTACGTTTCCGGTACAGGATTACAACATTGACAAACTATAACGAGGAAGTTAATTTTTTTCCGGCATATTTGGTGAAAAGGAGACGCTTCTTATGGTCCACCTTACAGTCTCGTACAGCACACTAGTGTGCTGCAGCACAGTGATTGAAAACTGTCATCTTAGAGCACGTATGCTGTCGTCTGGCGAAGCGTAAGTATGCATAAGATATCTTTCCTACTACATGAGTCATCACATAATATGCTTTTCCAATTGATCTTTCCAAATCTACAAGTTTTTAAGTCGAAATTTAAACAATAGGCTATTTATTACGAACAACTACAACTTTCTACACAATTAAGTGAAAACACAATAGAATGCCATAAACATCTTACCGGTTCGACGTTATTAAACGGCTGGAAGTATAATCGAAGTGATGTTAAAAGGACTCGACCGGGATTGCATACCAATGGCGTTATTTTATCTCCTGCAAGAAAGAAATCAAATGTTAGCTGTTGCTTCCTTTCTAAAGCTGTTCTTACAATTTTTGCAGCAGGCTATGCGTTGGACTAGTTTCATTTGTTAAAAGGTTCTCTGGCATAATATAGGCAACAAATGAAAATTAACAGGAAAAACGAAACAAATGAAAGCTGGTTGACGATAAACAGGAGAGAGGAGAACAACAATTCCCATCCCACTTTAATACTTTAGCTTGTCATTAAGGCCACAAGTCAAAGGAATATGGCAAGGAGCAATATTAACTTAAAAATTTTAGACAGCAGCTGGCAAAAGTTGGCGCAACTTCTGGTTACCATCAGGCTCATGCTTAACCAAAGTCTTAAAATAAGGGCAGCCCGTTTATCGCAACAACAAATCCTGACAATGTTGACTACATTCTTCTTCTGATATGTATAAAGAAAGCATGAAAATGACTAGCATGGACCAACAGTTCACACAGACAGTGCTCCTAGGACTAACACATGTTATTAAAACAACAATGGTTATTAATTAAACGTAAATTAGTATCAAACATAAAAAATGGAGGGGAAACAGTGTTCGGGAGGTTACAATATCTAAAATAATTTACCTAGCTTTACACAAGAAAACCTTGTGTATATCCTTATACACCTCATTAAATACTGAGTAGTGCACACCAGCTGATGGTCTTGGCTATCAACAGTTGTAACAACGAAAGTGTATTGGATAGTAACAATATTCGACATTACCGCGTACTTACCTGTCGTTTCATATATAATTTTCTCATAAAGGTCTTCAATCCTTAAAAACGAAAATCAATTGTTCAGACGTAGAAATGATCAGCACTTCCTATAAATCATTGGCGTTAGAAAGATTGTTAAAAATGATGGGATCGTGTGTCAAAACCCTCGCAATAGTTTGGTTTTCCAGTGCAGTATACAACACAGAGCGAACGTATACAATATTGAGGAAGCGAATTTATGTGTTGAAGAGAAGTGAAGGTTCCATAGACCTAGTGGCCTCTTGATTCCGGCGTAGTTGCTCAAAACCTTCAGTGGGCTGACAAGCAGTAATGAGTGATCAATCAGCATGAGAATATAAGCAGGACAAGCTATTACGAAGAGGACAGTGGTAACCGCCTTGTATTTTATAGGATCATGATTGGTCCTACAATATTCTGTGGTGTTTCCTGAGGTTGAACAAGAGCTTAACTTTTACCGTTAAGAGTGTAACTAGTAAGGAGATTCAAAATACAGCAGGTCAATTTACAGTTTCAGTCTACCCTTTAGATCGGGTAAAAACTAAAAATTCAGTAAATTTACTTGATAAAGTTATCCGTATGAGTATTCTCGAGAGCCTTGATTCTTCTAACATTGATTGATCAAGCATTAAATCAGATTGAGTGATATATTTTTTTGCACGAGGCATAAAATTAAAAAGGTTTTCCAAATCCTCCTCCTAGAGTCTTCTTAAATCATTCCAACACAGTCTGCTTTGTTTGGACCAAATTCCACAACCATTTCACGTAGACAAGTATGGGATCTATTTGGGTCTCTCGACATAAACGGCTATGCTCCCTTGTGAAAATGTATTCCATAAAGCAGAGTTTAGAGTTGGCATTTGGCAAGCCATAGCACCCAATTGCCGCCCTTATCGGAAATGCAGGCTGGTCGATGTGTAGAGACGACGGAAGAGCTAGGTTTTGAAGTCGACGGTATCTCTGACCCTGATGTTGAGCAGATGAAGATGACCAAGATCAATAAACTACTGAAGCAAGCCACTGCTTCTCTTCTCTAGGAGTGGCGATCACGAGGGTTTATATCAGGCAATACAAGACTAAAACACGGACAGAATAGTGCTAATAGCACTTCCTTGTCTGACGCACAAAATTTAGTCTAAGCGTAAATGGAAACACCGTGCCCTGTATTCTGACTTACCATATTATGGTTAAAGGTACGTTTCGTCCTCAAGGCCAAAATTTCCTTTGTTTAATACTTAAAACTGCGGTATGATAACCGCTATAAATTGGATACCCTTAAAAGTAACCTTTGGGACAGGAAATGCAAGAAACCACTTTGTGAAAGTGGTTAGGACTTGGGTTCCTTACTCGATGGTCTTGGGCTCAAACCCCTATCTAATCTCGTAGTCTTGTACCCTTGGTAAAGGCCCTTTCCTCCACGCATCCACTGGACTCTCGATACCTTCACATGCCGGTGTCAGTTTAGAAAATAAGTAAAACTCTTTGTTATCGCTCGTAATAATGTCCCTATTAACAAATAGTCCTCTCGTAAACATGGGTTCTACAACGCCGTTAAAGAGGTACTTTCTCCTTTGATATTGGCAAAACCAGAATGTTTTGGCCTTTAGTAATAGCCCCTCTACCCTAGAAAAAAATCCTGCTGATGCCCACGCTGGTAATAGTATCCTTTGAAAAGATCCATAACTCTTAATATAAATATGGAGCTATAACACTGCAATTTTTACTTACATTCATGTTGCAAGATTTCCAAAAACTTTTAGATTGGCCTTCGCATGCTTTTCCGCCATTTTTAGGTCTAAAAGAGATTAAGAAAATGTTAAAAGATAATAGAAAATAATGTCGTAATATGAGGTTGAAATGTAGGAAATATTAACGTTAATGTATACTGTAGTCTGATAGTATATATGACAAAACTTTTGTCAGCGATAAAGCTCAAAGTAACAGAGAAAATTATTGGGCTTGTGATGCTGGTGGGATTTGTGATCTGACTCACAAAACCTTCAACTTGAATATTGCACTGCTTGGTATAATGGCTGAGTTAGCGTTGCTCATTGAAAATGTATCTCGACCCTGTCACACTATGCCCCAGCAATCTAGGGCAGTGCTTTTTAACCTTTTTGCTTTGATCCCCCTTCCCTATGTTGCTACGTGTCTCCATTTCTGGCCCCAACCTCGCATTTAATAGAAAGAAAAAATAATAATCCATTAACTCTTGCCAAAAACATTGTCTTCAACGTTTCGGTCTATTCTTTGTCTGGCCTAAATACCATCCTGAAGATTTGGTGTCCATTCTTCGCAATGCCAATTGATAAACTACAGATAGGATATAAATTACTGTGTTATTCTACCCTCGTTACATATTATCTAAAATTAAGAATATCGGCAGAACCTATATAATCTTTCTTTCTACACATAGTACGTTTCTTTATTGCCAGACTCTTTATTTTAGCCATACTTTCAATACGACTTCGGAAATATGTCTAAGCACTTCACATTCATGTGTACTAAAAGTCGACAAAAGCCAGCTGGGAAAGTTTGGTAGATGCTTAAACATGTTTGGTTAAGAAGGGAGAGCTATTTATTCATAAATGAGTACCCTGCGGTATAAACAATCGATAAAATGCACTACAAAAATTAAGTTCTCAAAGTGTACAATTTATTACACTTATTGGCGCCAAACCCTAATGTAAGGGACGTATTGTCTAATTTTTCAAAGATACAAAAGTCCCTTCCACTATCTAAAGAAAACGTAACTTTTTTGATAAAATTGTCTAAATTTTGGAAATAATATCAGCCAGAGAGAAATTTTCTAAATTAAAGTCTTAGATTATGTTACCGCGGTTTTTGAAGTAGCCTTACCCTTTTTAGTGTGAATTTCCTAATAGCATAATCTGCATACGTATCCTCGCTTAGCAGCTCCACAGAAATCTCATCGTATGTTTCACAACCTTCATCAGGCCAGTAGCGTTTACATCCTTTCTGAAAAATAAAACCCAGGAAACCTTAATACAGCAGGACAAGCCTGTTCTTCTTTCCAGGTGTTATAAGACAAATAACAACTTTTATCGAACATATTTAAACGAGACGGAAAGATTGGTTGAAAAAGTCAACTTCATTTTATTGATTCTATCCAAAGTGTTTGCTAGGCCAACTTCGCCGTCGAAGGTAATCAAGTGCCGAGTGGTATCTATAAATGTGTGGCTCCCATACATCGCGATTACGTTTTTCAGAACTTATATCATTGTCAGTCCCTTCAAACTCTGATAGGTTGTCATGGACTTGAACATCGCTACCTTCAGATTTATAATGCCGCGATTTTAGTTCCTTAAATGTAAAACCATAGAATGGTACACCTTCTTCCTGCTAAGAACTAAGTATATCACGAATATCATGCTCCAACGACAAACCATGAATGAAAATCCGCTCTGAATGAGAACGGTGGCTACGGTGACTGTAGTCAGCGGCTTTGAAAAGAGTGGTGAGTGACAGATTTTGGTGGAAAAAATTTACAAACCCCTAGAGAATCAATTTTGACTGTGGTAAGTTTCTCGCTGTCGGTCGGACAATTATATATTTACATACAATCATATAACATCGAAAGAGTCAAAGTAACTAATGTATGGCTGTGCGGAATTTAAACGGCCAGAAATGGCAGACAACAGATTGCTGGGAGGGTTCTAAAACTCCCCTTTTGCTGATCGGGCACTACTAACTCTAGAAATATTCAAGAAATATTTATAAATATTTATAGAGAACAGAAAATAACACACATGAAGGTATTGATTGCTATTGAAAATGCGGCGAAAAGTTTGTTTTGTCACCTAACAAATTTAGATATCCACGAAGGAAATTGCATTTCAGGGTTTGAATATTTATTTATGCTTCCATTATGATTGCCACAACCTATTATTGCAAAGAAAATTGCCTGAAGTAGTACATATGAGAGTTGAAAGAGGCTATTCAGAGACACAATTTTGCACTAAGACAGTCTGGACACTTGCGAATTAATATTCGAAATATTTACAAGGATGAAGTGCAGCTCTTCTTATTGCAGTGAATGGATAGCATCTGTGCTTCTTGTTGAATATCTATATTACTTTCAAAGCCTTGTATCAAGCGTAATTTAGCATGGAGTCTACGATCTTCGTAATCAAACGTACTTAAACGTTTCTGCATCTCGACAACAGAATAATCTTACTGTCATTGAGTGTATGCTCAAAAGCTAGTTTTTATCGTTTTTATATTGTATTTTAACTTAAGCTTTTATAGTTTGTTTTAGGTTTTATATATATATATATATATATATATATATAATATTTATAAAAATTATTTATATATATAAACTAAACAGAGTTAAAAATAGCCTTAAGCTAAAATTTTACATGAAAACATAAAAACAGAATTTGGGCTCTAACCTCGCTAAAGTGGAGCATTACCATAATAACGAGCACTTTTAAGGAGCAAAGAGAATTTGAACTCACGACCTCATGATCCGATCTGAAGACCAAACATTTTAGTACCAATCTTTTGCAGACCCTTCTCCACTTAGTGGATATGAGGAACTTAATCAATTAATATCACATATAATTGGATTATGTCTGTTGAGAACAAACATAAATACATATATACATTTTTCTTCTTTTGGTATTTTTCTTCTTCTGATATTAAAGATACCTGTGTATCAAACCCTGCTGTTCCATGTCAGCGAAGAAGCGGAAAATGTTATTGCACTGTTTAGAATAACAATAAAGATATTGAGTTTAAAAAATTGTAATTACTTGTCATAGAAAGATCAATAAGAGCGCCCTCCCCTTATCTAAAGCCAGTCACGCAGCGAGTCAAATCTTGATGGGGGCAAATTCAAAACAAGACCTCATTCCTCGCCTCCTTCCTTCTAAGCCAGCCCACCATGGTTTTATTGGCTGGGAAAATTTTTAATTTTTACAGTCCCTAGAAGACACAAAATTGCATTTGAGAGACTTAGACTTCTCGTCTTTCTTATCTCATTCCATAAGGGAATTGACATACACAACTGATCCATCTTTCAAATGCCCGTAAGGATTTTTCGGCGGGGAGGGGGGGCAAACGAGGGCAAGTTTTACCGATGCGGCGGGCACAGTCCCCCTCCCCTTGGCTTCCTGCCTGTCTAAAACAATAGACTACTTTTAACATTTTGTTTGGTAAGCTTTAACATATAACCTGACACATTGTTGTTTTACTTAAGAGACTTAGAAGCAAAGAAACAGTCATTTAGCAGCTTAATTGAGCATTTTAATGTCATATAGCTTCAAAAGGTTTAAGAATTGCCAACTGTAGCAAATTGACGAGAGACGTTATTATATTTTTTCATCTCTCAGAGAAGCCTTTTCATGCATAATGGATGGGTTTTAATTTGTTATTAAAAGGCTCAGATAGACATTGTGAGTACTAAGATCCTACAATCGAAATCTTAATGACTTATTGATTGATTAAATCTCATGCTTCGATGAGCTGACTACAGATTTCGTAAAAGCCAAGGTCTAATCTAAGCCGCAAGAATTTTGATTCTGGGATTACCATTAAATGAGATAGTGCTTCATGCAAGGCTAAGACTAGAAAAGTTTATCTTTCAACTTTAAATTTCTTCTACATGCATCTAATACGTGTCGTGTATAGTTCTTGTTGGAGAGTTCGAACATAGGAGCGCGTTGATTGCTATACATATATGACTCGTGCTGATTTTATAGAACCAGTTTCATAGAAAACCTTCTACATCACTCCTTAGCTTTTTCTTCTCATACATGTTTTCGGCAGTGTAAACTATTGTCTTCAGTGGGGGTCTGTAAATAGTATTACCTTAATTTATACTAATTTATACTAATACATAATAATTATGAATTCATACATGACAATAATTATGAACACACAATGCAATACAATACACAACACAATAATTATGAATTCATACATTCTTATTAGTACATACCAATTTATTCTAGTTTATACTCGTACTAATTCTTACTAGCATATACCATTTGATACTAGTTTATAATAATTTATACTAATTTATGCTAATTTAAACAAAAGAATAATACATTACAATACATAACTAATGCAAACTTTGACATTTACATGATGCACTTGCTGAGTTAGTGTAGATTAAATACAGTTAGTTCAACTTGTTTTGATGGTCAATTCTTTTGTTTCCTCAATGTACGTTATTGAGCACACTGTGATGGAAACGTTTTGGAATATGTAGCAAATTTCACGACATTAAGCATTTGGTAGTAGCATACCAAGGAAAGGTGGAAACTATCTC
The DNA here is from genome assembly GCA_010016025.2 of Alatinidae sp. Z8VKAUB7J3. Taxonomy (NCBI): domain Eukaryota; kingdom Metazoa; phylum Cnidaria; class Cubozoa; order Carybdeida; family Alatinidae; species Alatinidae sp. Z8VKAUB7J3. Next base: position 11,087,220 of record JAAAKM020073195.1, on the reverse strand, counting down.
GTCTTAGTTGGTTTGGTGACGCAAAAAAAGAAGCGATGTATATCACATTGGCTGTGAGATGCCACAAATGCCCTTGCCAGGAAAGAGACGGAAAGGAAGGCCGAAACTGAGGTAACTGGATTACATGAAGTTCGATAACGAGGCCATAGGAGCGAACAAGACTTGCGTCTGTGAAAGAAGTGGCTGGAAAAGACTCGGCTGCGATCACACTACAAGGCACTACCAGCTAAGAGAAGAAGGAAGGAAGTAGTTTAAGAATGTGAAGGGAAAGAAAGAGATAAATTATAATTTAACCCTATCTAGCACTTGGGGAGGGGGGGCTAGTAGGCCCGCGGCTGTAAATATTATTTAAAAACTTTTGAATTATTTCTTCTTAGTTGATGAAACTTTCTGACTCTTCCTAACTTTTATCTAGCAAGCTATTTGGCCAGTAAAAATTGCCCGTCACGCTTGTGGTCCGGTTACGTGACCTTGATACACAATGTTGATCAGATATGGTGAAAAGTTTCAAAGGGCTATAACTCGAGATGTTTTTCATGAATTTGACAAATAATTTGTAAAACAATTTAATATTACGTTCTTAATACATTTCAAACTCATTAACGCTATTTAAGATCTAATTAACACGTATTAGGGGTAGTTATCGATTATGATGACGTCATATTTCAGCTCTTAACTTTTTACATCATTTGTACATAAAAAGCAAACAAAACGGTCCCAAATATAAAAACAAGGCTATTATTCATGTTCGATTGAAAGTTGTTTAGCTGCGATCATTGAGACTTCTCGTCTTCACTATTGTTTCCGATATTTGTCATAGATAGTTGTGTGTGTAAGGTATTTGCAGCAGCAAATAATTCTATGGCTAATAATAGCTTTTGTGGTAACTCTTGCTGCTTTTAATACAGCAGAGAATATGTATCAACTCATATTCCATTCTGGTCAGACGTATATCTGGCAAACATTTTTTGTGTTGACTACTTTACCTTCGACTGCTGATAAAAACACCTTTTACTAATGACTTCACAATAAAAACGCTTAAATTCAACGTGGAATGTCATGAAGTACTTAAGAATTTAATATCAAAGCATACAACCACTATAAGGGTTAAGTATAAGATTTTTAGCTGACGTTTAAGTCCTCCAACAACATGCTTAGAAATTATCATTCCTCACTCTAATTCACTCTTTCGAGATAAGGGATTTAATGCATTATGAGATATGAGATATCTGTAAAACATCTTTCTTTGGCAAAAATAATGATCAACAACAGCACTTTCTTAAATTGTAAGATAGATCATGATAGTATCTTATTAGACTAGATCAAATTCTTATCAAATTCTTAACGTGGATTTGTTTGTCACAAAAAACTAGTTAGTTAAAGATAAGTATGTGATCTTCTCATATGTCATCTTACTGAACTCACATCATTTATAGTAAAATAATCATAAGTATGGGAAGTAAGTAATGTGGATAGTAGTAGTAGTAGTAGTAGTAGTAGTAGTAGTAGTAGTAGTAGTAGTAGTAATAGTAGAAGAAGTAGTTTTAGTAGTGGTAGTAATAGTAGAAGTAGTAGTAGTAGTATTAGTAGCTGTAGCAATAGTAGTAGTAGAAATAGTATCAGTAGTAGTAATAATAGTAGTAGTAGTAGTAGTAGTAGTAGTAGTAGCTGTAGCAATAGTAGTAGTAGAAATAGTATAAGTAGTAGTAATAATAGTAGTAGTAGAAGTAGAAGTAGAAGTAGTAGTAGTAGTAGTAGTAGTAGTAGTAGTAAGCCTCATATTGTACAATAGATTTAAATGACTATGCTGTTTCGGGGTGATTCTATTTATTAACAACAAAATCGCATGCTTGATAACAACGAACAAGATGATTGTCTCTCAGGATCCATTGCTAGGTTAGAAGATAACACATCGCATAATCATACCCCGTCATAAGTTTAAAAGGACTAGATGGATGTTGCTGTTAAAACATTAAAGCTCCCTTCATGCTCTTACATCCCTCTGCAGTTTACTTCAAGGCAGTAAGGCAAAGTGGTCAGAACAGCCGTCTCGTAATGCAAAGGTTATGCGATTTACAGGTTCAAACCCAGGTCGTCCTTTCAGGGATATATGAACTCTGTTGCGCTTCACCGTACGATTGCGTAAAACTGGGACGTGGCAATGATGCACAAAATATGTCTACACTTGCAGAGGAGGGAATCGGAAAAGGTAATATAAGGCCTGATAAGAGCGATAAATGTTAGCTGTAAGGTGGCTTTGAAAGTGCCTAGCACGCAAAGGGAACTATATGGGTGCAGTATACTTGACTTTAACATTTTAAATTTTTAAGACTTTTTGCTATCGTTTCTCTTTTAACAGGCATCTCTAATTCAATACTGACTACTAAAAATTATCAAACATGAAAGAGTACGTACCAACCAATCTTCCGATTCATCTACCGCGACACATCCTATCCATTTTCCAACACCAGGTCTACTAACTTCCTAAGATTAAAACGAAATGCAAACGAAGTTAATGGATGTACAACAAGCAAGAAAGAGCCCTTGTCCGAATATCATGACGTTAAATAAATTTTTCTAATTGCTATAAAACAACGTTGGACTTTAAGATATTATCCTTGGGCCATTTGCACGATAGAGACACGAGCTCTTTCCTTTTACGAGCTCTTTCCTTTTACGAGCTCTTCCCTTTTACGAGCTCTTTCCTTTTACGACAACGCCAACGGCAACGACCATGACCTGACATAATCATTATTTTCTTTTTCGAAGTCTTGATTTTATGTCATATAAAGTAACCTTCTTATCTAAAAAGACATTTTAACTAACTTTGTTTACTTTAACATTTCTATTTTTCTTCTACTTTGGCTGAATTTGTGGACGGGGGCATAACGTAATCGGAAATACCCTGTTACAGATTTTTAACCCTTTCAATATTTTATTACCATAACGCTTCAAAGGAACGCCTACATCTTTTAAACGCAAAACCACTTCTCGACAAAACACTTCTAAGGATGATGATACCATAGGCAAGGCTAGGTCGGCATTTCATTTGGCCATTCTAGAGTCGGTTCATATAAAATCAAGAAAACCTTTGCTTCGCAGACAAAGAGAATTCGTGTTCTCACTGGACCTCTGCAATTAATCTACAGTTGTAGCGCAGGCTGACAGATTCAAAAACTCAGCACTTTTCAATCAGTCCAAATTTTAAATGACTCTTTCAGTTATCAGTTATACGGTTGGGTATAATATTTCCTTTGTTTAATTTTGATTATTTCCAACGATTGTACTCTCAGGGGTGTCTGACGAAAAAAGCTTCTACGTACACAGTGTTTTCGTTACTTCGCGCAGTATTCATCTTCTGTACCACAAACAAACTATTAAAATAATCTAATTGGGTAAAAAATGCCCTAGTGTACAAATACTCTAATGCAAATGATACAAATACTGAAGGTTTAGCTACCTCCATCTTGTATGGTTCCCTCATCTCTACCAATTGGCCGGGTGTTCGGCAGTCTGTATAGTAAAACAATAATGGCATATTATATCTGCCGAAGTAAATTAAAAGGGAGAAAAGTACTGGAAGATGTCAGATGCTTTAAACGTAGATATGATTATCATGCTAGCGTTTATTTATTGATAGTCTATATAATTTTAATAAACATGATTGAGTGAGCTCTTGATAGTATTATATATATATTTAGCACCTGAGACGCAACACCTTGCTTCTCGAAGGCCTTTCTATAGGGTCCCAGAAAACGATGGCGACATAACTACTTGGTGGCAGCACTTTTAGACAGAAAACTTTCCGCGAGAAGGACATAATAGAAGACTCTACTCGGGAGCTCCCTGGGTTTTAATCCTGCAATAGAATACATTCGGTCGTGTCTAATGGGCTTCTCTCCTAAGCACTGCAAAACCTCAGCGAGTCTACAAAGATGGGGCCTGGCCCCTTTCCCCCATAAACCAAAAGTAAGGCGCATCGCCCCAATATACTGACCACTTAGTTCTTAAGTGTCCTTATACTTTAATTCTGGGTGGTTTTGCAGCTATTCTCGAGTGCGGTAGTGAATTTTTCGACTGGTTGGAGCAAGTCGGCTTGGAGGTGTAACCATACGAACTACTACTAGTTATATTTTCTCACTGAACTCGCATGAACAGAACTTTGCATAACCTCACTGTTCCTTTAATTGTTGTTGAAATGATGAAGACTTTTGCCTTCGAAACTCATTTTGAAACAACAAAGAAATAAGAAAAGAAGAAAAATACAATTGAAGTCATTTAAAGCCTTGAAAATACATACATTATGCTCCTGTAATTCTGTTATGCAAACGTTTATAGACATCCATTATCCCCAATAAACTGTTTGATATTATGATTAACAAAGTCCCCAGCGTAATTTAGATCCCCTTTAGAAAAGATAAAGAAAGAATGAATGTTGTGAAAGAACGCCGAAAGGTCACATTTTCAATAACAGAAAGATGACTTGAAGACAAGGCCGGACGTGACCAATGGCACACAGCACACGACATATAAACATCTCTGTAAGCCCAGGAAATACTTTGCTTGCAGCTTTTTTTCCAAGAATTGATATTACTTAGACAAAGCACATGGTTGATTAAGCATCTGTGTAGGTAAGGGAAAGAGTTTTTCCGCTATTTTTTTGCTTGAAAATGGACGTGTACTTCAATAGCCTACTAACGAAAATGTTATATTAGCAGTTCTTAACTCGGTTCCTACGTCCAAGCGATAGGCATGGTGATATCTTGGAGCATGAAAAAGCATGGGAGGCTGTAGACGCCTAGCTAACCAAAGAGTGTTCGTTCATTACATTCCTAGTTTCTTATCCTTGGCCTCGTTTGGATCACAGGTAATTGCTATTTCGAGGGCTCAGTAGTGCCCTCTTTTCCTAAAGAATTAAAACTATTGTGACCACACTCATTCAACATTGATTTGCTTGTATTACAAATATCCCCAGCGACGGCATCTGCTCTTAAAAAGTGGGAGGGGGGGGGGGGCAGCTTGTAATGCTTAACATTACTCACGTATCACATGAGTGATGAAAACGAATTTATGAAGTAAGCGAGTTTAAAAGACTTACTGTGAGAGATAAATTTAATTCCGCTACCCAAAGTCTCCAATTTCCTGGTCAGATTTAGACGAATTGAAAAATTGAGCTTTGGGAAAAGTGGGGGTACACGTCGCCTAATACCACTGTGATCCCGCTAATGCATATCGCATATTTAACTATGCCCACCCCTAAATTTCTTATCACTGTGTAGATTTTCTCTATCATTTGACTCAACCTCAAGTTAGAAAGTGTAATTCTGACTGCGGGCAAGAAAAACTTGGCGAAGATCAGTCAAAAGAATCTGGAACAGTTCGGGCTGTCATGGAAAGGTGCAGTAGCCTATGCCAACGATAGATAAAAGTGACTCCAACCTTAACAACTTCCAACTGCACGCCTTGCTGTTAGCCAATTCCGTATTTCTACCCTATTCAACCTGTGTCTTTGACATTTTAACAAAGTTTGAAATTGTATCCTTGAGGCTATCCACTGCTTTGAATGGGCATCTTAAGACGTATCGACTTCCAAAACCACATTGCTATTTCAATTCTTCATGAAAGATTTATATCTGATTTTAACTGAGGGCTATTTTGAAGTCTGTTTTAGTTTTTATATATATATATATATATATATATATAAAGCATTGTTTGCATGTATTTTTCTTTGCCATATCACTTTCTGATCACGTGCATGATTTTTTATGTTCCAAAAACGAATGAGATAGGCCTACATCTGATTAATTTGTTACACTGTTTGTTTTTAAAATGACCTATTATTTGGAAATTAACATGCCACATAAGTGCAACTAATAGATAACATTAATATTTTCCATTTTAGATTTTGGAAAGCTCCCAAACTCTTTTGCAGGTGTTGAAGAAAGAAGTTGGGAAAGACAAGGCAACCGTACCATCTTCCAAACCCGTGTAAGTGAATTCTAAGACAAGGTGGCTAGAACATTTGGCAAATCAAGCGTATACATGCCAAGTGCAAATGAAGACAAAGGAGGTCACTGTATGGCATAGTAAGCAAAATGATATTTTGCTGTACTAGCTGCTATTTTGGAGTTTGGCAACGTATTAGAGGGGCAGGTAGTGTTATGAACTAATCTGTGATCATCCTTGGCAGTACAGTAAGCATTTTTATGACAAATGCATAGCGTAAGATTTTTTCATACATTTTATACTGGAAGAAAGTGACCATTATGTGCTTAATTGTGTTTTGTAGGGTGTTGAATATAGGATCTCATAATAGGTGTAAATTTAAGCTTTGACTAATTTTTAACTAATTTTTCATATCATATTATATTATATTTCATAATAGTCTGTTTATCCATGTAACACTCTTCTCATTTTTTATCTTTACTTGAGTGGAAGCCTAGGGGTTCTGGGCATAGTATTTAACTTATTTTATTTAACGTCCATGCTCCTCTAGTACTAGATGTATTAAAACTACTTTTGGGATACTTTTATAACATTAAGCCCTGGCCAAACGACGGGATTTTTCATTCGACTCTTCACTAGACTTATTGATCAAAACTAGTCTTGTATCATGTTGTAGAGCGAGGGTGGTAAAACGATTGGATTTTGCACTATACAACGCATTCGACTGTCCACTAGACTTTCTGGCGCCTAGAGTTTTTTTGCCTCCCTTTCACATCAGGGATAAAACGCGCCAAAATCAAAAGACGGACAATAGCGTGAAAATGGTTTATAAACCCCTTTGCTTTATTGTTCTCCTCTCTTGCATTTGCGTACGATGATTCACTTTACCGATGTTTGCTTCGGCGTAGCAAGTTCCTTATTGCTCGCTGCTACTTTCATTTCAGCTGTCTGTTGGAATGGCACAGAGCTATTAGTTGTAACTATTAGCACACAAACCGGATCTTCAAAGCTTTCACGGTCAGTTGATGCTCATCATATGATCAAGAACGAGGTTTATAAAATGCACGCAAAATTGAAAGAATTTGCTCTAGTGCGCTTGCTTACACTCTACAAAGGTCGAGTCACTCTACAAAGTGGCCAAACGACTGGATTTTTGACTATGCACGTAGGAGAACAATAGAAATCCATTCGACCTTTTTACCAGAAGCAAAATTCACTCTACAACACTCTGCAAGGTGGCCAAACGACTGGATTTTTTATTCGGCGTTTGTATAGTGAAAAGTCGAACGAAAAATCCAGTCGTTTGGTTAGGGCATTATGTTTTCATAACTTTAAAGTACTCTGATGTACATAGGAAAGGATATTACATCAGATTTTAAAATCTCAATTCAATATCCAGTTCATTGTTTAATATCAACCCAATAAAAGCCACCAGTTTGATATCGATAGGCCTGCTCTTTAAAAAGTAACTAAAACTTAAAACTCCGACGAACAATTGATTTCTGCGAAAGACGCAATTAGTCCAAACCATTTTGTAAAATTCTTGTCCACAATTTCCTTTTTAATTCTAATAGCGAGCGAAGTATTTTAAATCATCGCGTCCCCGTTACATACATATAAAGATATATGGGTATATATGCATATTTGTATAAATATATATACTTTTGGGGTTGACTTGAATCACACTTACAGGCAGGGGTTGGCCTCTAAGTTGGGGGTTAATATTTGCAATTACATTTTGTGCATGGTGGTATTCACTTAAAATTATCATCGGTTTTTACGCCTTGTACTCCCCTTAAATAGGGGCTAGGGTGGTGCCCACATAAATGGGACTTTTGCTGGAGCATAGAGCACTTTACGACTGGATGCCATTCCTGTTGTCACCAATGGCCCGTCAGGTAAACGAACCCGTACCTTCTAGTATAGAAGGCAAGTGAACTATCCACTGGACCACATCGGCTCATTATCAAAATTAAAAGTTGTATTAGCAATTCTGTTTTACCTAAGTTAAGAAAAGTTTTTCTCTCAAGAAGGTGGGTGTTTGGGTGTTTTTCTTGAAGGAAGTGGCATTGTAAAACCTTTCAAGTGATGAAATGAAGTGGCATAGTGTAACCTTTCAAGTGATGAAATGTTTCAATGTGAGAACTCTAAATTATTGTTCCGTTTCTACTTACGTTATTGGTGGAAAGTGGTGATTTTGAACCTTTGAAAATTTCTGTCAAAAAATTTCTTCCAAGTGGGGTTTGGCATTTAAAGTTTCTAGGGGGTTGTCATTGTAGGCGGGGGTGATTTTCCAGGTGGGGTTTCAGACCCCTTTCAATTTATGATATAATATGTACTTTGTGATAAGATGTGTGAGCCCCATGCCCCCTCTATTATCATGAACCCTGTGTGGTGTCTCCAGCTTGCTGAAAATGTCTGCCATGACCAGCATGACAGGTAAAATGTATTAAATCTCAAAACATTAGTAACATATGTAGACATAGGATAATCTTTGGCCGTGGTTAAAGATCCGTATTGTTTTAAAAAAGTCCAAAACTCAACGCCTTAAAATTGCAGTGCTATACACTATTGTTTCCTGGTTGGGTTTCAGGGGCCCAATAACAGAGTATTTGAGATTGAAGAGGGGATATATTGGGGCAAGGGGAACTAGGGGGTCCAATAGCTAATAGCATTCTTCTTTACCTTTTTGCATAATAATTACAAAACCAAATGAAGGGATAAATGTATATTGTCTTGTTTACTCCTACATTGCACATGTTTATTTTACACATGGTAATCACGTTGACACCCTGTATTGACTGTTTATTTCATAGTGTAGTCATTTAATGTCAATGAAGAGAAACAATGGGAAATCCCTAGGTTTAACATATGCTCCAAGGTTTAAAAAAACCCTATTATGCACTATGACATGATGAATATAGCTCGAATGATAAGGGTAGCTGTGAAAAGCAGAATTTTTATACAAAAAATATCGCAATTTAATCTATGTTTCTGAAAAGCCACTTACTTGCACAATTCTAGGCATAAAGTGGACAATTGTATCTTAAAATTTCCAATAAATGTTGAAATAACTCAAGTGTGATATTGATTGGGCAGGCTTGTGATGCTAACAAACACATTTCAAGTATTGGATAATAAAAGAAACTGCCACAAAACATCTTCTGTCTCACATTAGACAACATGACCGGAAGAGTATCAACTTACCTCTTCTGCAGTGTTTGGCAAAGTCCCTTTTATATTTGATTCCTGGTCTAACGTACGACCTACAAAGAGATGTTTAGATTGGTTACTTACTAATGCTACAAGAAAATATACTGCTTTGCAGAGAGATAAAGACAAAATTAGGCCTGTCCAATAATTGCCCTTTACAGCCAAATTATAATTTGACCTCTTTAAAACTATCAGGATATATCAATACTTAAAAACTATACTTTAGTAACTTTAAAACTATCAGGATATATCAATAATATATCAATAAACATTTTTATAAAAGATGACAGAAAGATAAAAATTTGGATTATACACGACTCAGTTATGGCCTAACGAGCATTTCCGGTTTAATAGCGTATATTAGTCAATCAGACACAGCTGGGGTAACCAAATATGGAATACCCAAATACGGCAAAATTACATAACACACGAGGTTCCCTCTAACAGAGCATATTATCCTCAGTCGCACCACTTTTTTGACATCCGTCACATTTCCGGTCTACATGTACAGAATTTGTAATTTTGTAAACGCGTTCTTGACATCAGAAATTTTAATTCTATATTACTGCACATAGCAGAAACTTGTAAATTTCTGATGTTAAGAACACGTTTACAAAATTACAAACTCTGTACATGTAGACCCAAAATGTGACGGGTGTCAAAGAAGTGGTGGGACAGAGGATAATATGCTCCCACTCTTCATAAAGCGAGGAGGTGTGTCCCCAATCGACACCCATGTTGTGCGATGTGAAGCCCAGACGTGCTGTCTCTTTCTTTAAGATTACTTTTCTAACATTCAACTTTTTAAGATCTTAAGCGTCTATCAATGTCCATTTTTTCTCTTCAGATAGTTACGTAAGCATAAACACTTTGTATAATAAACTTAAATTGAACAAACTGCCCTTGTTTTCGTATAAATGGCAGATAAGGTATGTTAAGCCAAAGATTAGTGTATATCTTCAAAGTGTTAAATCCATATTTGAAAGAGGCAACCTACAGAACAGTCAAGCACGATTTCATTCAGAAATAGCGCATTGTTTTCATAGTGATATTATGGCTACCTTTGCTTACGTATACGCGAGAAAACCCCAAGCTAGAAATGCCTTGGTTACGCGATGGTAACGAAATACTCAGCACAGTATTTTCTATAAAATGCTGATGATATCTCAACTGGAAAACATGCATACCGACTAAAGAGGACAACAAGCTAGGAAGGAGTTCAGAAGTATGAACGCCAACTTGTTGTCGATTAGTAGTTACGAAATGTCACGAGCTGCCAATTATTGATGGAGTCGCTCATAAAATGTTTCACTGTTTCAAGGGAAAGCTTCATTTATGATATCATTTACATTGGAGCTGAGGGCTGACGGATTGATGGGTGAATGGGGCAGTTCAATGTACATCACGATGTTGACAGAGGTATTATTCGTTGCAAAACAGGATAACTTTCGACAGTTTCATTTACTGATGTGAAATTGCTTTGATGAGTGCTGTCGTGTGGTTGTCTGAAAAATGTTTGTCCAAAACATGTTATTCTTTGGTGATCATCGAGAATCGGAAACACCTGACCGGCAAGGGACTTAGGAACCCAAAGATTTAGAGTTCTAATTCCCTCTTTGAAACACTTGCCACTTCAAGAGCATCTCTTTAGCAGGTTTGTCGGTGACGTGGGCTACACGAACTGTGGAAGAAGAAGGTATGTACAGGCGAACATATGCTTTAAATGGCAGCAAAGTACAGCCCCTGTTGATTATTTGCACACTCCTGATGGTTATGTCGTAAACTGCTGTTGCACATTCAGTTTAGCTGATCGTGACAACAACTCTTTTGGCTGTGCAGCCGCTGATGTAGTAAAGAACATCATAGCTCCATTTTGTTGATGCTCAAACATTTTTCATACGGAGGGGTCGACCGTTTCGTCATTTCCAACTGCTGATTGCTGTGTTGTGCAGTTTGCTGTTGCTGGGGAGTCGATGCTATTCGTCAGAAGTAAAGATCAGAGTGTATATTGTAATGCATTTGGGTTGCTATTTACCCTAAAAGTCTACGTACCTAGCTGAAGAACATTTCTAAGGTGTCCTGAGAGAACCTGTACGTAAACACATACTGGAACTGATACAATTCCCTCAACGATTGTGACTTTCTGATGAAGTTTTGCTTATGAAGATACTGCGAAGCCCAAAATAAATGTCTTTCGAGGGCCCTTTAGTAATTTTGACTTTCTAATGTCAGACAATTGCTGCATGTATTAAGTTTACAATACATCGCTTTGAAAAATACAGTCTTTCTTGGTTGGTAGAGTCCTTTGTTACATATTCGTTTATAGGGAGGAGCTAACTATGTGCATATTGATTTGGGTTTACTCCCTCTCCACACAATGTTTAAATTTTATAGTTTGATTATTGTCTGCGGTTTAAGTAGTGTGACACTCCAATACAGATATTTGCCAAAACATCCGCTTGATTGATTGCTCATCAAAGAAAACTAGCATTGGCTAGACACATTTCCTTCTGGTCATGTCTTTTTCATTTGTCATGAACAGTGGCTAAATTATGTCTCGTCATGATGTATCAGACGATGTATCGTCATCACTTGCAGAGCATTTGCACTACTTTCAGGAATGCCTGAATCTTTTAGGTAAATTAACCTCTTGTGCAGGACTAGTAAGCAGTAGGACGAGGTTAAAGTTTCGCCGACGTCGAATTCTAGGAACCACGAGAAACAACTCCATGTCAGAAACACTGTGGTTCAAGCTGTAAAGCACGCTACATTGTGTCAATTTTGGATGGACATATGATCATGCATTTATATTCAATGATGTAGTACGAATATCTAAGGGGTCCCTAGATAAATATGCTAAGGCAAAATCATCAATTTTGGCACCCCCTGTAATGCTTAACGATGCAAAAGACTACTTCCTTATGTTGCGTAATGATTAGCTGACTGCCCCTTTTTATTTTGTGCTTATTCAAACTCAAACAGAATTCACTATACACAGACCTGTTTATGAATAACTCTTTTTAACGAAAGTCAATGATTTAAAAAGATTCGTCTTGTTCAAATCTTGCATTACACGTTGCATCGTTTAGTTTAATGTGATGAGTAAAACAAGAATTACCTAAAATTGTCAGGGGCCTCAAGTTTGATAAAGCATTCCAACACCTTTGAGATAAATGTCAGTATAATTGGTCAGTTCTTTCGTGAGAATGAGAAGTCTCGACGATCTTAACAAAATAATTTTAGCTTTGCAAAGGACACTAGAGAAATAAAAACCACCGGGGATTGAACCCGTGACACACGCTTTCGCGGCGTGCGCTCTACCAACTGAGCTAGGTGACCTCCAATGTTAACATTCTTCTATTTCTCTAGTCGTCACATTAGCTCCCAATCATCCACCGGTGGACATCGATATCCAGCTCAACGCAATTGGAGACCAGCCTCCCTGCGCCATGTGACTTGACCAAGGAAGAACAGCCATCTGGCCCGTCATCAATCCAAAGCCCATTAAAGTTAGAAAGTAACATCGAGACGAGAGGATTTGAAATATTAGTTTTGAAGAGAACACTAGAGAATTAGAGAATATGTCACCACCGGGGATCGAACCAGTGCCTCACGTTGAAAATGATCTTGCCTAAAATGCGTGTACAATGTCCAAAGAAATGATATGGTTTTATCATTTACATATGATATCGTCTTAAATGCCTTACAGCCTTGTCTATATTGGGACTCTTTTTTGTGTAGTTGCGTTTCATTTTGAGATACAAACATGTCGGAATGCTTAAAAATGCGAATGTGGCTATCACCTCAGTAAGGCAGAAAACTATTTAAAGTTATAACAAAGAGTTCCAAATTTGATTTGAGAATATTCCCATATATGGTCTGCTTGATTTTGATAGTCACGTGACCTATCGAGTGACAGTGACTCTGATAACGTTGAACAGAGACCACCTAGTCGCGTTCACAGAGACATTTGTTAACCATGCTGAAGTACTTGGTTGCTGTATCAACATAGCAAAACCAAACTATGAAAACATAGACAACAAACACCCATGTTCATATAACTATAAAAAGGCCACGGGATATGAGGAATCCACGGCTTTCGTCATTGATAACGGACTCTTATAGCTTACAACAATCGCGTACTAGCAGTGAAACAACATAGGCCTATATGGAATGCAGATATAGTATCTTTATTAATTTTTAATCGTACGCCGAAGACACAAAGCCTGCTTGTCGTCTTTTACGTATTACAAATTTTTTATTCTCCAAAATCAGTTGGTCGCTACCCGAACAAGGTGCCTACTTATGCTGGCGGTTGTAGGGTATGCGGGTGCCTTCAGTTTGCGGTGCCCTAATAAAGAGAGGTTTGGCCAGATGTTGCTAGTGTTTTCCAAATTGCCTTAGTTCAAACCCCATCTGACTCCCCCAACCCAGTCCGTTGACCGCTTGCCGTTAGGCAGTACTATATCCGCTATCCTTTTCCATGCAACGACATTTCACTCCTGAACTGAAATTGTATTAGATAATCATTAATCTTGCTGCTCCACAAATGAAAATGGTTCTGAGTGAACCCCAAAATCGGTTGCGAATGTTTGTGTGCTTTCATTTAAAAGAGGCCCATAAACACAACTCTAAAGGCCATTATTGCGCTATACAAGCATTACAACGTGCAATGATGGCATGCGCCTTTAAACCCATCAATTTGTATTAGTACTTGATTATTTATATTTCAATTAGATGAACTTAGCTTCCCTAACAATGTTATCTCTAAAAAGAAAATTTAAGCTCAAATTACCAAATCCCATTGTCAAATTTCTAAATACTTCCAAAACTGCCTATTTAAATTAACTCAGTTCTGATCTCCTTTCCTAATTCAAAACGAAGTGTGAGTGAGATAGTTCATCCCAAAAATTAATTGTAGGTTCTGGTGTCATGAAAATATTCATTCGATCTAAACGCTGTTTTGAAGCTGTACTTCTCAGTAGTTCAAATAAGCATCACATATGTTATATAGTGTGTTGCTGTAGAGTATCAGCGTTGTCACTAAACCCCTACTTCTCTAAACTCCATCACTCCTGACTCTCCAATAACGTTTTCTGGCGAAATCATATCTTTTACAAACATTTCTTATAAGTCAAGCAAATATCATTCATTCTCCCACTACATTTATCCCACTTCATAAAAAAGTTTGTGTACGGTGAAGTCGAAACACTGACTACCTCTAGGTTTTAAAACTACGTTCATCAGTTACATCGAACAATCTGATTACCAATCCAATTTCGGGACTAAACCCTGATATTAGAAAATCGTAGCCGAGTCTACAATACTCAGTGTCACAGGCTGTGCAGCAAACGATAGTGTTTAGCGGTCTACCGGCTAATAATTCACTTCCATTTTAATCGGTCTGTAGTGTCATCGAGCCGCTCGACTAAAAACAGCCAGATCCCCTTTCAACACAAACAAGTATCCTTCTTTGGTCTCCTTCGGTTTCCTTTCACTTCCACATTTACCTTTCCCCTCCCTACATATTTCGCATCTTTTCTTAATAATAGAGATCTATATAATTATCTATATACCTTTATGATCCAAACCGTCTAAGCCTTATCTTCCTAAGCTTGCATTTAAGTGGACGAATTTGCTTCGTACCTCAAATCTGCTCATTTCTAATTCTGTCCAGCCTTTTCACCTTAAGCGACCATCTTTGTGAGCATTTTTATTTCTGCTACGTCTGGCTCCGTTTACTGCCTCCGCTTACTGCCTTTGCGATGCTGCAACCGTCTCTAAACTGTACATTGCTGTACAAACCTCAATGCTGTCTTGTAGATCTCTGCGTTCAGTTTCACGGATATCCTTTATGCCTTTCGATATCGTAATTATCGAAACCTTGATGTCAAATAAACTCTTTGTACTTGTGAAATGCATGTCATTCTCGGTATTCCACTCTCTGTCGTTGAGCCAGAAGAATAGTTTTCGGAACTGGAACAAAGACCTTTGAAGCTTGTAAAAATAGAAACCGATCTATCATTTAACGGAGTCACGATTTCCTTTTACCGCAGTTAACTTTACTCCAGTTAACTTCCTCATCAGTTCCTATCTACCCATGTGCAAAACATTTCTGCGACCATGAGTGTCTCCATCAATCATAATATCGCCCACATGGTAAGAATGCTTGGCCACCCCTTGTCTAATACATCACAATAACATATAATTAGAACTATGGTTTAGATAAGACAATTTAATATAATATGATATATGTTGATAAAAGCAGTGGGATGGAATGAAAGACGGAAGGGCGTCATAGTGTACGAGAGGGTGTTATATGATACAAATTAAGTACAGTCAGGCACGGAGCTGGGGGGGAGGGGGGGGGCAAGGGGGCATTTCCCCTCCAAAGCCGATTTCTTGCCCCAAATTGCCCCCCGTACAATTTCTTGACATCCCCAGAAAAACCTCGGATTTCTTGTCGTAATACAATTTTCTTTAGAAATAGTGATTTTGGCAACGTTGCAATAATTCATCCTTGCTTTATATTTCCAATTTGTGAGTATGAGTAATTTCCTGTTTGCAAAAAAGACATAAGGAGAAGAAAAAAATTTGAGAATTATTTTCTTTGCCCCCCAGACCAATGAAACTGGCTCCGTGCTTGGGTGGAGGGGTTGGGGTTGGGGTGGAGGTGGTGGAATAGGGACATGTGCGTTTATGCCGATCTTTCACGACATAAATTATATAATTGTTTTGTCCACCACTCTACTAGAAGGACTGCTATGGCGATATAATCGACGCAAAAATACGAGAAATCATTGGAGGGGGCAAGAGTGCCTGTAGCTAACGTCTTGTTTGGCGCCGCGCACGGATATATGCTAGTTAACTTTTATTCTGAGGAAAATTTGGGGGTATAAACGATAGGTCTCCCTTTATTGACAGGGACAGGGTTTGGGGAGGGGGCAAGGAGGCTGGGTTCAAATTTATTTTTTCGCATTCCGCCGTGATACCTTTGCTCATTGTTTGGAAAGGGGTGTTTCGTTTCGATATGCGTATCTCGCTGTGAATATGAAACAATGTCTGTCGCAATCAATTTCATTTTTGTTACAGCTGAAAAGTGACACCGGAAATATTGAAATGTAGCAAATCTTTAGAGGCCCCCTGCCCCCTGTTTCCCCGTTCCTGATTGATGGTTGAGGGGGCATCCCTCTCCTGATCAACGCTCTCCTGCTCACCGTACGTGAAGTAGAAGGGGCAATGTTACCAGGTTTTTATGGGAGAGAGTTAGAACTAGACTTTCCGACTTTCACGCATTTTAGTTCGTTAAAACACAGGCGTTTCGTTTACTTTCGTGGCTTAGGTTCCGCTGTTGTAGGGGAAAGTATGTAAACAATGAAACTCCCTCTTTCTAGGCGGTTCAATTCCAAATTCATATTAAACGTTGACGGACCTAATTCCATCTGGCCACCCGTCAAGAAATCTGTAACACTGAGTCTGATTCTTTGGCGACACCGGCGCTTAAAAAGTGGCGGGACAACTTCTAATATTTCGGTAACAATCGAAAACCGCTGACGTACCAGAAGCGTCATTACGAAGAATCGCTAATAGTACAGTGCGTCGTAGATTATCCGAGTATCGATTATCCGGAATTCGATTACCTTATTCCTTTCAAATTTCGCCTCCCTTTTATCTTCGCTCCCAGGGGGGGGGGGGCGAAAATTAAAGGGAACGAATTGGAGGGTCAGCAGGGGGGAGCAAAAATTAAAAGGAGTAAAAATCAATTTTTAAAGTTCAGGAGGGGGGCAAAATTAAAGACAATCAGGTAGGCAAAAGCATAGATAAATCGGCATTGTGAAGAAGGTAAACATGTCTACTTCAACACCACGGACAATAAATTTACATAGGAGGCTGGTAATTTTTTAAAGGCTGCGATTGTTTACACCGTCATATAAGCCGGAATTTTTTTCTGTCGTGGAAAAAAGTGCCGCGGTAATTTCCGCGGTGCCTTGCCTTCACCGCGGCGTTTTATGTCTAATTGCGGGGGCTGCTTTGCCAGGAGAATCTGTACAAACAAGACGACAAATAATCTACTATATTGTAAACTTTTAGTGGAACGTACCTCATCTATTTCATACTCTTCGAATGGCTCCACTGCCCTCATATCCATGTCCTATTTTGTTAATTACTAAATTATTGCTCTCCTCGTATTTAATATTGATGATTATGTATGAAATGTTATCATTCGTCTCTGCTTTGATCAGACACAATATTCAGAGAAGAAGCCCTTACTTCTTTCTGATAGGGACAATATTCGGAAAAGAAGCCCTTATTTCCTCCAACTAGGGACAATAATGTGCCTACTAGGAAAAAAATAAGGGCTTCTTGTCTGGTCAAAGCAGAGACGAATGGAAACAGTTTCTGCAAAGGTTCAAGAAACGCACAAGGCTTTTCATGTCTCTATCCAGCGTTTTTAATTTCTACAGAAATACTTTAATATCCTTAGTCTCGATGTTTATGAAATTAGGAAAACAACTTTATCAGAGGAAGAAATTGCAATTCACCTGTATCAAGGGGCAAGTTTTCATAGAGGTCAAAGATATATTAAAATTCTTTAAAACCATAGAGTACCACAAATCAGATTTATGGTTGGAAATCTTCTTAACAGTCGTCTGCTAAATCATTATCAAGGCAACTTTAATGTAATAGGGTTTCTGTTCAGAACCCACTAGAAACAAACTGAAAACGACAAAGTTAGCGATTTCCAAAACACCTTTGACTTTTGTTGAAGTACATATTAAACCCCCAACAGACGCTCAATGATATTGAAGATTATAGCGATGAACTTTTATTGATGAATTTTTGCTTTTTCTACAGACGACTCAATGTTATTGACAACAATAAGTCATTTGACGTGTTTTTGTGGCTGTCCTTTTAACGACGCGTTACATGTATTAGCGCCATTAACGACAGTAGCTGAAAATGACAAAGTTAGCGATTTCCAAAACACCTTTCACTTTTGTTGAGGTGCAACATAAACCCTCGACAGACGCTCAATAATATTAAAGAGTACATCATTGAACTTTTCTTGATGAACTTTCGCTTTCTCCACAGACGACTCAATGTTATTGACAACACTAAATCATTTCACACGTTTTTGCGCTCGCCCTTTTAACGGCACGTTACATGAATAAGCGCCCTTAAGAGCTGGCGTCAAGACGACAGGTAAGGTACCCAAATAACACAGCTCCTGCTTAATCTGGGCGCACGGCCAAAGGGCTGAGGAGGATGCAGAACCCCCAGTTTGTTAAAATGTTATATTTTTTTCGTGTAAAAATACCTATGAGGCCCTTTTATCAATCCTTAATAAGAAATAAAGATGAAATAATTTAAGTCTGACCAGCCTTCTGAATTAGCGTCGGCATTGCCAGCCGAACCTTAGTGCTTTTAGGCGATTCATGTCCTAATAATTTTGGGCAAAGGAGTATTTTTTCGGGAAATAATCCACAGCCCCCCCAACCCCCCAATACTTTTCGTCCGTTGCACCTATGCTGCTTAAGAAATTGTTGGCAGTAATGCAGGAAAGGAAAGTTGATACTTGATAATGGCCCATGCTCTAACGGATACAGAGCCGTATGGCTGGTTTTAGTTACATCTGCAGAAGGTAAATCTTTTATTTCTTACGAAGTTCGACTTAGCATTCCGTGAGCAAAGGAAAAGTTAAAACATCTGTCAGTTTCATGCCTGTGAAATGGCATAACAGAATATGTCCAATGTTCCTAAATACATCAGCAGCAGCGCTGTAGGATATAATCAAATTAAAATCTATGTCGCAGCTGCTCTCTTTGTTTTCGCAAATGTCATATTTTATAATATCTCACAGTAGGAACGTCAGTTTTGAAACTATGGTCTTTTACTATTCTCTGACCTCAACCCTCAGAACATGGCTGTAACATCGAGCTCACGGGTTTCGCTTGTGAAGAACAATTACTTTCTTAATTACGTTTGAGAACAATAGAACACTTAACTTAGCCACGATTTTGAGTTAGTTAGATATGAAGTTGAAGAGAACATGACGGCGTAGCCAGAAAAGTAAACTTGGCCTGGTTCTTTTCGTCTCTACCGTTGCTGGTGAGTTTTGTAGTTATATGATATTATGATGATTAATTAGCAACACGCTAAAAATCCTTTTATGAAATTGTACACTGCACACACAAGGATCGGTCCATAGCACAACAAAATTTGGGGAGGATACTTCAAAATATGAGGGGGCTTTCATATGTGAAAAGTTGGTTTGTGGTACAAAACGAATAGTGAATATTGCATTAAGTAAGGGATTCATTTTGCTAAACGTTTTCGCCATACACTGATCACATCAATCGTATGGAGTGAAATGAGAAAGCTATTATGATGAATTTATCAACAGATAAACAGATCAACATTTTCATTTCCAATCCAATTGCTAAATTTTCGTCTGACTCAAAATATGGTCCTATGAAGTGACCAGTATATTTGCGACTACCTTGGATTTGGAATGTTTCCTTGAGTTTCGACAAAAATAATTTTACTAAGAAATATTAAAGCAATTAATTTGATAAAATCATGGTGCTTAACCAGATATATGAGTGAAAGTAAACGAATATTTCTGAAACAGTATAGGTGCGAGTAATACCAAAAATTCAACGTTTCTCAGAGATATACAGGATCTACGCTTGTGATGAAAACTGCACCTGAGTAATAAACACTGGTCAAAGGAGAAAGGATAATATAAAACTTACAAGAATGTTAGCTTGTAAAATAGTATTTAAGGAGCATAAGTGCTTTCAACAGACTTATCTTCCTTTGCCATTTCAATCTCAGGGTGAAAGAAAATTATTCGGACAAATGAAGTTTTCAGATGAGTAAAAAGTAGCATAACTTTTGAAATCAACTTGTGGATTACAAATTGAAAATGTAAAAATTATTGAAAAGAATTTATAAGATATAAAACAATTGCAACGAGTACCTTTGTGTCAGTGTTCCATGTTGATTTGAGTCAAACTTTATACAAAATTTATCAAAATCAAAAGACCTTCCCTTGAAATACGATGAGAACAATATAGAGACGGAAGAATAATCATACGATAACTAATAAATATTTCACTTTGGAATCAATTGCTATCAATTCCCTCTTACTGGTTTCCATCATTTGCAAGTTATTTTAAAAGGAGAATCAAAATCATACTGGTCGTACGGCTGTGTGCTGGATACAAAAAGAAATATTATATATACATATTCTGGTAAAATAGTATCCTTTAAGACAAAGTCATATTATATGATTTAAAGATAGTTTTTCTGCAAAATTCGTTTACCGAATAATTTCAAATTTGAGAAAAGGGATAAATAAAATCGGATGATCTTCATAATGTAATCTAACAGGATATACATTTTCTAAGTCACTTATTCACCTCACCAAAATATTTTCACTGAAATGAACCAATAGCAGTTATCTTATTATTCAAAACATATCAGTTATTTTTAACTTGCATTCACGACAGGCCCTCTGACTGGTTTCCATAATTTGTAAGTTATTTTAAAAGAAGAATCAAGAAACATAATGATCCTACGGCTGTGTTCTGGATAGAAAAAAATCCTTTATAACAAAGTCAGTTTTGAAAAGAACACTAGAGAAATAGAAAAGCATGTTAACACCGGAGATCGAACCCGTGACCCACGCTTTCGCGGCGTGAGCTCTACCAACTGAGCTAGGTGACCTCCGCTGTTAACATACTCTATTTCTCGAGTCGCCACATTAGCTCCTAATCATCCACCGGTGGATATCGACATCCAGCTCAACGCAATTGGAGACCAGCCTGTCTGCGCCATGTGACTTAACCAAAGAAGAACTGCCATCCAGCCCGTCATACTCTGTCGACAAAAAGAATTTGTTTACAATTTACGCCTTTTTCAATAACACGAGTGGCAGAAAACGTGTCGCTCTCCTGACCGTAATTTTCTAGGATCTTCTCGTTTCCTATAAATACGATTGCTGTGATCAGTGTAAGGCAAGAACGTCTAGCAAAATGAACCGTTACTCAACGCAATATTCAAGTTTTGTACCACAAACCAACTTTTCAAGATCTCTTTATCTTTTTCTAAGATATTTTATAGCCTGAAAATGTTCGTCGTGCATAAAAAAATCTATGAGATCGATAGGTGTTACAATAAACAAGGGCCAAATTACTTAACCGAGCTTTCAGGTAAGCAGGTTTATTTGCACAGAAAGGTCTATGTTTTGTAAGTTGAGCGTAAAGAATTTCAAACTCGGCAAAAATTTCTTCCCTGTTGACTTCGTTTGTTGGAATGTAAAACTTTAAGCCATGCTTCAAGACAAATTCCTCAGCGTCTATGCTCCGAGCTGAAGAAACGATTAAGAGGCAAATCTTCAACTATGTTCTCGTCGATCAAGATTAACCGAAACGACCTTGCAACAGTTAAATCAAAAAGTAAGTCTATTGATTAAAATTTGAAGTTTAGTCTCATAATAACAACGAGGTCATTGTAATTCACTCGATAAAAAATTTCTAAACAAGACTGATAACATTCCCGACTTGTTTTCTATTTTATGATCGTATATTCTTCAAGTTCATTAACATATAATTTTTCTAAATGACAGTTGTTACACTTTTGTTGTCAAGTTTTGATATATTGACGAATAAATGCCATTCGAAACGTAATAACGTGCCTAACTTGTCAAATACTCGGTCGGCCTACGCATTATTTAGCCTACTATACATTACTTTGCAAGAGAGGGAAGTACTGTGGTGTTATTACTGCTAGAATATTATTTCAATGTATAAGACAAGCATTTGCCTAAGTGCATAGTTCTGAACTGATTGTTTCTAGGACTTTGTTGTCTGTTGCTGTATTTAGTGGTAGGTTGTTACTCAGATTATATGTTGACCGCATTGTGTCCTTGCTGCTCTAAGCTTAACCAACAGCAGCGTCATTACTTTAAGGACTAAAAGACGTATCTCTGGTTTCTTCATAAAATATACTCTAATTCAATCTCCGTTGTTATGAAAAAGAGTGCAGCAGTGTTACCTCTCTGTTTAGCAGTCATATGATCATGCATGGGCGCATTCAAATTTCCGAGGAATGTGAAGTTGATTATGAGATAAATAAAAAGAGCAATTACATCCCAATAAGAGCTGAAAATGACGTCAATTAAAGATTTACGTTCTTCACATTTTGAGTTGAGTAATTTATTAACGCGTATCCTGTTTCCCAAAGATTAACGTTTGAATCCAAACACTCTTTTCAAGAAGCAAACATTTATTGAAAGATGCCCATCGATTCTGTTTAAGGTATTTAAAGCACTGCCCGACACATGCTTCATTCATTGGACTTTCGTCCAGTAAAAGAGAAGGAAGTCAACTTGATTCAAGCTACTTGCGTGAACATTTCATTAGCTGGTAAGTAACGTTTAGCGACTGCTATCGTTTAGGATCTTGTTGCTTGGGTATCGGGGCGTGGTATTTGGTCTGCAATTAACTGTGGGAAGAGCAGGCCATGAAAATTTGCCTCAACTGTTTACGATCTTGCTACCACATCACCACCACCACAACCATCATCATCATCATCATCATCATCATCACTATCATCCTCATTATCATTAACAACGTTTTTTCCATCAACACTATCACCACCACAAACAATAACAGCAACAGCAGCATCATCATTGTCATTATCGACATGAATTTTTCGGCGAATATTTTGCCACGCGGACCATTAGTACATGATTAGTTAATGGCAAACTCAGTACAAGACATGATCGATTTAATTTTGGCACCCAAATCTCTGTTGCCTTAGGCGTTCGATTTCATTGTCATGCTTTCTAGACAGGGTAACTTCTGTCTTTTCATCAATGCCCGCAATATATCAACAGAAGCGAATTATATCAAAACGAGATAGGAATCTCACGGATTCTCTCCATGCCAAACGGTAAAGATGACGAGGCTTCCTGAATTCCCTTTGCTTCTTCTCAATATCATCGTTCACGAAGGCTAGTTCCATAGACGAACTGTGGCGAGCCTTCGCGTTTGGTAAGCGTATGCTTACAAACTTCGGACAAGTTCTTTGCACGAGCCATTCTGGTAAGGATGCAACGAAACCGGTCAATGACATTTCACTAATGGTTCCATTATTAAATATTATGTACAGATTTTGTAGTACCAGGAATCTTTTCCGATACTTGAAGCGGTTCTACCACTTAACTAATAAGTGTACAGGAGACTTCTTTGTCTCAAACATTTTCATCATACAACAATAGACCATTTCGAGAATTCTAAGATGTTTTGTATGCAATGCACTGTGGGATCGGTTGGGGGGCCGAAATTGTGACAACAGAGTACGTCGTAAACAGTTGTTAGAGTGCATATCAGCGCTGTAACTAATTCTATGTCGTCACTAAATATGTATTTCAGAAAAAGTAACGTACTGGGACATCCATAGGTACAAGAAGGCTTGATGTTGGTCTGATTTTACGAAGTGGACACTTTCACAGCTACGAATTTTTTGTGGGCTAGAAGTAAAAACAAGGCTGGTGTCAAGGCCTATCTTCCGGCGCACGAAGTAGACATTGAAGTATCACGATATGACCGTCAAGAAACGTTACATACAGTTTCGAGAAAAATAACGAAAACAGGCCATAAATAATTTAATTCTAATATATTGCTGTAAAATTAAAGGAATCAAATAAGCTATAATAAAACGTCACGTTTTGTATACAATTAATAACGAAACCGGTTCTTGCTTCTATAGACTTACCCAAATTCGTATATGGGTTCATTCCTCATCTTATAAAGGGGGGGGGGGAGAACTACCAGAGATCACTTATTTTTCACACAAATGATTCATCCTCTTTAATGTTCCTCAACACTAGATATAATTATCGGTTCGGCCTGTGAAGCTGTTATTTTACAGACCATAGTAGATCTAGATGCCCCTACATTACCGATAAACAGTAGAACCCAAGATTCCATAAATTCTCGAAAGTACAGTCTCTTGAAAAAGTATGTGTGATTAAAGACGAGGTAAGATAATCCAAGCAATCATAGGGACCGTATTTATATAGAATGATTGGTGTTATTGGTGTTATTGGTGACTGAAACCCCAAAAAGCAGGCGCAACGGTTACAACAAATAGTAACTCTAATATCCTAATTTATTTCAGCTAATAATAGTGGTTCCATGGACCCCCCGGGATTATTGGACCACCTTGGCAAATGCAGCGAAGAAATGAAAACACAGTATGGCTCTATTCAATGGATGAATTCAAAACATGCACTGCTTTGCTGCTTTGACACTCGATTTTTTCTATGCCTTATTTTATCTGCAGATGTAAATGCCTATCAAATGCATTAACATTTTCCACATGGCTTAATGTCTTACGCAGATTTTTCAATGTCCGGCCGTAACTCCAAAATAAAGTCTTGAATTCTTCTATTTTTACTGATATCCCCATCAATGTTGCCGTTTATACCGTATAACGCTCTTGTAAAGCTAATCTCCAAAATTTAAATGGTTTACAATTATTTTCGTAGTAAGTAATCCAGCAAGACGAACGAGCTTTCGATCGAAGTATTCGCCGTGGTGTGCAGAGAGCACAAAGTTCAGGTGCAACTTCCTTATAATAATAATAATATATATATATATATATATATATATATATATAGATTCACAAGAAATAAACAAACGTGAAGTAACGTTTCGATCAACCCCTTAGACGCCCCAGCCGCCTTTTTTTATTGGTTAGCCCGTTTGTTGGTTTTACTGCTTAATTAGGGTAGTTAAAAAATCGAGTCTGCTACTCATCTTCGGACTTTAATTAAGAGATCGGCAACATTTGTTTCAATGATTATTACTTTACACTTATTTTTGTTATAAGAAACTACCTCAGCGTCGAGCCCTCGAAATTTCTTAAAATATTGACCTTTTGAGCCTTTAAAGTTTCTTAGCAGTTTCTTATTCTCTGATACCAGATAGGAGGTTGGAATACGCGGAGGGGGCTAGTCACACTGCTGTTAGTATATTCACACTTCATTTAGGGTACCCTCTGTTCAAGGTTAGCCTATTCTTAAAATAGCCCGTTATCAAACGATCTAAACCGCGTTGAGAGATATTTTAGGTTTCTTAGAGCAGCCCCATCCAGCCCTTGAGTTTGTAAAATTTTGGGGAGATTGAGCCCTGGTTACTTATAAACTGGTTTCTTATAAAAAAAGTGTAATGGAAGCACGCAAACAACCCTCGTGTTTACAATTTCATCTCTACATGTGTAGATAAACTAGTGTCTTATAAATAAAAAGTGTAATGGAAGCACCCCTCGTGTCTACAGTTTTATCTCTACATGTATAGATTGCAATTGACAGTGGGATTCATGTGGAGCACCAGAGCATAAATTACGTTGCACTTTTATAAGATAATCTTCTGCCAATAGCAGTTGCGTGATGAAACTTTAAATACAAACTTGATTGGAAACGAGCGGTACGAAGCATGCATACTCTCGAGTGCCAAATACTCGTACCCCCGTGCTTATTAATTTTTTAAAAT
The DNA here is from genome assembly GCA_010016025.2 of Alatinidae sp. Z8VKAUB7J3. Taxonomy (NCBI): domain Eukaryota; kingdom Metazoa; phylum Cnidaria; class Cubozoa; order Carybdeida; family Alatinidae; species Alatinidae sp. Z8VKAUB7J3. The sequence continues at coordinate 11,061,493 of JAAAKM020073195.1, read as the reverse complement.
TTATACCCACCCTGCTCTTTTTTAGGACCCCTCGGTTATTAATTTCAAGGAATTTTCCCAATACTCAAAATGTAAATGATGTCTGAAAACACTTGAATAATTTCCCATGCAACATTTGACCCTGAAACAGTAGCTAATTAGTCAATTAGTACGATTTTTATCCTCTTGTGTGTCATCCTTTTATAAAACTTCACGTAATTGAGACTGGAGTTCAGACTCCCCCTTTATTAACTTTAGACCGTAATGATAACCGCCCCGTTTATTCAGACCCCCCTTTTATTCGGCACTCCAGAGTAGTATACTTTTCTCCAATGACCAAACATCTGAACTAAGCATTCTGATAACATGGACTCCTGTATTACCTGCACAGAGATTTCCTATGCTTAAAAGAAGATTATTCAACGAGAAACTATAATTTTGGGCATTACGTAATGCCTTACTTAAAGAACATACATCGTCATGAAAACGAGGCTAGTTTGGTAGGATCTAAAATCTACTTAGTAATCGATACAGCATCTTCAGAGAACATGGACTCCTGTATGATCTACACAGAGAGTGGCTGTGTGTTCTCTATAGTCTTTGGTTTATATTTCATAGGTATTTAAATTAGGTTTTGCAAAACAAATGGGGATACTTGTTTACTTATGATAACGTTATTTTATGTCGTTCTGCAGTTTTACCTCAATCTTGTGGACAGAAAAGTTAGAATGGAAAATAAAAGTGCCATTGAAGAAGGTGTCGAATCCAATTTCTTCTCGGAGCAGAGTTTTCCAACACGGGAGAACAAATATCCTCTAACTAAGCCACTGCATCGACTTGACTCTGATCTCTTAGTAAGTACGGGTTAGACGTTTTGCTTCTGGGAGTGAATTTGGCTGAAAGCTTATTCATCTCAAATTCTCCCTGTTCCTTAGCATTTGTCTTCATCTCAACAATTTATAATTATAAAGGTTTATAGTTATAGTTATAGTTATAAAGGTTTATAGTTATATTTATATTTATAGTTATAAAGGTTTATAGTTATATTTATACTTATAGTTATAAAAGTTTATAGTTATAGTTATGAAGATTTATAGTTATATCTATATTTATAGTTTAAAGATAAAAAGAATAAGTAATTTTCTTAATCTGCATCAATACAACATAATCAACAGATATAATGACAAGTTTGCTGTAGTAAACTGCATTCTTCAACATATTGTGGCCCTAAAGATATGCTAAGTTACGTTTTCCTTTGGCGGCATCAGGTACAGGCCAGTACGTTCCGTTCCTCTGATATTTCCTGGAACCAGTGAAACAGTTACTTCACCATATTAAAGAGGTGATGAATAAATATACCACGGTAAACTTTGAGAGGAACCAATTTTCTCTTACCTTTACATGAAGATTGACCTGGTATCCCCTTGTACCCTGTTGGACAAGTAACACTTTTTGCTTCACACTTGTAGGAACCGAAAGTGTTAACACACTTTTGATCTTTCTTGCAAGGCCTTTGAATTCGACACTCGTTTACATCTATAATTTAAAAAAACCTTTTTAATCAGTTACATCATTTCTCAAATCCCTTTCTAGGATTTCTAAGCATATCTTCACCCATAAACAACACGATAAGTGCAAAATAATACTTGTTTCTACATTTACTCAATTTTGTTTCTTGACGCATTTGTTCTGGTATTTGTTGAATGATTGATTTTTGGCTGGTCGCACTATTTGATCGTTACACTTTCATAGCAATAATTTGGTAACGTGTTATTCACAAAATATCTCTTTCTAGGTTTTCCAAGCATTTCTTCACCCATAAACAACACGATAAGTGCAAAATAATACTTATTTCTACATTTACTCATTTTGTTTCTTGACGCATTTGTTCTGGTATTTGTTGAATGATTGATTTTTGGCTGGTCGCACTATTTGATCGTTAC
>JAAAKM020073195.1:11011947-11059471 GCA_010016025.2 Alatinidae sp. Z8VKAUB7J3 | reverse complement strand
CATAAACAACACGATAAGTGCAAAATAATACTTATTTCTACATTTACTCATTTTGTTTCTTGACGCATTTGTTCTGGCATTTGTTGGATCATTAATTTTTAGCTGGTCGTACTATTGGATCGTTACACTTTCATGGCAATAATTTGGTAACGTGTTATTCACAAAAGATCTTGTAGGAATCATATTATACCATAATAGTATCCGCAAGTAATGCTTGCATCAAGTGATATTTGGTACCTTTATATTACCATATGCAATCTCATAAGTATATATACATAGCCTTATGTACAGCAGCCCCCGTGTTGTGAAATGTACTGACTACCACTATCAGATTTAAGATAAACGGTACTGGGCCAAGACGATAGTAACAACAACATGAAATCTTCGCCTTTTGTGACTTCGAAGGACCAGGATATTGGGAGGAAAGAGACATTAGGAAGGATGAGATATTCGAAAGTGTGGAATATAAGTGTAGAAGGTAAATTAAGTTGAAAAGGATATTAGGAAGAAAAGACTATCAGAAAAAACCGGGACGTTAGGAATAATTGGGGAATTACAAAAAATGGGATATTAGGAAGAATGAGATATTAGGAAGAACGGGATATTAGGAGGAATGGCATATTAGGATAAATGTGATACTAGAAAAAATGGAATGTAAGGAGAAATGAGATATTAGGAAAAATGGAATATTAGGAGGTATGGGATATCAGAAAGAATAGGATATTAAGAAGTATGGGATATTAAGAAGAAGTGGATACTTCTAAGAAAGTTATACGAGAAAAAAAGAATACTAAAAGGAACGGAATATTAAGAAAAGCGCAAAATTTTCCGAAGTAGCATACGAGGAAATGTGGGATATTAGAGAGAAAGGAAGATTAGGAAGAGTGGAAAACTTCGCAGAGCGGAATATGAGGAACAATGGGGAAACTAGCTAGTATGTGACACCTTATATAAGAATCAGATGGTAAGTCCAGAAAATAATTGTAAGGGGTTATGCAGAGGTTTGACCGAGGGACTCATGAGAATTCCTGGTACTTTGGCAACGATTACCCAAGTCAGCACTTTAAGAGGTAGGTTGTTAGTGTTGAATTTTATAATGGGGGCTGTACCCTTCTTCTCCATCGTTTCCACGACATTGGGTATTGATATTGAAAATGGGAGCCTCGCTCCAAATCCCAAAACATAAGAACCCGCGTTAAGTTAACAACATAATGTGGTAGAGTCACAATAGGTTTTTCCAATGGAGATTCGGACCTACATTGTTTGATTTACGATTACCTTAATAAAGTCAGCAATGATCTATGAGACCAAGAAACCTTGTCTGATACAACGGTTTTCCTTTCTATGGATATTATTACATGTTAGTTTGCTGTAAAGGCTTAACACCGCATCCAAATAAAGCTAGCTTTCTTTCTTGTGAGTACCTCCATTATTTGGTTAAACCGCCGTATTACAATTATTCGCCACCAAAAATATCTAACAAGTGCTTTTTATAAACCTTGCGAATCCAATAGCTTAAAATACTTCAGACAAGATAAATTTAGAAAGCGCCGGTTCAGCCTTTTTGGGAGGTAATAATCACCCAATGTTTCAACCAAACAGTCAATTTGATAGTCAAGGGATGACGATGCAGAAAAGCCTAATACAAGATTTACGTCTGTAATATCACACTGTAAAGGTTGTGAAGGTCATAAAATTTTATTTGTAAGCTATTCAGAGATCAGTTTCAGCTGCGTCACAAGTCTGAATTTTTGTATTCATGTTCCTTGATCATCTAAAGTCGTCCTCTCGACTTTATCAAAGCTGCTTAGTGGGATGACGTTCTTCTCGCGTAAGGCTTTGATACTAAATCCATGGCACTTGGTCCAATTTTAAACTTCAGAGACTAGACGAAGATATCGGTGTAGACAATATTCGGGATTAATGCTGTCGCACAACCATTTCCTATTTTCTTAAATGTACAACAGAAGACAAATGTGTTTTTTATTAGTGACTTTGCAAAATACTTTTTAAGTTTTTTCACTCTGTGCCACTTTGTAATAGTTTGGGCAGAGAAGTAGATGTTTGAGAAGTACAAGTGTACTTGCTGCCCAGATGGGCGCTGGGGCTCTACGTCATTCTACCAATGGTCTGTAAAATGTACGTCTTTGCTCATAGGAATTAGTTTTACCGTACTCATCAGATTGTAATAAACAGTTTAACACCACGTGCACCTCATTTACACACCACGTTTCCAGAAGTCAAGTTGTTATCTCTTTATCCATCTTTGCCCGCGCACATTTACGACCCCTGTGGTCTCAATGTAGATTTCGAGACCCAATCGTACACAGATAACAGATTTTTGTAGGGCTGCACCGCCACAACAAAACGGACTATTCCATCTACATTCTGGACCTCCAATTTGTTTTGAGTATGTACGTTAGCGTTAGATTTCAGGCATTGGGTATAAAATATGTAATTATCGTATCTACGAAACGAATCTTGGTGCAGTAGGATGTGTTCTTGAAGGCAGGGTAGAATGCACTGTCAGCGTAGATTCTGTACAACTTTAGAGCAAACGTTTTGACGCCATTGTTTTATTCAATTTTTAAAATTCGGGGTCAATCCATAACCTAGTACATATCACAGAATGAGGTCAGATGATGACATTAACAGTGTTAGTAGGTGACCCAGGATTACACAGGTGAATATGCAATAGATACGAGCCACTTTGATGTTCTAACACTAGCAACTAGCAAAGAAGGGGAAGCGTCAATCGTCTACCGTCAACGTTTAAGCAGTATGCCCCATGAAACGTATATCTGACTCAATATGCCCTCAGTGAAAGAGGGATGTACCTAGGCCTTCCATCATGTCAAGTGGTAATTAAAAATCATGGAATTTCTGTTTGCGTAGAACCTGTGCGTGAAAGCCATCTGTTCAAACAGCCCAAATTGCTCATTATCTGGACGAGAATATACAGGACAGCCCTCATATTGTAAGATGACGCGTTTCTATTGTTCTACAACAATAACTGAAAAATTGTAAGTATCTCTAGCAGAAAATCTCCACTGTCGAAGACAACTGTGATAATAGCTGCGGTCACACTGCCACTTTTAACTGCAGCAAAACAGCGGGTTTTGATTAGGGAAGGGTCTCTGTAAAGTACATCGACTTTGATGAGGGAACGATTTTTTGTGTGTGACCGCAAATCCCACTTCAGATCTGAGGATGTTGAGTTCCAATAACAATGTCAAAAGAACAAAGGGTTTCGGATTACATTCACCGTGTCGAGTGAGTAGTGCAATCAGAACCTCAGATGTAATTAACCAATCATGTAGTAGGCTTTGACAGATTGTCGAAAGGTTCTGGGTAAACTCAAACTCAACACAAATTTCTCCGCCAAATACAAACATGTTCAGAGACATCGCACGTGAAGAACAGTGCAAGAAAGGCACGATCTGACCTAGGTGTTTAGATCCTGCGGTGAGTTAATTTTGCAGTGTGACCCCAAGCCCTGGGGTAACTGAAATACCAAGACAGATTTGACACCTCGGATTCCAAAGCGGAAAAACCGTTTCACTATGGTGTGTGTGACCGTAGCTGATATTATTGCTAGGATTGCTCATCGTGGTGATATAAAGTAACATACAGGTAATCAATTGTCTCACGGTATCGTCACTACTATTGAGGAACGCGATGTTTCCACTGCATTCTCCTAGTCTTCATCAGGCGACGTATAAACTCTCTCTGAGTGTTACCATTTATGCTTGACGCTAATTGTCCGTGATTGGTGCATCGATCCTCATATTGTGGATACCCGAATATTTAAACGAATTTTAGCGCATTCTTAGCATGGAAATGGCATCAACGTATTCGAAACGTTTCGATTAGAAAGAGTTCCCCGTCGACACTAACATTGAGAAGTTGCGTTTTCAGCTTTTCCCGCTCTGGAAGGTTCTGTTACATGAAAATTTCTATGCGAATACAAGTAGTGTAGTACGGATGAAAGGCCTACCTGTGATAGTAAAGTTTTGGTTTTAAAGTTTTCCAGCATGGTGTCGACGAGACCTACAAAAGCCCGATGAAGGGTACTTGATATTTTGGTTATAAACCAATGACAATGTAATCTGCGTTTGTATAAATTTATGTATTGCGTTGTGCAACGGATTTATTTTGTTAAATGTTTTCGCCAGACACTGATCACAGCTATTGGCTGGAGTGAACAGATTCTGAAGTGAAGTAGGGGAACTTTTCGCGAAGAATTTATAGGAAAGGAAGGGATTGAAACACGCCTCAGAAAATACTAGGCACTTGAACGACACGTTTTCGGTCATTCGTGTCATTGACAAACGCGTAAGCTGTGAACAGATTCTTTTTGTCGACAGAGAACCGCCTTCTTTGTTTTGATAAATGCCGTTTTCAGAGTTGCGCAGTGAAAAGCAGCAGGTGCTTTGACTAATACCTTAAATAAATCATCTTGGTAGTTGTCGCGGGGTTTTCATGCAGATGTTTTCCTATTACGGAGTCTAATTTAGGAACTATCGACTTGGTTTTTGTTTAGACGACTTGGGTGTTTTCTCCGAATCTTTAGTGTGTTTATATCTGAAGGTCTGTCCCGCAACCTCTGCGACACAAATTACACATTCAGAAACTACTGGTATGCCTAGTTACATGTAAGCATTACGCACTCCCGATTACGTCATCTGATCTGAAAGTAGTTTAGGACGTACTTTTGGCCTCAACCAAGACACGTGACTCAAAAGTCAATCAATCTGCCCAAAGTTTAATTTCAAAATCATAAAATTGACTGGTAGAGAGGGGATTTGAGACCAGAAGTTTGGAAAAGTACTAAAGAAGACGAAAATATTGGGATTCCCTTGCCAACCAACAGACCTTAACGTCATTCCTGCACAAGTAGGCGAATTACTCTTAGTGTTTTGAAATACAAAAGAATGAAAGAAAGATATTATCCTGAAAAGAATCATCAATTTACTCTAATTGAAAAAACAATCTGCAGGATGTTCTGCAGAAAGTAAACAGATTGCAGCATATCTAGACATCTTTACCTCGGGGTATTTCTTTTAGCATTTTGTGCTGTTTTGAGTTCTCTCAGAGGTAGATCTACAGTAACTTTTAGTGCTTGTTTTATTTTAGTAGCCAACATAGCAACTTTAGCTTTTATTTTTTAATAGCAATACCAGATGGCCAACCCTATACAGGAGGTCAGAGGAAGGCTTGCTCATTTATTACCCATTTTACTATTAGTATTAGATTTGTTTTCATTTCACCAGCCAGATGACCAGCCTCATTTAGGTCGTCAGAGGACGGCTGCACTTTATCAATTTGTTTATTAGTTATTTCACTGTAGAATAACCGTAATTGGCACGTGCCCACTTCGTCACCACATGATCTATGTCACAACATTCACAAAATTCAATAATCAACTCACCATCATACCTCAGTTCACCAATTATATGTTCAACATTCATTACTTCCACGATAACCACCTAACACACTTTAAGAATTAAATTTGTAAATTTCAACCGCAGCTAAAGATCCGCCTGCTACCCAACGATGTTAATGATTAAACCGCACCCCCGCGGAGCCCCCACTGCTTATCAGGGGGGCTGGTATGAAACATCGGTAGATCTACAGTAACTGGCTTTTTAAGTCTATTGGACATTATTTCTTCCTAGAATCCCTCAGGGACTACCTAAAAATCATCGCAAGCGATGGTCTAAGTTTATAGAGAAAATGTATCAAGTGGGTATCGCAAAAATTCAAATGTAAACAACACGATCAAGTATATCTTTGAAATTCTGACGAAAAAAAATTGGAACCCAAGTCGTTTTAAACACTAAGATTTCTATAGGGTTCAGCGTGCTCTCGTGAAAAACCAAACAGAAATTTAAAGGTTTCTGAAATGTGAATTCCCAAGCGTTCATCTCATCATAGTAGACAAAGTTTAAGAAGCAGCAAGAGAAGTTCTCCATAAGTTAAAGAGGCGCTTCTAAAACTACAACATGGCGTGAATTTAAGCTGAGATATAATCAAAACTAACAAATTTTCAGGGTTATAAAAGCCTTTCACCTGTATTTTTGTACATGAAAATTAAATTGATTTGTATTATTTTTGTACATGAAAATCAAATTGATTTGTATTATTTTTGTACATGAAAATCAAATTGATTTGTATTATTTGAACAAAACTTTAAGAGAGAGAAATCTGAATCCTGCATATATAACCAAATTGCTGCGGCTTCAAAAACAAGTGTAGCAGCGAGAGGGTTTTCTGCTTTGGAAATAATAGTCACGATCTTCTACAATCTATTTACGATCTACAACAATTCAGAGAAGCACGCGCGGCCGCCGAGCTACCGAAGAAATGAATCAGAGAAACTGGCAATCTCTCAGTGCAGTCTCCTGATAAGCAATGTGGCCTTTTCCCGGGGTCCGTTCTTTCGGCCCTTTCAGAGAAACAAGCGCCTCTCTTGCTTAGTTTTCAGTGTTTGTTTTTTTGTTTTGTCTTAGTTTTTTGTTGTCATTCTTTCTTTTTAAATCCTCTTCCCACTCTGCTTTCTTGGATGTAATAAGTGGAGCGGGCTTACAGAGACGAAAACACTGCTCTCCCAACAACAATTGCAACTCACTGGTACTCACTCTGCATTTTAATGTGGACGTCTGTTTTGTGGTGTACTCTCGGGTATCTAGTAAACGTCCCCCCCCGCTAATTAACTTTTCAAAAATTTTCCACCCAGGACATTCTTATTCCAACCCCCCCGCCTATTAATTTTTTAGTAATCTATCCATTAAGTGTAGTGCAGCATTTGGATCTCTGTATACAGTAGGACGCTGGCTTATTTGCTCACCTTGAGAAAATAGATAGTAACTATACCACAAGGCTCTTGTCGCTGAACACCATGTGAAAAGAAATTGAAACATCATTTTCACAAGTAGATGTTGGTAAGAGAAGTCAATGAAAGTCTGTGTAGAGCTAAAGATGGACACTACAGTTGATTTTGTGTTTTGTAAATTGTAAAGTAGTGTGTTCTTCTTTAGGCATTTTAAGTGGTTGTAGACCATGGATAGAACAAAGTGGTACATGTTCTTTGAGTGTTTGCTCCTCTTTAAATCCATGGAGACAGTAGCAGCAGATATATTTTGCGCCATTAAATATATGCATTGCCATGCGAAATCAAGCAAGATAATCTGATTACAAGCATTCAGGTATAAAATCACCTTGCCTCTATCTTATCATAACTGCTATCGTCCGTATCTTCAAAGCAAGGGTCCTTAAATAGATATATCGTCAGTACATGCACATGTATATAGACCTGTAAACTGATCTATGCAACCAGAGAAGGAGAACCTGTCACTGGTTTTCCAGACTATCGCTTCAATCGAGTCTTATAACACCAGGTAGAAATGGAAGATTTTCATCTTTATTCTCGATTTTTCGTTTTTGTTTGAATGCGCCGACATAGAATGTCATCCCCTGGATATGAAGAAAGTGATAGGCTTTCAATTTTGGAAGAGGCAAGAATCGGGAAGTTATTACCAAGCTCATGGTGATGATAGTACGAAAATCATATCGTCAAAGTAACCAGTTCAGAAAAACACAATATTTTTCTACCTTAGATCCCATAAGAACTCTTACCATAACACGAAACACATGCTTATGGACATCACAAAGGTATCTTCTCTGGCAAGCATTTGTATGCAAAAGCAATCTCCTACTATATGGAAAAATCTCTAGATGAATGTATTGAGAGAAAATATGCTGGAGACAGTGTTGTGACAGCAAACGTCAACCCCACATCAATGAGTAATGTACATATAACAGTAGATAATGATAAAGTATACTCTGTATTTTTTTTTCTTCTGTCTCTTACTTATACATCCACTAACTATGCTCGGCTTGCTATGCACATACTCTGAGAGTATCAGAAAAAAAAATGTGGGCGCTGAGTGTCAAGGGCTCGCTCATGTGCCGCTTGTTATAGCATTCAGGGGTGGAGGTCCAGTGATAGCCAGCTCTGACTTGTAGAGATGATACTGATGGATTTAATTTCCTTTATAGCCACAATCGTTAAGATGCAGAACGGCCAACGCACGTCAAAGAAAGCATTTATCACAATAAGTAGTGATAAGAAGGCCGGTTCGAACGGAGATAGTACAGCATTATAATCATACCACACACAGTGCATCAGGTATGGCACCTGCTTGTATTTATGAAAGCAATGAAGTGCAACTGTCAACGAATGTAGCCACCTATCACAACAAAGTTTCAAGTGAGTGATCTTCTGAGGATAAGTAAACTAAGACGATCGTTTCAAAATAAGATACTTGCCCAACTGGTCAGAGGAAGTCTTTTTTAATTCTCACGTCAACACACTACACAAAACAAAACAAAGCAAAACACTGAAACGATTCGGGGTCAATTCTACGTGGAAGAATTACAAAAAGTGATGGTTAACAAAGAGGAAACTTACCGTTGCAACGCAAAAGTGGTCAAACGTCTCCAGCCAAATGACAATGTCATGCGACTGATTCTTAAATTTCTCAATTCGAACGGCCCCCATATTATTGTTAGGTCATGCCTGGGCGTAGTCCCCTAAAAGTCTAGTTTGCAATTTCATTGTTCTGCCACCGACCCTGCAATTGCCTGAGTTAACTGTGCTATTTGATCTAACAAGGGCCCTAACTGTTCAGCAATTGTGAAGTCAACATAGATAACATTGACAAGTTTTGTCATCATTTCTACTCCGAGGTCGTCCAGGGCCTTTATGAACTCAGCTGAGATATCGTCTGGTCCTGCTGCCTTCCAACTTCCGTGTAGCGTATCGCACTTTTTCCTCTAAGATAGAGAGGTCCTACTGATTCTTCATAGTCACCGGTTTGTCTCCCCTGTCATCAGCAAACAGCTCGTCTATGTATTCCCTCAATCAGGATTTTCAGAATCACAGGATTTTCTCTTTTTCTAGTAGAATGGTACCATCCCTTGCCTCGATACAGCTGGTCGCACAGCAAGCTCTGACGTTCGTCACATGCTTCACTTTCTCGTACATCAGTTGTTGGTTCATTTTCCCAGTTGTTCTACCTCGTCACACATGCTATTTAAGTACCGCTCCTTCTTATCTTGATATTTCCTCCGAATTTATCTGTTTATGGCTGCATACTCCTCCTCTTTTCATCCGATTTTAGCCTGTCTTTGTTCTATGAGCGCGAGCATTTCATTGGCCATCCACTCTTGTTTTGCCTACAGATACACTGGTGGAATTACATTGTTCGCAGAACTCACCAAGACATCTCTCACCTGGGAGTTCAACTCCTCGCCACTGTCAATGTCACAAAGAGGTGTTTCCGAAGCCAGTTCTTCCTCTACATGTTCTCTGTATCGCAACTTGGTTTATTTGCAATCATTTAAGTTGCAAAGATCCTTCTTTACTGGCTGATGGGATGCAGTTAGTTTCTTCAGTTTGACCTTTACAGTGCTTACTACTGGTGTGTGATCAGTGTTGCAGTCTGCCCCTGGATAGCACTTTGTCTGCAGTACGGCATTTGGGAACCTCCTGCTCACTGTGATCTAGTCGATTTAGTTTTTAGTGTTTTTTTTTTCTTTCCAACCTTTGCGTTTACGTCGCTCAACACCATTATCATTTCTTGTGAGTTGCAGTGTTTCATTGCTTGGTCAAGATCTTTGTAGAAGCTGTCAATGTCTTCTTCAGAGCTAGCACTTGTTGGGGCGTACACCTCTATTACTACTAAGTTGTGAGGCCTTGCCTGGATCTTAACAACTAGAATCTAATATGAGATTGCCCAGTATCCAATTAATGCCCTTGATACTTGCTTTCTAAGTACCACGCCAACTCCCCTTTCGTTTTTCCTCTCCGGTCCTGCGTATAACATGGTCACGTTGTCTGACTTAACCTCCCGGCTTGTGTCCACCTTACTTCGCTCAAACCCAGGATATCAATGCCCATTCTCTCTATATCCTGCTTAACATTCTCCAACTTTCCTTTCCGGTAAAGAGATTTTACGTTTCACGAAGCAACTTTGAAACTGGCCCCAATATTGATTTGCTTACGCCATGATGACGAGGTTTTCGCGGGAGACGACCTTGGTAGCCTCGTTTCTATCACTGCCGGACGCGCTACTGCCAATAGGGTTGCCAGCATCGATTACGTTGTTACTTTTTGATGAATTTTGTGGCATTTTCATGGTAATCTTGGGGCGAAGATACCATGGTGGGGGCCCAGTTCCCTTCCGCGTGCTTTTGTATAGGGTAGCTCCCCTGGGTGTCGACCAGGACTAACGGGCACCACCTACCCGAGACTACCTCCGCCGTCCTAACCGATTTCTCACCGTTAAACGTCTATTCTGCCGTTGTAGGTGACGCGCCATTTAAACCAATGGCGCCAGGGACTGACCTTGCTCCCACACCAGAGCATGTTCAACGTCAGTGCGACATGATGAGGGAGCTTTCGGGGCGACAGTTCCTCCCTGCTTTTTGTTCATGAACCTGACCGCAAGGCAGCAGGTTCCAGTTCTTTTTTCGGGCGCTGGAGACTCGCATTAGCCAGAGGTGCCATTAGCCGCCAGGGAAGAGGCCCTGACGTTGCTCGGTGGTAACGACGAGGACGTTGGCACATGGCCAACCATCAAAGATTAGCACTTCCGTTTCAAAAAATGAAGTACCGAGCAACAACAAAGGCATCGTTTCACCAAAAGTGCGCATTCAACGGAAACGTTACCTAACAACATCATATAGTAAGGGCAATTTCAGTCGAGACAAAGGAAAAGATTCAAAATCTGCAGATGGGACACGATTGCGTTCAGAATACGTAAATCCTGAAGATCTATCCCATCAAGGTAAGGATATTCCATCACAAGCTGATCATTTAAGAGATACTGATTCTTACAAAAACATGTTTGTTCATGATATTCAAAGATCCGATCTAAAAGTGGTCTCAGTCTCTTCTTCGGTTACCAATCATACAATGCCTAAAGATGTACAAAACGATAGTAACGAGGCACGTTTTGATAACTCCCCTAGCAAGATCATTTACGCAGAGAAGGGGACTAGAATTGATGCTAAACAACATCTGCTTATTAGCAACCCAGGCAAAGCCCGAGAAGAACCAGAGGAGTCCCACCACTTTGATAGGACAACTCCTTTCATTTTGAACCCACCCTCAACAGAACAAAACTATGATCAGACTGCAGTCGATTGCCATCAAAATGCATTAAACAGTAACGTCTCTGCTTCACAAAATTGCCCACATTCTAATGAAAATATTGAAAGCTTCTGTGCACAAGTTGAGGAAGGGGAATTGGTGCCAATAGAACTGTCACATTGCAAATGTGTGGCACAGATCTCCGAAGCTGACCTATATAGCTATGTCGCCGACGTTCAAAAGAGGAATCCATTTCTTACCAACAAAGTTGTTGAGCACATAAAGACCAAACGTAACATTGAATACTTCATCAATATTGTGGAAAATGATTCCTTCATCAACCTACCTCATATTTGCACACAAAATGTGATGCAATCTGAGTTGACTTCGCCACAAAGCAGTCTTGCTACACGCAATAGTGTTGAATCAAACAAGAAGAGAAAGAGAGCAGACGATCAACAGTGGTCATCCTTTCTACCTCCAAGAAAAATCATGGCACTCAACCCGTTTTTTATCACAACACTCTCTCGGTTACAGCGGAAGAGAAAAATAGACGAAGATGTAAATGAGATTGACGTCTTGCGCGGTCAATTGTTGCCATGCAAAATGGCTCGATTACACGTGTAAAAGTGGACTGTTGTAGCGTTGTTAAGGTGTATAAGTGAATAGTGCACGATGTAGACGATGTAAGAATATTTAGATTGTTGTGGAAATTGTTTATATGTCGGGTCACTAAAATAGATTAGGTAAGGTATCCATTAGGACATGCAGCAAGAGATGTATGTTAGTCGTATTGTTAAGTCGTAGATATGACATATGTCAGGAATGCTTTGCTTCAAAAAGTGGCATTTATAGACTAGAGAGTCAGAGAGACTCTAACTTTATATAGTAAGGGGATTGCGTGATATAAGATAGGCGTTCGATACGTTTAGATACTTCATCCTGATATCAAATATCATTCTGTAATATAAAACTCTTCAGACAGTACAGAATCATTCAGAGCATGCTCAGTTGAACCCGTCCATACATAGCCCCTTCCCCTCTCGTCCTTCCAAAAACACTAAATTCACAAACCGTATAAATGGAAAATAGCAAGGAGATGAGAAAATGATAGTCCTACATCTCTCTCGCCACTTACGTATTTGATGCACCATCTCCAAAAACAAACATTAAATATACAAATACCAAACACGCATTATGCCTTTGCAATATTGTATTGTTCACGCTTCCTTAGTTAACAAGCCACGGGCTAATACACGATACACAAATATTAGAGGGAGTAATGCAATGAAATGTTCTACATCCTTCTTTATAGTAGCATCGACAATTTATCTTGCACATTACACATGTCGTTCAAATAAATGAAAAATAAGAGCTATTGAGGGAATGAAGCAATGATGTGTCTCAAAGTTGCAATGGCAAACTTTGGCCAAGTTGTTATTGAGCCCTTTCAAATCATTTGACATAGCAGGAGTATTTACAGATGTCAAATACAAAAATATCACCAACCAATATTTTAATTATAGGGAAACACACATTAAGTGACTACTTCTATTTCGTGAAGCAATAAATCATATCAAATCGAAAGTGTTTACTCGGATGTCAATATGTTAAATAAATTGATTAACTCAAGGTTCAGAGTCCCTGTTCCTCTACAATTAGATGTGATGAATGTACAGCTATTAAACAAGCCGGTAACAAAATCATGACTGGTATTATAAATTAAGAAACTATAGATTATAATAACGATGGAAAGAAACGTGAAGGTTTTCAAATAAGTAAAACGTCATATTTCAATTATTGCTTCACACCCAAACTTGTTTGTCTGTCTGGCATTTATTGCGGTGTGGATTGGAATCAATGACGCCATCCTTGTTATACTTCGCGGTCCTGCGAACAGATTTATTCGTATGTTTTAAAAGATATCATGCAAAAACTATGAATGTAATGTATATTACATCGTTTTTCGTAACTACTTGTAATTTCTTGGTTTTTGTTTATAAATTTGTTTTGAAAAGAAAGTAAAATATGTCACTCATGGGACCCGAACCCGCTTCCGCGATGTGTGCTCTGAGAATTGAGCCATGTAAACCCGAGTTTTAACTTATTCTCTTTCTCTAGCCGTAACACCAGCTTTGTATCATCCACCGTTGGACATCGACATCCAGCTCTACGCAAGTTGGAGACCGACCTTTCTGTGACATGTGACTTGATCAAGGAAAGACTGCCATTCGGTCCTTCAGTCTGTCCAAAGCCGAAAGAATTGCAAAGTGTTAGCAAGCAGAGAAGACTTGTTATATCAGTTTTGAAAGTATAGAAATAGGAAATATGTCAAATTATCGTATGCTATATTATACGTCAAAACGTTATCGCATATCTTACCAGAGATTGAAGTCACAGCTCAACACATAGTTTTATAAGACAATGAATCCATGGAGAAAATGGTCATGGACTTTCATCCCAATAACATTCTATTTGCAAGTAGATCATCAATCCGGATTCCTTCACAAGGCCGATATCATTAGCAATGTATCTTTCAAATGTCGTCCATCGTATGTCGGATTTTTACAAGAAAAATGCGATCAACAATATTAAAATATAAGAAGTAAATAAACGATACCAGAAAAGTACACTTCCCACCATTGTATACACAACAGAAACATAGAAATATTACAACATTATTATAAGATGAGGTACACTGTAACTTACCTTCAACAACGACTTCAGTTTCATTCGATTTCAGTACTTTGATAATATTTCCACTTTTCTGGTAAACTAAGTTGCAGTAGTAAATTCCGGAATCAGCATACATGACGTTCAAAAGTCCAAATGTCCGATTTGAATTGTAAGCTACCACTCTATGTTTCCATTTATCAGTTACAGTAAAAATATTTTTACCCTCTGCTTGTATATCAAGAGTGTTGGTAGTTTTATTATGTTTTCCACATGAATATTGAAGTAAGGTACCTCCTTCTAGGTCATACTGCCAAGTAAACCAAACGTTTTGTCCCCTATAGACGAGCACGTTTGATGGAGTGCTGGACGTGTATCGAACGGAAACTGTAAACAATGGAAAATTATATTGTTATAACAGTTTTACATCAGCATATTGTAAAATTTTGATATTCTGTAGTGTCAGTTGCAGGAAAAAAATTTAATGGTAATATAATAGTTCATGACTTAAGCATGACTAGTTTCCATAGTTCTGCTTTTAGTCCTTCTTTGCCCTCCCCTTTTTGATCTGGGCCGATATTTATAACAAATTACCCGAAGGTAATTCCACAAAGCCCAGCGTAATTCCCTGAAGCCTCAGGTAAACTGGTATTCATAAATCCAATTATAACTAACAAATTTTGGTAGTTATACATTTTAGGGCTATTTTCTTGTAGTAGCTTTATCAAACTAATAACAATAGGAAATGGTTAATTTCAGTAAAGGGGAAAGCGAAAGCTTCTCTTCCTGACTAATATCACATTTTTGATAAGGTTAATCGCCACTCCTATCCTCAGTTGAATATCACTACTTCCTTCAGCGTTCCTGATAGTCGTGTACAGACTCCATGAGCATGGTAGAGTTTCTTGAATTGAACTCTGATCAGTCATATTATATTTTGTCTTTGCAATACTATTGTACCAATGTAACTAGGATACTTCCTCTGACATTCCTTTACGGAACATAATCATTGCAATAAGCACTGAAATTAACTCGAGGAAGTGCTTTGTAAGGAATTGTCACATGGTGGACGTCAGTAAGGGAGGTGTGCGTCTCGGGAAACGTCTGCTTACCCATTAAAGGGAACCTGAGCAGGGACAGTTTCATGAAACTTTTCTACATATCAATCCTATTAAGACAACAGTGTTATAACCATCTTTGATACATTACGTAAGCAAAGGGAATTAGTACTTACGTAAGGAGGTCTGTTGTAGATCCTAGTTTTTTTAACTTCTGTTTCAGCGAAGGAATAAAGTGTATTATAGCATCGTCTTGTATTGCAACGAGGACGATAGTATCAATTGTAAGTTTATCTAGGTAAACCTCCATGTCCTTCGCAGCTTGTTGACTTGAATGTGTATCAAATGCTCTGGAGCTTATGACACGTCCTGTCCATGGAATCAGGAAAAAAAGGAAAAAAAAGACCATTTTATTTTCTTCTGGCAGAATTTACTCTCCCCAATTTATTATGAAATATGTTAAGATAAGGCTACCTATCCTCATGATGTGTTTTGCTGGTTTAATTGTTTGTTTGTTCGTTTTTTTTTTAATATTTTGTATTTGTTTTCAAGGCTGTTAAGTAAGAGCTTCCAAATCAACAAAGTCAAAAGGATCTATCTGAAATATATGACGCATCTACATTGAAGTGCATAAAGCTATACGATTAAACATCAGTACTGTATTTTAAAAATTAATAGAGCTGACAAATACAAAATAAACGGTAGGAATGATTAATAGTGTCTTATTGTCACAATAAATATTACTAATCATTATTTATCTACAAAAGTCAACTCACGTGTTCAAACCTTTCACGTTACATAATAAACTATTCAACAGCATTCAACAGCAGGTCCTGATACTTTTTGCCTTCCGTTCGTATTTAAGCTGCATGATTTTTTAACTCTTGTGTTCATGTCATGGAATTCATGCTGTTAAAATGTGCATCGTATCTGAACTCACTTGTCACCAAACCTCTTCCTCCTGCGCATTATATGAAGAGTAGTTATCTTACAAGTAGAACAGCATTTTGGTTGATTATAATGAAGTATAGAGGCAGTGCTAGTTTTAGAGGGGTGCCGACTGTGCCGCTGCACAGGGCCCCGCACCTAAGATGGAAATTGAGGGTCCCCACACAGCTCAATGAAGGCAAAAAAAAATTGATCTATTTATACAAGTACTAAAAGCAGGGCCCCCAAATCACGTTATGGCACAGGGCCCCCTCTTGCCAAAAACCGGCACTGTACAGAGGTTCTCGTATTCGGAACCTAATTGCAAGGTCAATAAAACGATTACCTCGGTGGTTCCCCTTATAGTGTCACTAATTGTTGCTTTACTAGCTGTTACGCTACAATATGCGTTACCATTTCTCTTTTGCACTCTTTAAGACAACATGTACTTATTTCGGCATGGAGAGAGCAATGCTGAACATCACTCGGAAGGACAAGGTCAAGATTGAAATTATAAGATCGGGAACTAAAGTGAGAGACATCACCGAGAAAATAGAATACACAAAAGGCCAGTGGGCAGGACATGTCGCCCGAATGGAGAAGTTGGGAATCCCTGTTTGATATAAAACACTTTTAAAGGAAACGAGTATTGTTTTAAGTTTGCAGGACATGTTTTAGATATATGTTATCAACCCTCAATTAACATAATTGTACAGACTAAACCACACTATGGGTGTTAACTTTTAACTATTAACAGATGTGACATAAGCCTAGCTTGAACTTAACAACTTCTGCTATAAATCTTTCTCTCTTCTAACACTTCATATTTCCCCTCGTATCTCCCCTTATCACTTATTTTCCTCCTTAGGGGCAATTAGTGCTTTTCTATTGTTTGCAATATTTGGTCTTACTTTATTAACTCGTTTCATCACGCTTGTAGTATACCTTTGAAAATGATGTAAGAAACATCGAAAGCTCAAGATCTAATATATTGCTTGTATTTTATTGCGTTGACCGAAGTAAGCAACATGCTCCATCTTTTATTCGTCAAACATCAACTCCTAAAAGGAAACAGCCACTTCGGGTTTCAAAGACCAAAAACACCACTAAGCAATGTGACTCTGCCATAGGGCAGCACTTGCTTGAGAACCTAGACTATGCCAAAGTGTACACTGACGATTGCTTTCGTATCATAGGAAAGGCCAGGTCTGCATTTCATTTGGCCGTTCTGGAGTTAGTCCATATAAAACGTAGAAAGCCTTTGCTATGCAGACAAAAAGAATTCGTTTTCACATTAGGCCTATTCAATCAATCTAGATGAAGTGAACACTGATGGGTCCAAAGACACAAACCATTCAGGCAGTCTCATTTCCGATTGGCTCTTTCAAAATTACAGTAGGATATTACTCTTTTCACACGTTTCATTTTGATCATTGTGACGATTGTACTCTGAGGAGAGTAAGACGTAAAAGCTCTCAAGCACATATTGTTTTCGCTATTTCGTGCAAAATTATTTGATTCTCAAATATGTGAAACCCAAGTTTTTCGGTTAATAAGCCAGGAATTTGGTTAATACGTCATCAGTACGCGCACAAGTTTACCGTAGGAGTAATCAGCGCCACCTCCCCGAGCCTTGAAGTTGCGTCTGTCATGGCGGCCACTGTTGCGACTCTGTCATATTTGTAGCTAGCTCTTTTCAGAGATAGATGAAGGACTTATGTCATTATTTATAATTCTCCGCCCCATTCAGCTATAGAAGTAGATATGAAGCTGTTTATAAAAGAGGGGAGAGTAGCACAGTAATCCGGAATGAGATGTGTTTATCAATATGTACATGAGAATAAATGAAGATCGCTTACAAAGATGAAGTATTAACTGAATTTCACAAGACTGAACGTGTGTCTTAATAACTCATTAATACAATTTAACAAAGGTTTCAAAAAAGTACGCAAAACATGAGCAATGGGTTACCAATGAAGAATAGGTCAACATCATAATCATCATCATCATCATCCTCTAATTAACTACAGTGGACTTTGCCAAAGTCTAATAATGAGATCCAGGAAGAGCTAGAGATGGAGGACGAAGAGGGTTTGAAATTTATGGAATAATTCATAGTGTGATATTCCGCCATAAAGCTATCTGGCTCCTGGGCCCATAACCTCATAAAAGAGAGAAGAAAAACGCAGTAATCAGGAATGAGATATGTTTGGATTACCTTTATATATATTAGATTACCTATAGATATCTTATATGAGAATAAATGAAGATTATTAACAAATATGAAAAATCAACTGATTTGACAAGTTTCAACGTGTAGCTTAGTAAGTCCTTAATAAAATAAGAATCAAGCTTTCAAAAGCAACGTAAACCATAAGCAATAGGTTACCAATGAGGAATAGGTCATCATTATTGTCATCATTACCGAATTAATTGCCGTGGGCTTTCCCATAGTGTAATAGTTTGCTTTCATTTTAATACAATCTAAAAGTTTGTTTCAGGCTGCATCAACACTGCAGGGAATACGCAAGAATACCACAATACCACAGCATTGTGTGACTTGCTATTGACAGGATTCAAGGTATATGAAATTTGGAGGGAAATGAAAACTCGGGATACTGTCGAACTCAATGACAATTAAATTAAATTCAATGACAAATATCAGGGGAGAATGTAGCCTATGTACAGTGAAGACGGGCACTTGATAAAACCACGGTGCTTTACCTAAGTAACTTTTAGGGAGAGAGAAAGCACTAGTACTTGATTTTTGTCATTTATTAACACACACATTAATTAACGATGGCACTAATTAACGTTGGATCATTTGAAAACATTAAATTGCTGATAAAACGCTAATTAGTGTGCATCAAAATGCATTTTTAGTTAAAAAAACCCCGTTAATTAGATCAACGTTAATAAAAACTGTATTAATTTGTGTACACATTAATTTTGTGTATTAAGGTAGGTGTGCAGATTTGATATGTTGGAAAAGATATATGGACTAGGGTATTCAACAAGTCTGAGAAATGCTCTGACACATTTCAAAACTCTAGGACAGACGACCATGAACTAGGGGATGCTATTTTACGTTGAAGTCCACTTCTAGAGGATGCTAAGCATACCAAGCATCCCCTGGCTATGGTACTGCTAATTTGAGGGCTGAAGTCTTAGCAGCTGGTTTGTGTACATTAAAAAATGTGTATATTACAATGCACAGAGGATAAAGCCTAGGAAACGATAAGTCAGAAGGGGTGGGGGTGCTTAGGGAGTTTGTAAACAGAATAGTAAGGAGGCTTTTGGACTGGACAATGTGTCAGCACCAATGACACAGGAGGAGTATTGGCTTTATAAGCTTCACTCCCTGTGATGTGCAATCATATCCAATCAAGTTATGTAATATCCAGCATGCCTGCCACCCTGTAAATAGGCATGTTTGTATCATAAGAATAGATTCGGTGAATGGACTACGTGCGTGATTGATTTGGTATCCTTGGTTAAACATTACAACTGTGGACCAGAATTATCACAATGCCAACCTTAGCTAGGAAACCCGAAGTGTTCTCCAATAATGTGGAACATGGTCATCTATATTTCAAATTGTTCGAGGTATATCTACAAGCCAACGAAGTTAGAAAGGACAAAGATCGTCCAAATTTGCTTCTGTCATACCTAGATGGAGAAATTTTGTTGAGGAAAGTCTCGGGGACGATGAACTAAAAAGCTTCGACAGTATCAAGCAACTGATCTTTGCAAGGTATTGCAGAGAAGATGCTACATTAGAGAGGCTAAAGCTTTTGGAGATGCTGCCTGTAAAGAACGATTTTAAGTCTTTTAACAGAATGGTTTTTAGACAAGGAGACAATGCAGGAGGATCTTGCAAAGACTGTGTTCCTCAAGGCGGGTGATGGCAGACTGAAGGAGGAGCTGATCTTATAAGCACCTCGCAGCTTTAAATACCTACTTGTTGTGGAAGCCATCACTTAATGGTGGGGATTTGAGGTTATACGTAAAGAAGAAACACCAGCTTGCCGTTACCTTTACGCAACACTACTGTGCCTTGCAGATCGACTGCAAGTAAGTTTGTAGAAAAGCCCTCAAGAGCCAGTTTTTGCCACAATAGCCATGCCTCGAAAGAGCGAGCTGACATTCTGTAGCTGAAGGAAAGTCGGACATAAGTCGAGCGACTTCGCATGTCCAGCACGGAGGAAGAAGTGTCACAAATGCAAGGCAGAAGGACATTTTGCCAACTTTTATTGAGATAAAAACTCTATGAGGTAAGGGAAGTACCACATCCAGTAAGGAACATTCTAACGTTAGTTTGCAAAGTAGTATAATGTCAGTTACTGTAGTTAGTGTGGTGGAACCAGTTACTACGACACTTAGTACTGTGACAGACAATCATACCAAACCCATCACTCTACGTGTCACTGTTGGGGGATTTCCCGTACAATTTCAAATGTCGCGGAAATCAAAGAAACAGAGGTCGTATAGAAATTCCTAACTAAATTGAATCTACACAGAATGTTTCCGCGTCATGCAATACAAGTGTTCAAGTCATTTGATTGTAAATTTTTTTTGTTGATTAGCAAGTGTTTCCTTTGATCAAAACGTTAAAATGTCAGATGGAGATGTTTCGAGCTGTTTCCGTATTAAACTACTTAGTCTACCAAAAGGGAAAAGGAGAAGTTGAATATACGTCCGATCTATAAACAGACCCCTGAAATTGTGTAAAGTTTTCGACTTTGCTAATATTTCAGGATGACTCCTTAAATGTCCGACTTCGTACTGCGTAAAATCAATCTTATAACCAAACACGGACTAAATTATCGTTACCAAGTTTCGTCTACACATCGCTTAGGAGTGCTTTTTACGAAATGTAGCTGCTGGAGACCCACAGCAAACAGTTTTATGCGCCAGTGATTAGGCAAGGCGGTTGTACACAACCGAGACATACGCTGTTACAGGACATGCATTCGAAACCGAAGTTGTGCCGATATGATACAACTTCCTTTTCAACATCAGTTTGTGAAATTGCTAATTCTGCTTACGTTAAAAACATCATAAGAAATTGATGGGGTAGTCGCTGATGTCTATGAGAGAGTTTAGAACCCAAATATTCTTCCACAAATTAGGCTGGTGGTTGATATTAAATTACCTCCGTGGTCTGTATCAGACGATAACCAGAAACTATGTCAACCTAAACATGCATACAACAGGTATTTTACGGAGTAACCGCACGAGGAAAAGGACCTCTAACAGATGCAACGAAACAGCAACGATACACGAAAGTTAGATGTAACATAACGCAACTGAAGTCTTAAAGATATTCCCAAAATATCCAATTCACAAAACGTATTTAAGATAAAGAAGATTGCAATGTTTATTCATACCACAGTTAGACGTCAATATTAGACAAGTTATTGAGAGCCAATGATATTTCTCGACAACAGGGGCTCGATTTCGTCATCTTAATTTGATTGATACGAATGGGAAGATAAAGTTTACAGCCAAAGTAGCAACACATTTTTTCGAGTATGTCCCAAATTGTAAGAATAACATGATATTGAGCTCTAGGGTAAGTAATAATATTTCACAGTGTGATTATATATGTATACTTTTTTGAATAAGTAAGGTATTTTCTCTTGTTAAAAAACATTAACGTTTCCTGTACGGATGACATCATCCGGCAACGTGGGGAATGATCAGAGTTGCTGCATGCGATAAAATCATGCTGTACGTCAGGACTATAAACCAACCTTTTGATGATTAATTTTAATTTAATTTTCTTTTCTCCTTGATAGGTGCTTTTCACCCGCTTAAGAAATTCATTTCTCATTTCTATGAAGATGTCAACAGTTAAGTTTAAAGAAATGTTAGATTAGAATAAAGGAAAATCTCATAGTGTCTCAAAGATTCTCAGCCTGGCTGCTATATGCAAATCATGATTAAATCTGCGCTATCCGCAGGATTGAGATTGCCAGTAGAGATCACAAATACAGAGAAGCAGACAAAACTGTCAACGAGAGAGTAGGAAAAAATATAAGAAACAACAATCCTTAATGGATCTTTATCACAATTGCACGACCCAGTCTCAAAACGAGGTTAAACGCGCAAGAATCGACCAAAACAACTTGATCACACGAGGGTTTGGCTGACAGTAGTGAGGGCAACGTCGATTTCTCTTTTGGATTTGATGTAAACGGAGACAGATTATGACTCCCAGTCACTTCTGGTGTCTGTTATGCAAGACACGACGAAAAGAGAAGTTGTTCATTATATTTTTGCTAAAAGATGACAACAAAAAGCAGTAAATAAGTTAAGATAACATGTGATTCAAATTCTGTTGGAGCTTTCCCCATTCGCTCGTGTCATAAATTTGTGAGACTATTCCAAGCTCCCCTTTTATTAATGCAGTTCTAATTTGCCATGCTCCCTGCTTATTCCGTACTCCCCGCTTATCAATTTTTACATGAGATGCCAATCTTCCCTCTTACTCCCACGTCCCCGTCTATTTGGGAGATGAGAGTAAATGTCATCGTAGAGGAAGTCGGAAGAAAGCAGCTTGACACCAGTTTGGTCCTGGAAAGTTGGAAAGCTCACTTTGAAACCTCTTGAATAAAGAACTTCCTCACAATCCTCATGCCACATCAAGAACCTTGGAGACACCTCATACCCTTGAGAATTTACTTCCATGATAATTGATGAAGTAAGAAATATATATAAGAACACCCAAAAATAGAAAGTCTCCAGAATTAAATAGAGTCAATAGTTAAGTACCAAACGTTGGAAACGAAAAATGGCTGCACTACTACTGATCGTATATAGCAAAGTTACAACGATAGGTACAACTCCACTTGCCTGGTCTAAAATGGTTTTCACTCCGATTAATAAGAAAGGAAACAGGTTAGACCCAGAACACTACGGAGTAATATCACTTTCATCAATTCGGCGGGAAGATTTTCAGCCAAATTTGTATAACCCGTATTAAAAAACCAGAAAGATTCATAAAGGATACACAGTATGGCTTCCATGGTGAAAGAGGAACAACAGGTACGATTTCTATTTTACGGCAAGTTATTGAAAATGCCGTGAACGAAATATCGTTCTCCACTTCAACTTTGTTGACTTCAAAGCAGCCTTTGATACAATATGGCGAACATCTCTTTTGGAGAAATTTAAAGCGGTTGGTGTGCATCGTAAAGTGGTTAAAATCATCGAAACCATGTATGAAAATTCTGAATGTGTTATTACCATGGATAGAAATTTGTCATCTTGCTTAAAGTCAAGGTCTGGGTGCGTCAGGGTTGTCTGTTATCCTCAACACTCTTTAATGTATTCATTGGATTTGCTGAGATTGCGTCCATCGTTTACACTATTGTCATAAAAAACGATCTCTCTACGCACATTCGTTATGCCGACAACTCAACCTTACTATCTACGCTTTTAGCGAAATTACAACTCAGGACTCAAGAACTTGAAAAGGCTTGTCAGAAAAGATGTTTTTGAAGATTAACGTTGCAAAATGCAAAGTGATTTCAGATAATACACGTAACGTTTACGTTGATAACACTCCAGTGGAAAAGGTAAATGAATTCACTTTCCTTGGAAGCATCATACCTTGATCAAGTGCTGATGTCAAACGAAGACTTAATTTGGCTTCGTCTTTTTTTTTAAGACTCCAGAAGTGCATTTGGTCACAAAAGGACATCAGCTTAAACCTGATACTCTGAGTCTTCAAATCCCTAGTTATACTAATAGCTATATATGAATCAGAAACTTAGTCTCTGCGACAATCAGAAACGAAAGAACTGTTAACTTTGTCCATGTGTTGCCTTAGACTGTTAATGGGAGTATCTATTAGGTAGCGAGTAAATATAGCAATCCGACGAGCTCTAGGGACCGAGAAAATCATTGCGGATACTATGAAAGAAAGAGGTCTACTCTACTTTGGCCATGTCACCAGACGCCTCTTGAATAGCGCTTGGTATCAAGCATACAAAGGCCACTTCATTGGCAACCCCTAGAGAGACAGGTTGATCAAGTCAAATCAGACAAGATACTGGACTACTAGTTGAGACAGCAGAATTAATAGGGGCAAGTGGAGTAGGAGGAAAAAGGCGAGAGCAAGGGGCACAAATGCCTGAACTGGTAAGTCAAGTAAGTCTACTATAAGTCAAGTATAATAATAATTGATAAGTATATTATGCACATAGGGACATATTCATAGAAGAATGCGAACGTCTTAAGATAGTATTTCAAGACTTAAAGTACCCGTATCACTTAATTTATAGGACCATGAAGCACTTTATGTGCGGTGATTATTCAAAAGTGTATGTGCTAGAGTTCGCATACCTTTCCGGTAACACTTGGGGGGCTCTTGGGTTCTGTAGCTGTGCTCTGATTTGTAGAAATCTTTATTGTAAGAGTTTCAGCAATGCACCTAAGATTACAGAGGCATGATCGGAGTGGGAGATATCATAAGCCCTAGGCCTCCCCATCCAGCTTCTGTAAATATAATTTTGTCCTTTAAATATTTAATGTAGTGCTGTCACAAGAGGAAGAAAAGATGATGCAAACTTCCACCTATACGGTTGTCAAACATACTAGCACATACGTAAAAAACGTAACACGAGTCAGGCCGACTCACAATTACTTTTACACGCGTCTTGTAAATGACCTTTACTTCGCAGTATATTTACTTGTTATCATCGAGTGGTTATTCCCGGTGGTGACACACTTTTCTATTTCTCTAGTGTTCTATTCAAATTTAGTTGTTACTTCAGCTTGTCTAACAGGAGTAGAATAGTCGGTAACGAATTTAGAACCTAACAGGCTTACCTGAGTCCACGGCATCCAGATATGTCCAGTCTTTCAAGGTAATGACACGATCCTGATAAGTATTGAATGCTGGAATCTGTAAGCTGTAGTGGAAAATATGAAATGGTCAAAGTTGTCATTAGCTAGACGTTTACTTCTAGGCTATAACTTAGAGAAAAAAGTCTTCGTAACGAGGGACACGTCCCATGTATGATCACTGTAATAGAATGCCTCTACGCATGCTCTAATCAAAGGCCCCCGACAGTGGGCAGTTGGTTCGATTTTGAGACTACCTAAAATAAGCATCAATACTACCAAATGTCACTGGTGTGTTCCTCATCTATAAATACAGTACACGTGTACTGACCTCTCTTCCGCGAAACACCGGGTCGAGGGCACGAACACGCCTAAACCCCAGCGATGTATAATTATAGTTGAGTTCTATTTGAGAGAAGTGGACTCTGGTAATGAAAGATGTCCTGCGAAAGAGGAACTCTCAAACGAAAGGTAGACTTCTCTTACTTATTTAGTATCTTCCTATAAATCATGATGTTGATGCAAACAGGCTAACTAATACACAAAGGTCAGCTAGGGTGTCCAAGGGCAACGCCCCTCGATCTAGGCTATCGGGCTGAGAAGCAAGCAATGGTGTGGGCTCAACCACCCAGTAGAATCACCTCTAATGGATCAGGGGAAAATCTGTAATTAATGGGAACAGATACTACAGCCGTTAATGTCTAGTAGAATTTTCCCATATCTTTTAAAGTATCAATGAAACCAAATAACGTTATTGCCTATAAAACGACGAAGATGAACTGGAAACAATAGCGCATACAAGAGAGTGAGGAGGAAAAGGCAATGAAGTGGAATGGACACGACTGGCATTTTTCCAATGGGATTCCATACCAAAACAAGGAAAAAAGGAGGGACAAAGAGAGAAGAGGAAGAAGAAAAGGGAGAAGAAAAAATAAGAGAAGAGGAAGAAGAAGAAGAAGAAGAAGAAGATGTACAAAGAGGCCGAGAAATGAGACATTAGGAAAAAGAGAAAGAGAAGTAAAAAAGAAAAAAAGAAGAAAACGAGCAAGGAAAAAGAAAAACAAAGAAGGGAAACAGTAGAAGAACTAGCATATCTTAGCAAAAAATCTTACTAGTTTGCATCCTGCTACATTCAGTGTCCTGAGCTTGCGACAATAAAATGCTAGAGTCTTTAATGCCTGGTCAGTCACCAACTATGAAAGAGTAAAAACATTAATATAATTAAATTCGCATCACAGGCCAGCAAAATTAGCTGATTTTAGAGCAATAATAAGAAGGCAAGTGTCTCTGATATCACCATTCAATACTGTCCTTTAATGTTTCCTTCATCTACCGTTTCTTGGTTCATAGAGAAAGCTTCATTAGCTAACAATCTAGAGTCTTATACCCTGCGATTGTCTGCGACGTGTCTACGACATCGTATCGTAGGAAATCGTATAGTGGGAGGCCGGCTTTAGCCTTTACTGCACTGTGCGAATTGATACTAAGATCAATCAATCAGTTAACCAATCAAGCTCTCAATCGATCAATCAATCAATCAATCTATCGATCGATTGACCAATCAATCAGTCAATCAATCAAATAATCAATAAAGTAATGAATCAGTCAATTAATCGATCGATGGATCGATCGATTAATTGACTAGCCAGTCGAGTAATTCAACCAGAGGCTGTAGCAACAGATATAGGATTATAAATAAAACGCCCCAAAATTTCTGTTTCTATTTTGAAGTTGTTGTAAGTTCAGGTGTTGGTATATGACTCCAAGAAATCTCTTTGAAGTTATTATTTATTCTGTTTCGTAGATATTATTTTGCACACTAAACACTCCAAGAGTGGAAATGGACAAACTGTTGGGCGGACAAATAGGCCTTGACGACCTCATATTTGCTCATGTAAAAGGAGAATCGAAGTATGTAAAAGTGGTCAAGGATGCGCCTGCGCTAGGACTTACGATAACTGACAATGGTACCGGCTATGCTTTTATCAAAAGGATCAAGGATGGTAGTGTGATGTCGAAATATTCCCAGGTTTCCATAGGAGACCACATACGAAAAATAAACGATCGAGATATGGTGGGATGTAGACATTATGAAGTGGCCAAGTTACTTAGGGAATTTAACGAGGGCAGCGAATTTTCCGTGGAGCTGGTGGAACCCAAGAAAGCATTTGGTAAGTTTATCTTTTGTAGTTTTAGAACACATTGCTGTATATGGTCGTAATCACTTATGATTTTCGTAGTCCAACCATAGAGTTATCAAGCACTACCTGAACCCTAGTCTGCCCCTTTTATGTGAATTTACTTGTGAGGAGAGACTTAACAGGTAAAAATGCTTCACTTTCAACATTGAAATAGGTTCAAACTTTAAGTACTTTGTCGTTTTATTTTGAAATTCATTGTTTAATGTCATGGCATTATTCTTAAGACGTTATGGCCATATACTCAGCTGACTCCATGTGGTAAACGTTTTCCGCTTATCTTTGCCAATAACTGCCATTGGGAGCCGGTTTAAGGGGTCATATCGAAGAAATTGATTCATCAGTTTCGATATTTCCTCACAAACGTGTGCAGAATTATTTTCTTTACCTTTTAAAAACATAAGTCAGTGACATTTTGATCATCGAAAGCGCGACGAACGTAGGTTTCATATAATACAGGGATGATGCAAAAGATGGGGATGTAGACGTCTAGTGCCAAGAAACTGAAATTTTAAATTACCGCCCGATCGCCCATTCAAGCCTTTACTATACACTTAATTCTAGTGAAAAGTTATGAAACAAGGAAGTGTATGAGACAAATCCATCTAAATCAATTAAATGGATTTAATCCTTTAAACGTCGTATTACTTCAGCATTAACATTTTGAAATAGAATGGACATTTTAATTTTATACTTTGATGGGACATGCCGTGTACAATAGTGTACACGTTCTTTTTATATAAGTAACTCCATTTTCGGAGTCAGACCTCGAGTTGCTTTGCAATTTTCGAAAATGGGGCCTGGAGTTGCTTAAGTGGTTGCTTATGTATCACTACAGGTTATCGTGGAATTGCGTTTTGTTTTACATGATGAAATACCAAATGGTGGTTGGATCTTTGATCTCTTTGCTTGACACATTGTCAACAGTGTGATATTTGTTATATATCAAAAGTTTGTAATCAATTCTTAATGAAAAACGTTTCTTGATTTGTTTTTCAGGCGTATCAAAATTGTACCTCAAGAATTTGAGGCCTTGAGTTGCTTAAGTTGTTGCTTAGATTTTGGACCAAATCGAGGCCTCGCACCTAAGCAACTGAGTTGCTTATAAAAAACTAGAGTATTTCTGCGTTATCTAACGTTAAATAAAACCTTGTATTGCTGGGTTGTGTAATGTTGAAAAATCCTAGAGTTTTTGGGTTATCTTATGTCGAAAAACCCTAGGGTTTTCTGATGCTGAAGAGTGCTAGTAGTGCTAACAGGAGCAGGAAGGGTTGGGTTATCTACAGTTAAAAGCAGTTTAATGTTGTTGAGTTTTCTGGCGTTGAAAGAATCCTCAACTTTGCCTCTTTGTTTTTCACTTTTACTTTTACCTGATCTATAGCATTCAATGCCAAGTTCAATATTAAAACAGACAAAAACAAGACTGAAACGTCCTGTAACTTAGGCAACCACTGGAAGTTTTAAATGCCACCCTCAAAAATTGAAAGCCATGAGGCATCCAAGCACCAACAAACTGGTCTTTTTGGAATGCACTCAATACCACAAAACCCAAAATATGACATTACCTGTAATGGTACGTAATTGGATTAAAAGAAACGTTGAAAACCAGAGAGATCTCTGTGGGATGAAAGACACAATCTGCGACTTCAGTCGTGATGAGAAACAATGTCTCTGCTTCAATATACATCCACTCTCTTTCTCGTGTTTTTCTTGAAGAATGTTGTAACTCAGAATATAAGGAAAAACGTTCTTGTTACAACATTAAATATTTGCCAAGAAATTAGCAAAAGTCCGTTATTGACAAGAGCTGCCAACAGTTCAATGCACTGCGTGCATCGCTGTATCACAGACGTGCAATGCGGAGCTAGTGTTTTTAAACCTTTGTACACAGATCCAAAGCTGAGTGGGTTTTGTCACCTATTTGACTCTCTAACAGAAACTATAGTTGGAAAGTGTGCAAAAGCAGAAGATCCCTCACATGGATGGGCTTACATAGTAGAGGTGAGATAACAGTGGTAGTAATAATAGTTACTATTAACCTAATTATAACATGGTTAATAAAAAGGAATTAGTTAAATGCAGTTAAACTAAGGGAACATGTTGAATAAAGCACTAACGAAGGAAATTTTAATTAAAGTTCTAAAAGCAGACTGTCGGTGGACACCGTATTTTTGGAGTAGAACAATACAGGGAAATCACAGATACATCTGTTGAAAGACTAGGGAGCTAGGATTGGGTAGAAAAGTAAATTACAAGAGCGTTACAGAACGGGATATTGATATTTGCACGCTTTGATGAATGATGTATTTCAGTAAAGATTCGTCAAAGAGCAGGTATTCCAGATAAATAAGAGGGTAAAATAAAGAAAAATGTTGCATAAAATGAATGCCTATGTTAATAGATATGGCATTCAAAGAGAAAGATTCCCTCCAAGAATGCTTTACAATTTTTTAGATACCGTTAGGCGTTCGTGGTCATTGTGTACACAAATTTCTATCATTAATGCAATTTTTAAGTGATAGCGATACTATTGTGGTAATACGTTTTAAGAAAAGGGATAAAGACTGCGTTGCATTTAAAAGATACTTTTATGTTTCACCAAATCTGTAAAACCAGGTTTGTTCAATACCACTTACAATCAGGTTCCTCGTAATGGTTTCTTTTTTCGAGCAATGAACTTCAATAGTAATTTGCCTTTAAATTTTGATTTGAATATACAGTGTTTTCCCCAACCTTTAAATTAAACTGAAGTTATTATCGGTCACCATCTGCAATCTGTTTAGACAAAAAATGTGTTGAACAGTTTTTGTGGCATAAAAATATACTTGAAAAGACTTATCTAGGGTGTTTCTTATTTAGGGCAAACTTAAGTGCTTTTATCTTGTTCAAAGTAAGATTAAGTCCTTGTATATTCTTTAGGGCTAACGTAAATGCATTTGTTTTTATCAAGGACAAACTTAAGTCCATTTATGCTTTTTGGGGCAAATTTAAGTCCTTTTATCTAATCATATCTAAGGAAAACTTAAGTGCTTTTATGTTAGCATAAATGATGTAGACCGATAAGAAACTACTGAATTTAACCCGATGGCTAACCGCTGCTACAGACTTATAAGCAAAATCCAGCGAATTGAGTCATCAAACAATGTCTTTACATTCATTGGGACAACAAACCTCTGCCACATGGTAACAGCTCAGCCCCATGTACTCTTGGGAACTAGCTGCGAAGACTAGCAGCCTCTGCCATTTATAAGTACGCTTCAAAACACAACAAAAAGGCAGATTCGAAAACGGCAGGCCACGAACAATCTTCGTGACAAACATGGATTAATACACCGAACTGACCATCGAAGAAATTGGATCGTAGTGTTGGCAGAGATGTGTAGGTGGAGATATGTAGGCGGCTAGTGTTGGCGGAAACAGGTAGTTGGGAGATTTGATTCACAAACTCCCGAGTACGTAAGATCTGGTAACGTACAACAAGATCACAGTTTCATCTGGGGCATGTACAAGGTAACTTAGACATTTCGTCTAATCAATTCCACGCTAAATATTCTAAAGTCGATTGCTTAACCCTCTAAAACACCTACTATGCTGCTATAGGGTTCAAGACTTTGTGCAAATCACGACACAGACCGGAAGGAGATTTAGAGATTTAGTTTGGTTTAAAGTATGGCTCAAATGAGACCCCACACATTTGGTCGCCCCTTCTCTTAAACTCGATAAATGGCAGTGTCTTCATTGGCAATTCAATTCCAACTATATAACTGCCTTATATAATGAATCATACTTTATAATTATTCGAATGGGTTAATCGACTACAAGTCCACTGAACTAATCGATTAAAAATCGATTTAATTAACCGGTTAGTGATTAAATGAGTAGTTCTAATACAAATCGCTGGAATAATCAAATGGCTGTCTGTAAAGTAATCAAGCTAACCGACTCGTCCAACACAATTCTAATCAGCTAATCAATCTACTACTTGGCAACTTGCTATCTCTAATCAACATCTAACACATTCATAAAAAAGTATGAAAATGCGTTTGTTTGCGGGCAATTTCCCGAATGGAAGGAACTTTAATGGCACACAAACAGTCGACGTGGCATTGCAAGGCCAACAAAGATGAATGCTTCTCTTGGATCAAGAATATCAAGTCTTCCTTACTCAACACGGCAAGAAGCCAGTAATCCCACAAAAGAAGATTGGGAAGGGCAATGCGGTTTCTATAATAAGCTAATTATGGTAGAGCTATCAGCCCATTATCATATTTTGGGCTAAAGTCAAGAAATTAGACTACTCAAGCACCTACTTAAGCCCTGCCCAAGTTTTCAAAGCACGAAAATCCGCAATTCATTAACTCAACATTAAAATCAGGCAACATTGAAAGCTCTCACGCATTGATATTTTTCAACTATTATTCGGCAATCAGGTTTTCACCTATTGCAGTTGCAATGCTATCTTCACTAGCACTAATTGACTGACGACACCAATTTTCTAGTTACTTCTAAAACATCTACTTACACCTATTTACAAAGGGTAAACTTGACGACGTATGTTATTGTTCTTATAGTCTCATTGTTTTATTGTCTACAACTTTTTAAGAATTTCAAACATTTTACATAGAATGTACAATTCACTGTAATGTACACTGTTATCAACATATATCCAAAATCAAATTAAAAAGAATGTCTAAAAAATAGTGAAGTTAAAATTAATTCACAAAAGTGGGTATAAAATTACATAGGAATAAACAAAAGGAACATCGCTGCAGCTGAGATGTACTTGTATCGACGAATGATGCGAATCTCACATGACCACGTGACCAATGAAGAGGTTCTCAAGGACGTGCAACAGAAGCATCAGCTGCTACTACAGATTGAAAAAAGGCAGAAAGAAAGAAAGAAAGAAAGAAAGAAAGAAAGAAAGAAAGAAAGAAAGAAAGAAAAAAAGAAAGAAAGAAAGAAAATAAAAGGCTTTTTAGTGTGAGGCTAAAACTCCTGAAGCTACCCATCATATACCATGTAACGGGGCACTAAAATAAACATCTAGCTTATGACAATGAAAAGTATAGCTTTAGTCCCATCTCTACAGACACACAATTTTAAAAGAATAAATATTATGATGAGAATAAAACTGTTAAACTATGAGTAAAACGCCAAGAAGGTAATAAAAGTTTTAATCACTCCCACCTCGTTTTGCCATTTATAGGCTAACTTGTGGTAAATAATGCATATACGTTCCCAGGCTTCTTCAGTTACATTGCTTATAGGAAAATAATAGGTGCGGTAAAACGAGCCTCTGGCGCATAGAAAGTAAGAGTCTTATTGTTTTGCGTTGAACTATTTGCCAGTTGGTCAAATTAAAGGTCCAATTAAACAAAAATCTCTCTATCAAAATTGGAATCCTTACTATTTTTGAACAGAAAATGATCAGAGTAGTTAAAATTGCAGGCTCTTAATTTTTCCATATATGGCAGAACTATAACTCAATTTAAACATACCTGGTTGGGTAATTTGATATCAGCCGATCGAGGACCATCGCTTATCTCGAAGTAATCATCATCAGCTTTAAGATCTTTTTCGGTTTTCAACACCAAATCAACGTACTTTCCAACAACAGCGCTTGAGCTTCCACTTGCCTTACATGGATTAGATCCCTGTCCACAAAAGATCCAGTCACTGAGTCTGGCCCAAATTAAGACGTTGTCCTTCTTTGCTTTGTGTTTTTCTGTTTTATAACCCGATACATCCCCATTCTCCTTCAAAAAACCATATGTAAGTTCAAGTGTTGCATTTGTTTCAACAAGATCTAGCTGTAATTTAGCAGTAATGACTTTGCGACTAGGCTTGGTGCCTGATGAAAAGCTTCCTGGCACAATGAAGGGTTTTCCTTCTATATTAGTAACTGCATGAGGATTAACACTGTCGTTACCAGGTACATTGTTGCCGCTTGCATCCTTCTCTTGCAGCGAATAAGGCTTGATAATCACTATAGGCTTATCCTTGTGGAGAAATTTTGCCTTGCCACCCTCTGGTTTGGCTTCTATCTTAAAGTCGCCCTCCTTTTCTTCAGCAGCGTAGCAACATGCAAGACCAAGTATCATCAATGCAACTATGTTAAAAAATGCCATCATTACTTGCTTGAACTTTGTAAATGCTTCAGGGTCGAGCTTGTTTTGTCGGAATCGTCTCTCAGCCCTCTGTTTACGCCCTTGAAATGATTTTTCCTTCCAAGCTTGCAATTCAATACTTGGCGGATGAACCGTTATTGCAAGGACACAAATCACAAAAGAGCTATTTCCTTAATCATTATTAATTCAGAGTATTCTAGAAATGAGCTTGCCTTCGCAACCAATATCAGTACATTATTACAAGCTTCCCACTGGTGGAGACAATTGTTCCAGTGATTCCTGCTGTGCTGGTAGCTCACTGTGATTATCCGTAAGTCTCTTCAAGAGAAGAAAGAGATCCATTGTTTCTGTAGCCAATAGAATGTTTAAGTGCTCAACCTCACCGGTATGTCTTTTCTGATTGGCTGAACAGTTAGCATGGCATTGTCCTTACCTCAGACTGTGGTTGTTGGTGACGTAAATATCATACTGATGCGTTATCTGAGGTTTTCTTTACGAATTCAAATTTGATATTTTAGCACCGCATCTAGATAGACTGAAAGTTACATCCTCCTTAAATCCACGGCTCCTTAAATCCACGGTTGCAAAATTTATCATGTAACTAACTTGCTCTTGCAATGTCTGTGTCAACATGATAACAAGGAGCTTTGAAAGACCTTGTATCCTAGTGACAATACCGGAACAAAAGGAGTTTGTTTTCAGATTCTTGCTGCCAACTCTGCAAGAAAATACCCTATCGGGTCATATAGGTGGTCAGGAAGCAGTGCAGGGTGATTGGTTAGTAAAGAGGAGAAGTTGCCAGAGTTAGGTCGTGTTAGAATTTCATTGGTTAGTTATAGTTTTTAGGGAGCGTTAGATGAAGGAAGAGCATAGCCTCGTTTCCATTACAGTATAAGTGTCAGTAGATGCCGTCGTTAGTTGTGTTTGTTGATCGTTAGCCATTGAGACTCGGTCACATAGTCACCAAAGTCTACTTTCCTTTGTGATAGATACAATCTGCGTTGGCGGTTTTCTAACCAAGCCGGCAACAAGATTACCAGCTGACCTGGAAAACTTTGCAAGCAGTCAAGACGGATTTATTTTGGTAGCCTTCGGTACGATCTTCAACACACTGACTCGAGAGCAAGTACTGATCATGGCAAAAGCATTTGCTAAATTAAAACAAAATGTGATCTGGCAATTGCAAGGTAAGTTAATAAAGTAAGAATTTTTCTTTGCTATAACTGGTAATCCCTGCAAAGGTACAGGTACATTGCAACATATGGTATGGCCGCCAGGGGTACTGAAGAGGCAAGTCCTCGTACTCCTCTCAGATATTTTGGCAGCTCGTCCTGATATTTTATAAAAATTATAAACACATAACTGTTGTCCAGATAATTATTCAAGGACACGTTAGCGACACCTGATTTGTAAGTTGAAACTACCGCAACTGAACTCGAAAAAAAAAGGAGTTTTCTTTGCTCTTAGATATTTAACTTAACTCGAATAACATAACAATACTAATATTTCTACAATCGTCTTTACTCTTTCTCGGTTCTCTCTTGGTTCTTAGTTCTTTGTTCAAAAACGCATGTGTGTCATCTTATATACCCAGCATGACGTCAAGTCACGTGACTGGCTTGAGGCACAAAGTAGATCCCAGACTACTTATAGATCAACATGGAAATGTTTAAAATAACAAACTCTTCTAAACTGATCTTATATTGACAAGATTTTTGGCTTTCCTACATTTTCATTAATTCATATCATTGTACTTCGTTACTAACGTAGGGCATTATTACTTCTTTGGAAGAATCAGTAATAAATAATGTAAGACATAAATTTTATTCAGTCTCGTATAGTGCCTTGTCAGGCTACTACAACAGCAGCTGTTGTAGTAATTTTTCATGAGGTCGTAAGTAATTACAATTTACAACATTGTCAGGAAATCGGTCAAGTTATTAATTGCTTTAGCATGAGATATTCCTCGCTTCTCTTGTGTAACCCAGAATCATAAGTAGATTTGGCCCTGTTTTTACAAGTTTTAATATGGCTGTGACGAAAAGTTAAGAGTTACATTGTTTCCTTTCCTAAAATTTTATTTTTCGTATACGTAGATCCTTACGACATCACTATTCCCCCAAATGTCCTAACTTTGAAATGGCTGCCTCAGAATGACTTACTAGGCCATGCAAAGATCAGACTCTTCATAAGTCATGTTGGGGTAAACAGTATGCAACAAGCAGTGTACCATGGGGTGCCAGTCCTTGCAACTCCCCGATTTGGAGACCAGGTATCGAATAGTAATAAACTGGTGATGAGAGTGAAGATGGCGGAAATGGTAAATATTGAGGAAATTACAGAGGAAGTGTTATTTGACACAATACAGATTATGCTGACAAGAGACAGGTAAGGTTTACGCCGTATCATCGTCAGTGTATAATTCAAGGGAGTAGCGTGCCATCTAAGATTGCCTGGCTGTGGCTTTACGCCCAACCCATCCCATGTCGTGCGTCACACTTCACGTGTGACACATCACACATAAAGAATCATGCATCGAACATCATGTGCCAAATGTAGCAAGTCATACATCAAGTACCACACATCACGTGTCGCAAATCACATGTCACACATTCGTAACACATCATATGTGACATATCAAACTATCAATGTTGCTTAATTCGGTCAACTTTGAGGTTGGTTGACCGAATCGGGACACATGACTGGTACTTTCGACGCAGAACCTTTCTGTCGTCTCTGCACGCTTGACTCATTGTCAATCCCTTCGACGTCGGCACCACATAACAAGACTCCCCTGTTGACAAACCATTTACAAACAGCCACTTTGTAAAGATATCAAAAAGAAATGTCATCACGATTTATTTCACGATCAGTTGGTATGCTTGGCATAAACCTCCAACTAGATCTCACTGTGACAAATCCGTAGGTACCTTTTTTTTAAATAGTTTCTCAATCAAACCTGGACTGTTGAAGAAGTTATCAAAGTAAACTTTACAGTAAGTTCCCTCAAGACTTTTGCACAACTCAAGTACCACACCAACACCGATTCCAAGATCTAACTTCTACTTCTTGCCGAGGTACAAAATGAACTCAAACAAATACCCAGAAAGGCAGTCACATCTGCACCACCATTTACAACCCCGTTTGATAGAATTGCCCTTGATGTACTGCTTCACTGAGTTTTTGCCTTTGAATTTTGTCACATGTTCATCAACACACTGTTCCGCTGTGTCTGAAACCGCTACCTGAAGGCTTTGTTGAGAATGCCGATCATTAGACGTATCTTTTATGCTTTATCAGTGCTATCGGCAGTATGGTTGTTTGCAAAATGAAGATTCTGAATAATTTGGTGAAATAGTTTCGAGGCATAGAAACTTTTACTCCTTCATTCCCAACAAATGAATCCAACCTCCAACACATGTCAATTGATGGCAATTTATTTATTGAAATGAAGAAAATTATTCCAAGG
The DNA here is from genome assembly GCA_010016025.2 of Alatinidae sp. Z8VKAUB7J3. NCBI lineage: Eukaryota > Metazoa > Cnidaria > Cubozoa > Carybdeida > Alatinidae > Alatinidae sp. Z8VKAUB7J3. Next base: position 11,023,004 of record JAAAKM020073195.1, on the reverse strand, counting down.
AACGCTTGAATTTCCTCCCTGTCAGTCACGAAGGTTCTCCTAGATTGTGACGCATATAACATTGACTTTTCAAGTAATGGGACTAACTCATCCATCTTTGTTACCTTCATAAAACCGTCGAGTGGGGAATAGTCTTCAAAGTTTATGGGAAGAGAAAAAGCAGTCTAAAAAGTCCTAGTTTGTCACATTATTTACTCCCTTTCCTACCATAGGGACACCAGTGTCCAAGAGCAGAAAAATGATTTTGCCGGAAAGTGTGAAAAAGATGGCAAATCAAATCCTCTCATGGCACATTCCTTGTCACTTACAGATGTAAGTAAACAAAAATTTATTTCATGGGTCACATTTGCGTAATTTTATAGGCCAATTTTTATGTCACGTGACAAAACAGCCATAAGGGTCGAATTTCACCACGTCTAGGGGGACCATATATAAATTTTTGACCTAATCTTTTGACTCAAATTGGAGAGTCACATTACATTGATAAGATAAAATAAAAAACGTGATGATTTCTTTTCATCAGATGTTGTGGTGTTTGATCAAAATCTTGGGACACCAGTGTCCCATCGTAGTGAAAGGGATAAAGCGCTCACATTAGGCTAATAAAGCACATTTGACATAGTTTGCATACACTAGATGCGTACAATGCATTGTGCACAAAGCCTTTAAAATAGGCTAATAAGGCAAAATTTGACATAGTTTGCATACACTTGACACGTACATTCCATGGTGCAAAAAGCACTCACTATAGGCTAATAAGGCATACTTGACACAGTTTGATACACTAGAAGCGTACATTCCCTGCTGCTCAAATCGTTCAAAATAGGCTAATAAGGCATATTTGACACAGTTTGCATACACTAGATGCGTAAATTGCATGGTGCACAAAGCGTTCAAAATAGGCTAATAATGCATATTTGACATAGTTTGCATACACTAGATACGTTCATTCCATGGTGCACAAAGCACTCAATATAGGCTAATGAGGCATATTTGACATATTTTGCATACACTAGATGCGTACATTCCGTGGTGCACAAAGCGTTCAAAATAGGCTCATAAGGCATATCTGACATAGTTTACATACACTAGATGCGTACATTCCATGATGCACAAAGCGTTCAAAATAGGCTAATAAGGCATATTTGAGGGAAAACTTTGTACCTACAAAGAATTCAAGGTTATGTTCAAAGCACTTCGACGATGAATGCTTTATCACAAGTAGGACCGATTGCAATCTTTCTCGATGGAAATCATTGCCCGCAAAGTTAGTGAAAAGGTAGGATGAATATTTAAACCTTCAGTATTTTAACTTAGATACAACATGTATAGATTTCTACAGTGCTTTGTAGTAGATATCGGTCCATATATACATAGATCTATGCAATTATATTGGCCACTATGGTTCTCTGTGTTATGAGCTTAGGATATCATAGAACACACAAAGATCCTTCAAGTAACCATAACTAATTAGGACTGACTATTCTACATGAATTTCACATTACATGATTCTGGGTATTTCACAATAATCATATGATTACCAAATATGGTAATACTCAGGACATCTCCCTTCTTTGAATATATATACATATATCGTTAAAACTATATCTAAAAATGTATACACTGTTGCTTGTTTGTATGAATTAATTCGTACTATAATTTTCGCATTAATTACATGCATTTATTGATAATAAAAAATCTATGAACGGACGTAATCCTTGAGCCATATTGGCTCTTCTACCGTTCTTCCAGACCGGGTGGTGACACTTGCTTTGTTATCACTCTGCGCTTCGATGCGTTGTTTATCTAACACTGTTTCTTCCGGTTCTTGAATGTCACAATCAGTATCATGAGTGAATGCTTCTTTGGCACGCATAGATGTTTCCTATTTCTGCTTAGTACCTTACCGTCCGTTGTTTCTACATTAAAGGACCTAGGAGTATTGCGTTTACTCAAAATACGACCTGTGCGTGACCATGTTTTGTCAGCACAGATTCTAACTTCGCCTAATTGATCTGACTTGCGAGTAAAATTCCGCTCGTGCTGATTGTTTGTGATCGTGAGTGGTGATGGGGTATTGTTCATTGATGGAATGACATTTCGTGGATTCCTGTTAAAGAGTTTATGAGCAGGAGAAGAGGATCCGTCTGGCGATGGACATGTGCGAAATTGCAACATTGCAAGGTAGGGATCATTATGACCTGATGTAGACTTCCGCAATCGGTTACGAGCTGCTTCGGAATTCCTAGCTCAGCAAAGACGAATTTTAGGTTTGTAATTAAAGTAGAGCTGCTTGTGCCAGTCAGTAACTTAAAAATAAAATATTTGGAAAAATAATCCACAAAAGGTAGGTAGTCCTGGTTTTGATACTGAAACAAATCTGAACCTAATTTTACCCAAGGATGGTCGGGCACTTTGTGAGGTATAGGAGATTGTTTTCTTTGGGTATGGCGGTTTTCAATGCATGCTTCGCAGTTTGCGATAAGATCCGATATTTCGCTTGTCATTCCGGGCCAGTACATTGCTCCACAAGCCATTGTTTTAGATCGCTCAATGCCTAGATGACCAGTGCGAATAAGAGTTAGCATTTCGTTGTGTTTTGAAGCTGGCACTATGATTCGAGTACCTTTTAAAAGTAAACCGTCCAAACGAGATATTTCGTCTTCAAAATTTTGGTATGGTTTAACTCGGGGATCAACATTTTGTGGCCATCCATTTTGAACATAATCTGTCAACACCTGCATGGTTTCGTCAGCGGAAGTAGCCTTTTGAAACTCTGCTAATTTAGAGGTGCTGATAGGTAAACAAGACTGAATGGCAAAAACATATGCTTGCATGTCTACATCGCTAATTTCTGACTCTGAAACTGGTAAATATGCACGACTGAGTGTATCGGCAACATAGAGTTCCTTACCTGGCACATAGTTCATGGTAAAACTAAACTTTTGTAATCGCAAAAGAAACCTTTGAATTCTAGGTGGTGTTTTAATCAGTGGCTTGTTAAATATGGCCTGTAGTGGACGATGGTCGTTTTCTACGACAAAATCTTTGTTGTAAAGCATGTCCGAGAATTTAAGGAACTATACCGATCCTTTATGTAATTCTTGTTTTTCAAGCCAATGAGTTTTCTTCGTAATTCAAGCCAAGGGATAGTGAGTTTCCTATAGAAACATATTGGACAATCTGGTTCTTATAGTTTACTTCTTTTTTTGATCTGACTCTAGTTTTAGGAGTTATGGGCTATTTTGGTTTTTACTGTGTGACGTCTTATTGCAAGCTACCGCTGCAACCCGGATTTCAGCCATCTCTACAGCCATGTTACCGATAAATTTGCGTAATCCCTATTAATGATTGATGATCCTTTATATAACACATCTTAGATGAGCAACTTTCAAAAGATATTTGTTTCAATTTATCTTTTCAATTGATTATTTCAGTTAAAATGTGTTCAGTTAAATGGGATATTTTTTTTTCAAAGATTAAACATTTGTCTATTTAAAGTCTAATAAAAATAATATGAGCAATTAAACATAAATTTCATTAATAACTAATACATGATATCCTCTTGATTGACCAAACTTATTATGAAATATTATATACTATGTTTTAGGTATATCCGATGATCTGATGAATCCGATTATTCCTCATGGTAAATAACATAAGCTACTGCAGTGCGATAGATTAACGGAGATCTTGGTAAAAATAATTCAACTTTCAAACTATTTTCTTTTTAATTACAAAAGGCAATACATAAAGTAATTTACTTTAAAATGAGCCATTAAACAACTCTCTACGATGTTCTAGTGCCAATCTAGCTGTGGAAAAGAAAAAACAAGAGAAAAAAGATGCTGTGTATGAAGATTATCATGGTTGTTGCCACTTTTCTTGAATTTTAGGCCAACATATTTCCCTTGTTGTTCAAGCCAAGGGAAGATAAATTTCCTTATTGGGATGTCCGACAAGACCGTTCTAATAGTGTGCTTGTTTTTTTCATCTGATTCTAGTTTTAGGAGCTATGAACTATTTCATCTTTTACTATGTGACCTGATCCTTTCTTACTGTGTTTCTAGCTACCGCTGCAAACCAGAGCATAGGCAAACATTAGGAAAAAAATTAATTTCTTTTCTGGAAAATTTTGATGGCTTATGCTCAATTTGCAGATGAGAAGAGGAAAGATGGGAACATATATCAAAATAATTCAATTTTAAAGCTTTTTTTTATTTTAATTACAAAAGGCACTAGATGTATCAATTTACTTTAAAATGAGCAATTAAACAACTCTTTACGATGCTCCAGTGCCAATATAAATGTGGAAAAGAAAAAAAAAAGAGAAAAACCATGCTGTATATGAAGATTATAGTGGTTGTAGCCACTTTCCCTGAATTTCAAACCAATATATTTTTCATGTTGTTCAAGCCAAGGGACGAAAAGTTTCCGATATAGGGTTTCAGACAATGTGGTTCTAATAGTGTACTTGGTAGCACAAAAGTGCGCTTGGTTCTATTAGGGTAATGGACTATTTATTTTTTAATATGGGGTGCGATCGTCTCTTATTAGTTTGTTAGCTACAGCTGCAACCCGGAAAATTTTGAAAATATACTTGTTTTAGTTACTTCCTAGCAAAAATAATGAAGATAGCCGCAGGGCTTAGTTCTCTTTTCTATAATCCTCATTATTCAAGCCAAGGTGCTGTAAGTTTCTTGCATAAGGGTGCTTCAATATATATAGTTTGTGCTTCAATTCTAACCCTATTTTTTGGAGTTCTTGGGTATTATATTTCTTATTATTGGACCTGATCATCTCTTGCTTCGGTGCTAGCTACCATTGCAACCCAGATACTAGGTTACAATCTACCACTAAAACCTTGTTCATTTAAGTATAACGCAAACTATTTTAAAAATAAGTCCTTAAAAACCAAATTAGCACAGTAAAGAGATTGTTGGAATTCTACTCAGAAGGTCCCAGGCTCAGTTCCTGCCGGTGGCAATTTTTATACATTTGATGTGGATGCTTGAGCTATGCTGGCTACGTTGGTTTCGACAAGATTTTTGAATAAACTAAATTTCAGCTGGAGGAAACCGAACTGGGATCCGGAGGGAGCAGTTGTCTCCCCGGCCCCATAGAAAATTACACCAGTGTTCGTTACATGCATGAATAGAATGCAGTGAGACACAAATGAGATCAGTATACAAACTAACTTGAAAGTATCTTTGATTCAACCTCTTCAAAGTATTTAATTCAAAGGTCCAAGACTTTTCAAATTGTTCTGTGAAAAAAAAGAAAGAAAAAGAATCCGTGCCGAAACTTCGTTCCCACGAACGAACTGACCTGCTACTATGAAGGGAGGAGGGGCGGTTCGTCAGTGACAATGTCAGCCATTTTGACGAAACAATTTCCTCAAAGCAAAGCTACGTAAACAATCAGTGGTGAATCACTCTAGTAACTACCTATTACCGAATGTCTACATTATTTTTCTATATATTATAATACAGTGCTTAAATTCATTTTGACACATCTTTAAGTTTCATATTTAAACAGAAGCATTTCCTCCCGCGAGTTTAGTTTAGCGAAAAATAATGCAGAGGTTCGACACAACAGCGAGATAATACTGAATTGTAGTAGTGCAAACTAAGTACAATAATGAGAAAAGAAAAGAACAAACTGAATGTCTGGAAATCCATAAAGAATATTTTACAAGTTTAAGAAAATATTGAGACAATCGCACAAACACTGGGATAACTGATGGTTCCAAAGCCCGTGCATAGCTGCCTATAGGAATCTTTAATAATTTCTTTCCTTACGATAAGTTTTCAAACCCAATAAACAAAATTGAGGAAGGAAATTTTTTATTAGTAAACAATTAAAAAAAAACAGAAAACGTGAAAGTATTTTTTTTTTTACAATTGAAGAAACACTCAAAAATTTATCAACATGAGTTGTAAGCCATCTTTTTTGATAAAAAAAAAATTCGCTGCTTTTCTCACACTCGAACAAATATTCTCTACTTAATATAATAGGCCAAAATACGAGGATCGTCGCATTAATTTTGGAAATAAGGGCTTTAAAATATTCCCAATGAAATTTTGCTATTCTTCTTCTGTTTCAGCAAACATGGTCTTTTCAATCAAGACTATTCAGCTCTTTTCCTTCTGATTCACTCAGTGAGATCAACAGAGGTACTGCATTGGTTGCTTCTTATTTATCTTGAATCTGCTCAGATTTCTTTAAGTAAATACTTTGATTCCAGGAGTTGAAATATAAGAGGATAGAAATTGTGCTCGGTGTGCAGGTAGCCTATAGTCAGCTAGATTCTTAGCTGATACATATATTTTGTGGTGTTTGAAACCCTTTAACAGTTTACATTGCAGGGTATACTGTGTAGACGTCGGCATTTTACATTCAAATAGGAAATAGTTAATTGTTTTTTTTTTATATTACAATACCTGGAAAGAGGGGAAGATAGAATTAACCCATTGAATTAAGGAACTGATATGAAAATTTAGCCCATTTGAGGCAGACCGAATTCTATAAAAAATTTTAGAGAGGTACTTATTGGGAAGGAAGATAAAATTGGATTGTTTTTTTTTTTTAACAATACCTCTGATAACCTCCAGCGGTATAATTTTCTAATGGGGATTGGTCTCCCACTTGGCTGGTCAATATTTAGAGCTATTGCAAAGCGCGGGTATTAACACATCTTCTTCTTCCTTTTAAGGTTAAGGCTATTCTTGTTGCAGAATAGAAACTTGTAATTTGGCTGCTTATACATTTGAGAAAATGTAAACATATTAGAGAAAACAGACAAAATCTTGAGCGAATTGAAAAATACACTACATACTTTAAATAACAGAAAAATTTCGAATAATGAAAAGAAAACAAAACGCGACTATAATACCTCCAACTCGAAAGACGAAACGAAAAAAAAGGTATTCATCGCGGTAGACGTAAGCAGTAAGAACGGGTCCAAAAATTTCCTCTTTCATTATTCGGTCAAGCGGATTTGAAGTCTTGATAAATGTAGGCTCTGCGTAATAACCAGTGCTGAAAAGAAAAACAATCAAAATAGATAATATCAGAGCAAAACACACAAGCGGATGAGGGCACCAAGCCAGTCATAAGCATGGTGCAAATCACAATGATAAGAAGTTAAATCTACAATTGGGTTGTGTCAGAAAGATGCTGTAGGCAAAAATCTAATACAAAATCCAGCAACATATCCAACGTTATTGTCCGAAAGCTAATGTGCAGAATCTATTGCTTCTTCAGCCAACAATAACAATATTGATTCGCAAGTTTGAAATTAGCGTTAAAACACATATAAAATGATGTAATCATGTCTAACCTAGTGAAACTATGACTAAATTGTAAATTTACCCATGAGCAATATTTAGTAAATTGATTTTTTTTTAAGTATTTAATTCATAAGAGGACATGTTAATGAGTGAGGAATAAAAAACTGTTACTGCCTTTGCCAAATTGATGTATTTGCTTCTTTCTTTCAAAGAAAGATTCTTTCTCTCTTTTTTAATTTTTAGATTTTTTATTAAAAGCCTCTATCAGGATTTAGAGAATGTTGCGATTGAGGATTTTCAAGTCTCCAACTCTTCTGTAGTATTTTAACAGCAGCAATACGTCATAAGTTTATCAAATAATTTCTTTTCTTCAGATTATCCAGCCAATTATCCTTATCTGAATGAAAATCTCACGAAAATCTAACAACTCATACAGGATAAAACAAGAACGCAGAGCTTTTGAACACGCTCTACTAGATATCTAGGTACCCCCTTTTCTTTTGATATTTAATAGAATAAGCAGTCTCAGAAAATTTGGTTGGGGTAGGGAGAAGGCATAGAAAGCTGACGTCCTGGGGCTGTCGCAAATGAACAACCACTTGGAGGGGTTTATGATTTATATAGTATTTTAGTCTAAAACGTGATTGCATACAATGCACTAAACTTTTATTTCTCTAGCTTTGTGTTGTTACCATTCAGGCATGGTAATCTTTGTTCTTTGAAAGTAAAATGAGGTCTTAATAAACAGCTATTTTGAGTACATTTCCTATAGAATTCAAATAGGAGTCTACATTTTCCACCAGCAGTACATGATTTTCACTTTCACCTAAATTTCGACACGGGAAAACAATCCCAAGTTAGGACTACGTTCTTAATCTGAGAAATTAATTCATCTTAACTAAAGGCTAAAAGCCCTGAAACATAGCAGAAGAAAAAGTTCGTCTGAGAGCAGATAGCTTTGTCAATTACTTTATAAACGTTCTGTTTTTCTCATCAAACATATTTCATAATGAAGTTTAACTTCTCATTTTATCGTTTAATTAATATCAGTGGTTCTTTTTTAGGTTATCTGTGCCAATTTAGGGTATGGCATTTAACCGGACTCAATTCCAGGTGCATAGGAACTTGGGGCAGAGTTTTGGTATTTAATTTAACTTTGTGCATTTACTTTGTGTTATTTTTTGTAATTTGCACTTGGGTTGTATGTTAGATTTTTCAAGTGAAGAGTGGGGGGAGTAAAGGACCATCTAAGGCTATTTGTTCTCGTGTTAAGAAAGCTTATGAAAGCTCTATATGCATTTTTAATGTTTTAACATTCTCAAGGCAATAACCTGTTCCGCATTAACGCCATGTTGATACGCCAATTTGATAACAACCGATTTAAAGGAAAATAATGTCGTGCCAAGAATGGCTAAAACGAGTCCTAACTTCTGTTCGCGTCGCAATGCAAACGTATTCAAGAATAACACTCCTAAAAAACGTAATAAGATGAATGTTTATTGTTGCCGTAAAATCTTTTGATTCCGATTAGGCAACTCTTTATTAACAATAAATAGAAAAACGCCAGCCGAAATCGCCACCGTAGCCCAGGAATTGTCGGCCGTCTTTATCGGTTTGGTACAGGGCTTGATCGACCCAATCCCAAATGAAACCACCTTGCAACCCGGCATGACTGTCGATGATTTGCCAATAATCGCTTAAATTGCCGACGCTATTACCCATACCATGCGCGTATTCACACATGATGAGAGGTCTGCTCTCTTCGAGCCGTGTATAAGCTTCGAGCATGTAGTCGCGGGCGTACATGGGCGCAATAATGTCCGTATGGGCTTTCCTGCCAGCTTGTTCGTACTGGACCGGCCGCCATGGATCCCGTGCTTTGAGCCAAGCGTAAGTTGCTTCGAAATTGCTGCCATCGCCTGCTTCGTTGCCCAGGGACCAGATAATGATCGACGGGTGGTTCTTATTGCGCTCGAACATGCGCCTGGTTCGGTCTAGGTGGGCTTCGAGCCAGGCCGGATGGTTGCCAAGCGTCTTATCCGGGTCGTATCCCATGCCATGCGATTCGATATTGGCTTCATCAATAACATACAGACCGTATTGATTGCAGAGCTCGTACCAACGTTTGACATTGGGGTAGTGACTGGCCCTTACCGCATTGATGTTGTGGCGTTTCATTAACTCAATGTCTTTGAGCATACTTGCTTCGGTCACGATTTGCCCTTTGTCCGGTTCGTGTTCGTGGCGATTCACGCCGCGCAAGGTGATCGGTGTGCCGTTCACTTGAAGCAGGCCGTTCTCAATGGCCACTTTGCGAAATCCGAATTGGGAAGAGATTGCTTCCACAACCTCATCTTTGTCATTGCGATGCTCTATTAATAATGTATAGAGATAAGGCGTTTCGGCACTCCACAAACGAGGGTTGGCCAACGAAGCGGTCAACTTTGGGGTCGCCATACCGTTTTCGTTGATTTTGTCGATCACACTATCCTGTAAAAATACCTGGTTATCTGCATCTAACAGCTTTACGGATAACTGAAATGCTTGACCGGCTTGATCCGGATCACCGCTCAATTGAGCTTCCAAAGCGAATTCGGCTTGGCTCATCGTTTTAGGAAAAGTCGCCCGAGCCCAATAATCCCTGATGTGCATTTTGGGACGCGCATAGAGATAAACATCACGCATGATGCCGCTCAATCGCCACATGTCTTGGCATTCTAAATAGGTGCCATCGCTGTAACGGTATATTTGGAGTGCCAACAGGTTCTTTCCCGGTTTCACAAAATCGGTCAATTCGAATTCTGCCGGTGATTTACTGTCTTGGCTGTAGCCGATTTTTTTACCGTTAACCCAGACATACATGGCCGAACGAACGCCGCCGAACTGGATGAAGATCCTTTTGCCAATCCATGCCTGGGGAATATTGAATTCATGGCGATAGGACCCTACGGGATTATCGTCCTTCGGCACGAAGGGCGGTGAAGGTGGGATGGGATAGGCTTCATCTAAATAAATGGGGTCGCCATAACCGAGGAGCTCCCAACAACCGGGGACGGGGATGGTTTTCCATGCCTGATCGTTAAAGTCCGTGCGATGGAATTTTGTGGGCCGCATGGAAGGTTGGGGGACCCAGTGGAAATTCCACATTCCGTTAAGCAAAAGGTACCAAGGGGATTGTTGTGGGTTCCCCGCCAGTGCTTCATCCTGAGAAGGATAGGCGATAAAATCGGCACGAGCATTTTCTTTATTGATGGCGACAATTGCCGGGTTTTCCCAATCCGGTGTTGACGAATTGTCTGTTGCCGGGGCCGCTGGAAGAATAAGGCTTGCGGCCAAAAGAAGTTTGAGACATCGCAGGTTCATGGTTCCTCCCGAATTTTTTCGGCGTGTTGGATTGGGCCCAACAATCGAGCGCCCTCTCTAAAATTGAGTAGCGTTAATGAATCTTGACCAAGCTGATGGGTGCTGAACTGACGAAATTCCTGAACTTTTTCCATCGCCGCCTTGATCGGAATGGTGCATTCCGATCTCGGCCACCGCTTCGCTATAGAGCAGGGGCCGCAGGAGGATCTCTCCCGTGTTCGGATCGCAATCTTCCTTCGTGCGTTCCTCCATGATCCCGACGAGATCGGCCAGAACGGAACGGCCGAACTGGCCATGACCTTGCGGCAAGCGCATTTCCGACACCACTTGGGCGGCCCCGTCGCTCAATCCATGAGACCTGCACAGCCAATCGACAAGCGAGGCTTCCTCCTCAACGGCTAG
>JAAAKM020073195.1:10925043-11011937 GCA_010016025.2 Alatinidae sp. Z8VKAUB7J3 | reverse complement strand
TCTCAGCTTGTTGCTCACGAGGCAGGCTGCGCCAAGCTTTGCCGAAAGCCTTTCGATTGGAGAGCTTAGCTCCGGTCTGATCCGGCAATAGTCCTTGGCGACCGGAGAGCTCATAGTTGAAGCGCGCCTCGCCCGGCAGCTTGATCGCCGCGCGGAGCTTTTCGAAGTCGATCTTCGTCCCGCCCCGGCTCATCAAATAGGCCGCGCCGGCATCTCGCTCGGCAACCGTGATCGGGCGCTCGGCACGGCCGGGACGAAAGACGCGAAGCTGGCTCAGCTCCTGCAGGATTCTAAAACGCTGAAACAAGGGATGCGCCTTCGGCGCCCGTTCGCCTAAGTCGATACTCAAGCCGTGACGTTCGACGATCCGAGGTTCCGGGCGAAGCGTGCAGCGTCCGACAAGCGGTTTCTTGAGCGGCCTTTGATCAACGATCACGCGCTTAAGGCTAGCCAAGAGGTCATCGGTCAAGACCACGTGGTGCCTGCTCTGGGCAGCCCAGATCGCATTGAGCTCCTCCTCGATCATCCGCCGGGTCGGATAGAGTTCGTAGAGGTTCTTGGCGCCTTTGGATTGGGGCCGGAACCGAACGCTCTGCGGTTGGATATCCGGTCGCGGGTTGCCATGAGCCCCGCCGATTTTCCGGCCTCGGCGATCGACCCGGTATCCCACCTCGTCTCGTCCATGGAGTCGCGACAAATACTCACCCAAAGTGCGCGCTCCGCCAGCCTGCGCGAGCTTGTTCTCTAGGGCTCGCATCCCAGTCTTCATCGAGCTCTTATCGTCGTCCTCGGAATCAGCGATCCGGTTCGACTTGAAGCCGCGACGTTGATTGAGGTGAAAAATCGCCCGCCCAATCTGGTACGGGTCCAAACGTTGGTCCAATGCCGCTGCTCGAAGCCAGTAGGGGTCTTGCTTCTCCAAGTCCTTCCGATCGGCTTGGTCGGCAGGCATGAGTCCAGAGTCGACCAAGAGGCTCATCAGGCGCTCCTGGCGCCGGAGAAAGCGGTCCCTGCGGCGCCGCGCAGACCGCGCCGCACGCCGGTTTCCGGCTAAGGAAGCTTTCGATTGCGGATCGCGACCAGCCTCTTCGTTCGGCGTGAGGATCCTGACGCCGGCATTGAGAACGCCACTAGGTCGACCGTCTTCCGCTAGGTTTACGGCACACCATCCGATCGAGTTCGTGCCGATGTCCAAGCCAAGACGGTACTTCATCGCTTCACCCCGACGGTTCGCCGGCCAATCGGATCTTCTCTTCTTAACCACAACAAATTACCGAATTGATCCGGATCAATAACTCTTCCAGTGAGTGTTTAGCCAAACGCAGTAGATATTGAATGTTGCAAAAGGGACTTGTCAATTGTGGTGGAGAAATCGTATGTTATACACGGGTGACTAGAAGCGTAGCCGCTTAGAGATCGAGGGCCACCCGTTAACAAGCACTTTGAAGTGCAAAAAATTCCTCATTCGAGGAGACACGGCGGGCTTCGGCCCGCCGTTCGTCTTTTGCGCTTAGAGACCGGCTCTTCCGGCAAAGTGCGCTGCGACAAGCGGGCGTCGCAGACTGCATCGGCACAATCTTTGCGCATTGTGTGTCTCTTCACTACTCTCTAAGAGGATCGCGCCAGGATAATGCGCCGGGGGGCCTGGTCAGCATAATAAAAACAAGTATCAAAATTCTTAATCAAATTAAAATAATTTTCTTTCCCTAATAGTATCCCTTTGATTGGAAGTCAAGTATATTATCTATACTAGAAAGAGTCTATTTTCCTCATCAGGAGATAAAAGATAGAGAACTAACCACACAACGTCAACAAAGTGTCAATACCAAGTTGCATTTTCAAATCCGAAGTGATGTTGTGGTGAAAAATAAAACTTAACATGACGTAAGATATAGATTGCAAAAAAATAGTACCAATAAGCACATGTAAGCCATTAAAACCTGTCGCTAAATAGAATGTAGATCCATAGATTCTATCCGCTATAGTAAAAGAAGCTTTCATATACTCTAATCCTTGGTGGAATGAGAAGTATAAGCCCAGTATTACAGTAATTAAGAGTCCCTGGAGACATTGATCGAAATTATTCTCTATTAATGCATGGCGAGCTCAAGTTACAGTAAATCCTGAAGCCAGAAGGATACTTGCATTAAGTAGGGGGACCTGTAACGGACTAAATCACTCTACTCCAGTTGGAGGCCATAAAGCTCCAACTTCAATATTCGGTGACAAACTTCTATGAAAAAATGCTCAAAAGAAAGAGACAAAAATTTAGAAAGCTTTGGAAATGATAAAAAGAAACATTCCCCATCGTAAACCAAATCCAACGTTTGTTGAGTGTATCCCTTGAAAACTAGCCTTTCGTGAAACATCTCGTCACCATTGATACGAGACAAATATGATAGTAATCAATCCTATTGAGAATGGTACGCTATTAAAAGAGTGAAATCATTTGACTAGTCCTGAAGTTATGTCAAAGGCTCCCATGCCCGTAGCTAATGACCAATGTCTATCGTTAACCAAAAGATAGGTGTTATTTAATCGATTCATTATTATATTGTGAAGACAGTCATTAGATTTATAAAAACGTAAGACTGAATAATAGCCACTGAAAATTCTAACATTAATAAAACAACTTGTCAAAATATTATAACCGCAGTAATATAAATACTTTCTAGGGTACCTTAAATCCCTAGAAGAGCTAAGAGGAGATGGCCGGCAATCATATTAGCTGCAAGTCGCACAGAGAGTGTAATAGGTCGAATCATATTTCTAATGATTTCAATTACGACTATGGAAGGTATAAGAGGTGCTTAAGCTCCTAATGGTACAAGATGAGCTAAAGCATTTAGAGTTTCCTCGACCTAAGCATACACAATAAAAGAGAGGAACTGCAAGTCTTAAAGTGACCGTAAAATATCTGGTAGCAGTAGAAATATAGGGAAACAACCCAATTATATTATTAAACCAAACAAATAAAAAAGTGCAATAAATAGGTTAATAGCACTGAATCTAGCCGGCCCTATAAGGAGAGACATCTCCTGATTTTGCCCTATCAGAATCCTTTTAGCTAAAATTTGAGGCCGCGAGGGGATCAGTAAAAAAAGACATGATCATAAATAAGATCAGAGTTAATATTCTTAATCAGTTACATAAAAAAGTGGAAGTCGGATCAAATACTGAAAAGATATTTGCTATCATTTTCAATTCAAATAAATAGTCTGACTGGAGAATCCCTTAGAAGAAACAACTAAATTTGGTTGATAAAGGAAGAAAATTATGGTCATGAGCTCATAGAAGAATTATAGAGACAAGGAAGATTAGAACTCAAGGGAGCGGTATTATTTGAGGAATGACAGACTGCCACCGGTTTCTTACAGTTGACAACTTTATGTTTACTATTAAACTAAGTCTCTATTCCACAGGGAGTAATTACCATAAGAGAGCTTAAGAGGCTACTGCTTGACCTTCAGCCACCTAATGAGATCTGTAACTCAAGTCACTTTAGAAAGTCTCTTTCTCCAGCAGCCTCAATTACAATAAGTATAAAACTATGTTTCAGGGCCAAAAATTTTAGATGGAGAGCGTGGCGAGGAGGTCCTTCTGCAGGACGTCGCGCGGCGCATCGAACTTTTGCGCCATCGCGTCGAGCATCGCGGCGACCGTCACCGTGCCGTCGCACATCTCGAAGATCAGGTTCGCCGTCGGATTGAGGATGACGACTTCGTGGCTGTTCGGCTCGTACACCACCCGCTCGTTGCCGACGTCGCGCGCGTGGCACGAGTCGTGGCGCTTGGGGCTGGCATCCATCGCGAACGCGTCGTCGTTGCTCATTGCCGTTTCTTGGGCCGATTCTTCTTGGGCCGATCCGTTGCTCGAAGTCGTCCCGTTGCCACCGTGCACGGGTTGCCGGGCGCCGAGCTTGCCGGCCCGCGACTGGCGTGCCCAAATCTCCAGGGTCCGCCCCATGCTGTGGCGCAGGATCTCACAGGTGACCGGGTTGGGATCACCGAGTCCACCCGAAGCGATCAAGTTCTCATGGTGGCAACCGCCGCCGCAGAAGTAGCGCGCCCAGCACTTCGAGCACGCCGGCTTGTTCTCGACCGTGAGGTCGAGCAGCTTTTCGGTGACGTCGCGTTGGATGCCGTTCTGCACGTCGCCCATCGCGTATTCCGGCTCCTCGTAGAACCGGTAGCAAGGCGCGACCTTGCCGTCCGCGGCGCCGCCGAGGTAGTCGCGGCCGCCTTGGCAGAACTCTGTGGTGCGCTCTCCGGACTGCAGGCGTCCCATCAAGTTGTTGAACCAGGACACGCTGTGCTTCGCGCCGGCGCTGACCGCGGCTTCGTAGTGCGCCGCGAGCGCGTCGTAGTGCTCGAGGATCGCGGGCAGGTCGTCGGTGCGCAGGCCGTGGGTCTTGCCGGTGAGGTCGGTGGCCGGGGTCAGGATGATCCGTTCGAAGCCCAGCTCCTCGAGGTGGGTGACGATGGCGACCAGGTCCAACTCGCGCCGCGTGACCACGACACTGCAGTGCGTCTTGTCGGCGAGCTCGGTGCCCTTGCGCGATGCCAGGAACTTGCGGATCCCGGGGACGGCGAGTTCGTACGAGCTCCCGCTGAGCGCCGGACGCGACTCGTCCTGGATCGCGGGTGGGCCATCGAAGCTGATGCCCACTGAGATGCGGTGCTCGTTGAGGAACGCGATCACGGCGTCGGAGAACCGAGTGCCGTTGGTGGTCACCTCGAAGGTGATCCGTCGCCCCTGCTCGCCGGCGTGGCGAACGCCATACTCGACGACGTGGCGCAGCAACTTGAAGTTGTTGAGCGGCTCGCCTCCGAACAGGTGCAGGTGAAAGGGCTCGCCGGGCTTCGCGTCGCGAAGCAAGAGGTCCACCGACTGCTCGGCGACCTCGGGCGACATGGTCGTCGCTGGGTCGTAGGCCTCTTCTCGCGCCGCGTAGTAGCAGTAGCCGCAGCGCAGATTGCAGCCCTTGGTCAGCTCGAGGCTGAACGCGCGCGGCTTGATGTCCGCCGCGCGTTGCCGGGTCTTGGACTCGGTGTCCGCGGTCATGTCGAATCGCGGCGTCGGGCTGATTCGGTACAGCCGCGTGCCGTTCTACGATGACGAGGTTGGGTTTGACTCGAGCGGGGCCGACCGGCCCCGCGTCTCGCTAGGAGATCGAAACGAGGTTTCAAGTGAGCGACTCGGCGGCCTCGTCGGTCAGCTTGACCGACTCGACGACCGGCGGCTCGTACGGCATGCGCTCTTCGCGCGGGTCGTTTTCGTCCGATGAGTTGTGAGTCAGGTTGGGTTCGCTGTGCATCGGTGTTCTCGTTGGAGAGTCGGTTGGAAGTGTGGCAAGCCCGATGGTGGGCCACTGGCAAGAGTACCATGGAGGACCCGCGCCTTGGCACCGGAATTACGGCATACAGGATATCGGTGGAGTCCCGTAGTTTCTTGACCCGCGCGGACTAACGATCGTGCCCGGACCCAAGGTTCCCGCTGCTGCAATGCGCCGGCCAGTCCTGCCAATGCCGCTCCCAATGCGAATACAACCGTGTAGAGGGTTCGAATGTCGACACCCAGGGCGCCAATCATCTCCCGATCGGACTCGCCGGCCCGAATTTGCATCCCCAGCCGGGTCTTGCTGATCAGAAAATACAATCCCGCTCCAACGATGATTCCTACTCCGATAATCGAAAGCCGATAGAGCGAGTAGGGAATGCCGCCGGGCAGCGTCACGATGCCGGACAGCGCTTCCGGAATGTCGAGGTACAGCGGTTGGGGGCCGAACCATCAGCGGACGGCTTCGGAAAAAATCAAGATCAGGGCAAAGGTGGCCAGCACCGGGTCAAGGTGATCGCGTTCGTACAGTCGCCCGATGACCGCAATTTCGATTGCCGCCCCGGCAAGGGCTGCCGCTCCCAACCCGCCTAACAGCCCTATCCAGAACGAACCCGTCGCACCGGCAACCCAGGCGCAGAAGAACCCGCCGATCATAAACAACGACCCGTGGGCCAGGTTGATAAGGCCCATAACGCCGAAAACCAGCGTCAGGCCGGCCGCCATCAAGAACAGCGTCACGCCAAGCTGTACGCCGTTCAGCAGCTGTTCAACCAACAAGGCGATCGTCATGTCCAGGTCGCCGATGGGGCCGCGCTGGGCGCGACCCCAGCCAAATTACATTTGGCAATCGCCGGCATAGGCGTCCTGGTGGTCCTCAAGGCCGACTCCGATGATCTTGTTGGTCAGGACATCGCCTTCCTTGACCACTTCGCGGACATAGATGTCCTGGATCGGGTGATGGTTCGGCCCAAACTCAAAATCGCCGCGCACCGAATCGAACTCGGCGGCCTTCAAGGCTTGGCGGAAAGCATCGGCGTCGTCGACGCTGGCTTTAGCCGCTGCGGATATGATCAGGTTGGCGGTGTCATAGCCCTGGCTGGCGTAAAGCGAGGGCAGGCGGCCATATTCTGCCTGAAAGGCGTCGACAAAGGCCGCGTTGGCTGCGTTGTCCAAATCCTTATTCCATTGGGAGGAATTCTTGACGCCCAGGGCCGCATCGCCAACGGCGCCCAATATACCCTGATCGAAGGAAAAGGCCGGCCCCATTACCGGAATATCGACGCCCGACTGGGCATATTGCTTCATGAACGAGATGCCCATGCCGCCAGGTAGGAAGAAAAATACGCTGTCCGCGCCGGATGCACGGATCTGCGCGATTTCAGCTGCATAATCTTCCTGCCCCAGCTGAGTGTAGATTTCGCCGGCCAGCTCGCCCTCGAAAAACCGTTTATAGCCGGTCAGCGCATCCTGTCCGGCAGGGTAGTTGGGCGCCAAAATGAAAGAGTTTTTGTGACCGGCGGTGTTGGCATACCCGCCCATCGCTTCGTGCAGATTGTCGTTCTGCCAGGCGACATTGAAATAGTTTTGGTGGCAGCCTTTGCCGGCCAAGGCTGACGGTCCGGCATTCGGGCTAAGGTAGAATACGCCCTGATTGACGGCGCTCGGCACCACGGCCATGGCCAGATTCGACCAGATTATCCCGGTCAAGATGTCGACCTTCTCGGCCTGGATGAATTTGTCGGCGATTTGAACCGCCAAGTCGGGCTTACGCGCATCGTCTTCGACGACGACCTCGATATCCGAATTACCTGACATTTTGACGGCCAGCATGAAACCGTCTCGTACATCGACGCCCAGGCTTGCCCCGCCCCCGGACAAGGTGGTGATCATGCCGATCTTCACGGGTTCAGCGCTCGCAGAAGCCAGCGGCAGGCCCAGGCAAGCGGCGATGGCAAGAGCGCCGGCGTTTTTGGTTAACAAAGTCTTCATGAGCTTCATTCCTCCTGTTGCTGTCTCCCTTTTTGCCGTCAAAACGGCCAAACGAAAACGGCAATTTTCAGCGTTACATTTTGTTACCGACCATTAACGGGATCTCTTCAAGGGATACAAGACTTTTCTGTTAAACAGTTCTTTTGGAAAGCTTTTCCTAACCAGGGCCAAGTGTCCCATAAGATAATGCCTTATTTTCATATAATTGCTTTATCACCTCTAAACTTGTCAAAAAAATTATCAAAAAAGTAGTTAATATGAACTGCCACATAACAGCTTACTTAGTTCAGTGACAACATAAAATCCCAAGTTCTGGTAATGGCTCTTTCCTGTTTTCTCAGCATATATCTCAAAGTCACATAAATACCCTGTTTTATCATCAGCCCTGCATCACATTATAATATCACATGTCACTGGTTTCATTTGCATATATATACTGCTTTAATGAGGTCCTTCCTTTGAATTTGATCATTGCCTTGTCAATAGCCTGATCTTGGCCAGGATTGTACTGGGAAGTTTGCTATAACAGTATCAATAAATGACCTCAATTTACACAACTTGTGAAAGCTGTCACTATCCCTTGGGGGTATTATTTTGTTGTCATTTACATGCAAAAAAAGTAAAATTTACTTAAATCTACAAATAGTCATACATTTGATATCCATGGTGTTCCTAATATAGCTTCACTAGAAAAGTACTCCTCAATCAATGTAAACCAATTGAAAGAATTATTCCCAAGAAGCAGTAAATTCCTCACTTGATACATGCTGCCCTTCAACATTGTCATGGCTACTTCATTGCAACTACTGGTGTGCATACCTTTGTGTTTCAATCAAAACCAGGGTTATGCTCCCAAGAAAAGCAGCTGTAAAAAGTCAAGTCCTGTTAAGTTTGGTTTTTATATCAGTAGTAGGTCCTGATTGCTTACTAAAGGCATGGGTTGTTGTATCCAGTGTTCTCCTTTATCACATGTACAAGATAACAAGAAAATTTTTGCTTTTGTACCAAGTTACAGCACTTCATTTGATACACCACTGGCATCCCGGCTGTCTGATGATACCTCATCAGCTGATTGAGAACAATCCATGATAACAATATCCCACTCTTGTACCTTTTGGACCATTCCACACTCACTTGTAGAACTAAAATCTCCATCTTCAATTACAGAATCATCACTACTGTAGCCATCAATATCTGAATCTGGTTTATTGCAAGGTCTATCCTAATGATCTTGTACATAGTTAACTCTCCTTCAGTTATATATATAAGTATTCCTCTAAAGGCAAAGCACTAGTCATGACTACAAACAGAGTAATACTGACAATTTGCTGGACAGGTGAAACCTGCTACCAAAGGGAAATAGCACACACATACATAAATTAAATTAGTTTTAAATGTTATACATAGCACAAAGGTATATCAAAAGTAAAAGATATATATAGTGTAAAAGACAATACTGATATTTGTAAACATTTTACTGTGCGAGTAGTCCAGCAACATAAAATGATGCAGTCAGGTAAAAAAAAATGGAAGTGAAACATGGATCATGAGCTATGCAAGGGGTTTTCCCATATTTCCCATAAAACAAAATTTTTAGTCTGTAACACAGGCTACCTGTATGTGAAGCCAATATAATTCACAGATTTAAATAATGACATAAAAACTCTTGGATTTAGCTTGGTTCCTCATTGAGTACATATAAACCATAAAATATAAAATTGGAATGCTCAAGAAATTGTTGTAAAATACAAAATTGTTTCTGTTGATATCTACACATGAACAAAATTTGCACAAAATAACAGTAGTGGGAAATGAGGCCCGTTCCTATATGCTCAAGTGTAAATGTAAAGTTCACATCACAGTGAAACATTGTTACACTAAATAATGTAAATTGGAGACAACATATCACAGGAACATGCAAACAAGTTCAATTTCATAAAGTACTTTGCATAACAATATCATCTCAAGTTGGATAAAATTTTCTAGTCATACCTGACTGGCTGAGCCATCTTCTTGCTCTGTAGTCTTAAAACGAGCTTGAAGACTTCGAGGAAGACTCCGCCGGAACGGTCTTCCGCGATGTGATCCTGCTCGCCCTGATCGGCTTCGTGGCGATGGTCGTTATGCTGCTGCCGCATCTGCGCAAATCCGAGGTCGAGGCGCAGGACCACAAAGCCCCCGGTAACGTCATTGTCGAGCTGCATTGGCCCACCAACCAGGCCGTCGATGTGGATCTGTGGGTCATGGGACCGGATTCGACGCCGGTCGGATTCTGGAATCTCGGCAATCGCGTCTTCAACCTGCTGCGTGACGACCTCGGCACCGAGGGCGATGCGACGGAAGAGAATTACGAGGTCGCCTACAGCCGCGGCATCCCGGCAGGCGAATATGTCGTCAACGTCCATATGTACGGACCGGTGCCGCCCGGCATGACAGTGCCCGCAACGGTCGTCGTCAGCGTGCGCAAAGAATTCGAACAGACCAAGCAAATCCTGAAAACCCAGGTTCAGCTCAAGCGCCGCCACCAGGAAGAGACCGCATTCCGTTTTCGCCTCACCAGCAAGGGCGAGTTGATCAAGGATAGCGTCACCACCCTGCGCCGGCGTCTCATCACGGAGCCCATGTGATGGAACATCTGATCTACTTCTTCATCGGTACGGTGGCACTGTTCGCACTGCTTGCCGCGATTGCGATCTGGTCGCCGCGGCGCACCGCGGTTCGGGTCGTCGCCCTGATCGCCGCCGCCCTGATGATGCCGCTCGGCTACCTACAACTAACGGAGCTGTTGAGCCGGCCGAAACCGATCGATTTCGAATGGTTCGAACGCGAGGCGCTGAGTGCCGTCGTCCTCGGCGCTCGGTTCGAAGAAGGTGAGGCCATATATCTCTGGCTGCAGCTCGAGAGCTCGACACAGCCGCGCTACTACACCCTGCCCTGGCGGCAGGAACTGGCCGAGCGGCTGGAGCAGGCAGTCGACGATGCCACCGCGCGCGGTTCGACGGTCACCATCGCCACGCCCTTCTCACCCAAATCGCTGGAAGAGCTCGGCAATCTCAATGTTGAGATTATCCCGCCGCCGGTCCCCCCGACCAAAATGCCGCCCTTCGAACAACAAGCGCCTCAGGTGCCGGATCCGAGAAAGCAGCGGATCTAGCGCAACCGTTCTTTCATTGGAGGCGGGCGCCGGTTCGAAGCGCGGACGGCATCGCGTAGAACCGGACCGCCCCACTCGTCGGCTACGCCCCTCTTGGAATAAGCGTCTTGCGATGCCATGTGATGCCAGGGGTTGGCCGCAGCGGCGCTAGGGCGGTGTTGCGAGATAAAGGGGTGATCAGGCTCGATGGATTTTCTCTTTCTCGCGCTCGGTTTGATTCTACTCATCCTCGGCGGCGAGTTCGCACTGCGTGGCGCGATTGGCCTGGCGCGCAATCTGAATATTTCACCTGCGGTCATCGGATTGACCATCATGGGCTTCGGCACCTCGGCGCCCGAGCTCGTAGTGACGGTTCAAGCCGTGCTGTCAGGCAGTGCGGACATCGCTGTCGGCAACGCCATCGGTAGCAATATCGCCAATACGTTGCTGATCCTAGGCGCGGGCGCGGTGATCCGGCCTCTGACCTGCGATCCTCGGGGCGTGCGCCGCGACGGCGCGGTGATGCTGCTGACAACCCTTTTGTTGTGCGGGCTCGGATTGACCGGCGGCATCGTTTTTTGGCAAGGCGTCACCATGCTCGTTCTGCTCGGCTCCTTCATGGGATGGAGCTATCTGCAGGATAAAAGGCACCGCGATGAAGCAACCGGTCTGCATGAAGAGATGGCCGAAGAAACCGGCGGCATCCCGAAGAACCTAGGCCTTATCGCGGCCTATATTGTCGGTGGCTTCGCCAGCCTGGCACTGGGTGCAAATCTGCTGGTCGACGCGGCCGTCGCCTTGGCGAAGGCTGCCGGAATTTCGGAGGACCAAAAATGTCAGAGATGGGAATCTGGACAAGTGTTTTTAAAAATGTTGAAATTGTTTAGAATCAATGAAAGGTTTTGAACAAGTTGTAATACAATGCAAACAAATGAAACAATCAGTTGTGTAAAGCTAAGACAGTCTGCTACATGCTTCCAAGATTTGAAAAATGTCCCCCTTGTCTTACTACTCAACAACATTGTTATTGTTAACATCTTTAATAGTTTTTGACACTTTTATGAGCCCCATAAAAGGTCCCTGAAAACTTTTTTTCTATGTGGTTTGAATATGGCACTTGTCTCATTGGCCTCAAAAATGTAGTGGAGGGCTTCTCGTCGTCACTGCCACTCCCATCATGATTTCAATCATCATTATCATCATAAAAAGTGTCTTGGTGGAAGATTACCTAAAATTAATAGCAGGGGGATGAGAATAAGAATGCCTGGGTGGATTTTTTAAAAATTGTCTAGTGAAGGGGACATCTGTTGGACACCAAAGAGTAAAAATGCTCCCCACAGTTACAGATTTAGGTCATGGGAGGCCCAAGGGCCGACTTGTAAAGGAGGCCCCCTTTCCAACTCCTCTTATTGCATACACCAAAGAGCATTTAGCTATATATTTATAGGACAAATTTAGGAAAAGTTGAATGTGGCAATTCTTCTAGTTTTATAGTATATATGCAATCTGTAAGCACAAAATAATATTACTTTGAGTTTATGAACTTTATTTACACATAGGAGTAATTCACTTATGTTTTCTTAATTTTTCATGAACATGTATATTGTAACTAACAAGTGGACATGCTAAATTTTGTAGACTTTGTGATGAAGTAAATTAACCATTGTTTACTAACTGACTGCTGAGCAATAAAAAATTGTTTACTATATTATTAATTGTTTATACGCAAATTATTACTTTTTTACTTTTTCATGTTTGATCTGTTTTGCATGTAATGGTTTTGATACCATATATATGTATATCTATAATATTTGGTCTGACTAGCCCCAGCTATTTACACAATTATGAAGATCATCATTTAATTTTGATTTAACATAGGATTGCCGTGCATACCAAATATGTCTGTTTAAAAAGTTCTAAGGACAATCCCCTATATTAGTGCCACAACTCTAGTAACTTGATTGATTTTGCCCAGCTATGATTTTTTTTATGATGGATACCTCTGCATAATAAGTTTTGCCGATCACCCACCTTAAAGACTGTAGATATCATCACTTTGAATAAATGCAAGGGACATAGATCACTTTTTTGACAGTCAAAGGAAGGGTGTTAATTATAGGGAGGCATTCAAAAGAGGATGATTTAAAGAAATATTCAAAGATTTTCAAGTTTATCTCTCAAGAACCAAAGTATGAGAAGAAGAGTGATCACAGGCAAGTTCTCATAATTTATGAAACAGTTATACCATGTCAAAGTAAACATGTCCTGCTAAGGAAGTTGATAGTATATTCAATAGATTTGTTATGAACTTCTACCGTATCCATAACTCTTCCCTCTCCAATTACTGTGCGAACTGGCCATTTGTCATTCACTTTTGCAATTTGTGTGAGCATATCACTGAATAGATGAAATGAAATGAAATTGTGCTTTCGTTATCTAATGTAAACATTCATTGGTATTTAGTGGAAAGTCAACACCTTTCTGCCAAAGAACCAACGCTGAATGCTCAATTCAGCGTACATACATTTGCAATGGTAGGCGCATGAGGAGTGATAAGTGGTACATATGTGTAGATTAAAACCTCCGTTTTTAAGTTTCTGGCAAGTACTGTAGTGTTAGATTGCCCACGTTGTTGTTACCAACACGTACTCTGGAGTGCCAGATAATTGTACCCCCCCCCCCGCCCCTGCTATTCTTGGTGACACTTAGCGCACCCCCACCCCTCGATGCACCGTGCCCTTGGTTGTTCCTATGGTCAACAAGGGGTCCGTAACCGTTTAGGCTGCCGATTCAGTTAACGGCAATTTCTGCTGATTTACGCCGCAATTTTTTAAACAGAAATACAATTAACTTAAAAGGTCATTCCTAGATACGATTACTACGGAAACCTTTTATTTTCACGCAAGGCGCACGAATACATTTCAAATCCGCAAAGCGGATGCAGGCGATATTTTTGCACAGCTGATGGTTCGCGGAAGACAACAGTTTGCAACAGTCACCGAGGGTCGTCGTCTATCTGCAGCATGATCTCAATAAATAACACCGTGTCAAACTTGATGATCCGATGATTAAGGCCTTGGTTTAGTAATCATTAAGTCTTGGGTTCGAATCCGGTCAGCGTCTTTAAATTGCAAGCTATTGTGGTAATGCCAATCTCTCAGTTTAGCCCCCTGATAGGCAGTGGGGCCAATGCCCCATAATGTCCCACTCTTTGAGAATTATATATCTATAGATCTATATATGTACATATATCTTACATTCTTACACTCTTATTATATAAAGCAGTGACCCTTTTCCCGTATCGAGTTCTACTTATACTTGCGGCCGAATACAGCACACAACGTAGCCTTCGCTGTCAGCCCCATCGAGCATCAACAGTACTTCAAACGCAATTAGAACATCATGGTAACTGCGCGCCTTCTTTGAACCAATTTGTAAGTTTAGCCCCCTGATAAGCAGTGGCACCTTCTGTGAACCACCACAGCAACTTATCATCCAAAATGGCGACGGATGGAATAATAATGACGTAAAAAGCTCACCACCTATAATGATTGTATGCCATAGGTTATTTTTTGGTGCACTGACTTGAGAACAACTAAAACAAACACTTTTTTGGATGCAGCAGTACTTATTATATTGATTATTCTACTCTGTTTTGGAGAGATGATAATGCAATAGTATACACCACCTACTGTACATATAACGTAGTTTAAAGATTACAGTAGACTGCACAGACAATGCGATGACCATCGTAAGAAGCTTTGAGAAGACTTGCGTTCTGGCCAAGTGTTAAATCTTCTCGCACTCTTGTAACAGGAACGGAGGATAGAGGCTGGGTACGCTACTACGTTGGTAGGCAAGTAATTAAAAATAGCCTATTAGCCTTGCGTCAGAGACTAATTTTGTTTGTCTGAAAAACCATCAAAAGAAGAGAGTGCGGATCAGTTAACGTCATATGCAACGCAAGTCCGAATTGCGTTTTACAGCTCTATGCAGACGAAAGCGTTTTTCGGGTTCGCAGTCGAAAGAGTGGGGACCAGCCACCAACAGACTGGAGGGTCAAGTCAAACATAAGACAAAACTACGACGTTCGAGTAACAATTCGGGTAAGCACCTCCATAATAGCTGGGTATTGAGCTGGTCTTTGATCACGTGCTTGACATAAGACTATCCATTGGTTTTTTTCCCATGTTCTCATGTAGCTGGTCACTTGGAAGGGCATTACGATAGTTTTGTTTAAAGCTCGAAAACTATAGGTAGTCATTCCACATGCTATGAGCTCGTTTCCATGACAAATGAGCAAAGTATTCTACAAGTTTAATTCTACAAAGCCTTTGTAATGTTTGATTTCTTGTGTTGTACAATCCTCAGTGACTGCCTGGTGAGATATGGATACATTTTGGCCAATCAGTGTATCTTTTCTAAGAATGACCAAGACAAAATTTATGGGAGATTCTTTGTAGGGGTGTGGCAAAGTAAGCCCTCTCGTCCTCCTCCTGGGTCCGACACTTTGAGAGATTTTAAGTTTAAGATCAGACGGAACCTCATCGCGAGCAGCTGTCCTATCAGACAGCAACAATCGAAAAGATTTTCTACCTCGCCGATGTAGCGCGAAATTTGTGCCTTGCGAAATTTGTGCCTATGATGGTAATGCGCATGCGCATATGGAATCGTGTTGAACGGAAACAAATGATGTGCAAGAGAAACATTCGAACTAGCTGTAACAAGAATTTCAAAGCACAACAGCAAACGAGTTCTGACAAAAGCTCGTTTCATTGAGTCGAACTTCACAATGAGTCTATAATGTTTCGGCAGTGGATTTGATTAGCGGGAAACAATAGGCTGGAAGATCACATGCAAGCAAGAAAAACGCGTGACCTAGAACTGACCTAGAAATGTGAACTCAGAAAGCGTATACTTTTGAATAACCGTGAACCACTTCTTGTGTTGTTGTTATTGTTAGATTTTTACTAACTGAGGATGTCGAGCGCTTGATCTTCTCTTGGCTCAACTCATTGCAATTCGATGTGCACAAATGCTAACTTCATGTGTCTCTAGTTTGTTTGTAAAGAAAGATTTCTGAAAGACAGTTTAGTAAAATGGACAGGTTTATTCTTGCCATAGGCAGGTATGGAGTGGAGTTATACTGCCTCAGCATATGACCTCCTGAGAATTATTGTACTATGTCGAGGTAACTTGCTTCTGAATTTACAAACGGGGTCATTTAATGATGACGTAGTACTAGTGAGAGTACCAAATGTGTTCCGATTTTTCATGCGATACGTTGTATTGATGTTTCAAACCCAGTAAGGCCACCAAGAATGAAATTAGAACAAAACTTTGCCAAGCGTCCGGTTGCCTCTTGCTTACGTAACGCATTTGATAATACAAGCTTTTTTCTCACTTTGGAAGATGCTAATTTATCTGTGTCATTCGATACCAAAAACAGCAATAAACTGGTAGTAGTTGTCTGGCGCCTCAAGGAACTGACTTGAGCTGAAGTGCTGTTTCAGTGTGAAATGACCTTCAGATACACGACCTTGCAAAAGTTGTTGTATCCACTTGTAACCGTAAATATCAATACTTAGCTACCGTCCTTATAAACAAAATCGGTGTCTTCGTGACACAGAAGTCACGACATACTGTTGGATTACATTTACTGTAGTCATAGCAACGTAAACATGTGCAATTTTGATGAACAAGCGCCTCCAATTGGAAACAGCACTTGCTGCCATGGAAACCAACTTTGTAACTCGTTGAAAACCTACAGGGTACTGACGCCGACCCAGTTGGTAAAATTAACATGCGAGTTACGCATTCTATACAGGCAGAGTGCAACATTGTATACGTTCGTTGCCATGATAGATAAGGAATACTCAGGTCATGTTGAACAATGCTAACAATCGATACTTTACTCTTTACCTTGTGATGTTATAGATCATGCAGATAAATATTTATGTTTTTATCAAGACTGGTACACTGCAGAGTTGATGTTGCACAATGGCGTGAACATGTAGGGATATATCTTTGGCAAATCTGGGAAATAGCGTAGTTGTGATCTATGCTAAACCTTGGACCGATCAGTGATCATAAAGTGAAGCATCGATGCTTTTGTTACTAACAATTCTGATGCTTTTGCTGTCGTATTATGAAGGCGCTTAGACCAGTTGCGTTCAGTAAATGTGACTCAATACATGTGATCCGCTACATTATCCCATCCTATGTGCTCTGTACAGAGTACGAGACTACCTTTACCTCTCTTACGTTCCTGAAATAATCTGTAAAATATAAAATTAACGTGGTGACACATTACAATTCTAGAACCCTCATTTCCTTTTAAGGTGCGTATGAATAGCTAAAGACCCCCTTGCCTCATTCGGCCTCTGACAATGAAACATGCACTGATAGAGAGAGGAAATATATTTTAAGTGGTAGGTTCCACAAAAAGGGATATTGTTGCTGTTGCATTAAACCCAATTCTCGTATCTGATGGTGGTGACAAACGCAGGTTTAAAGTACCGAAATTTGATTCCCTTTTCGTTGCATACAAACATTGATGAGCATATCTGTTGGTCTCTCTTCGAATTAAAGTAGTAATATCCATGGTGAGCCGGGATCTTTCTATTTTCCTCCTTTTTAAGCCTTACAGCTTCTGTACCCTCATCAAATGACAAGAGGTACCGCTTGAAAGCATGCTTGTTGATACTGAGCGGTGTGCTACTCTGCGACTCCGTTTCCATGTTTGAAACAAGCCAGGCCGAGTAGCCCAAGCTATTTTCGACAAGCCATTTGAATGTTTTGCCTTTATATATGCCAAACTGTACGGTATAATGTGAAAGGACGCAAAGTTCATCTGTGGCTCCTTCAGATTGCTGCATTGCCTTTCTTCTGATTTCCTCGGGTGGCAACGCCCGGTAGGCTGCTGAGGTACTGGCGGTTTTTTTCCATTCTTTAGCCTCATTTGTCTCCCTGAAACGAAGCCTGCCATCCTTCGATCTTGGGAAGTTTGGTTTCCTAAAAAATGTAGAAAAACACATCAATTAGAAAACAGCGACTCAACTACAACTAATTACGCTATCGTTTTCGTGAAAATCCTTTGCAAATTCGAATGAAAATAGCCAATGGCATGTTATGCGTTGTATAGGTGTACCATGTGAGTAATCTGCAAGTACTACTAACATAAGCAAGAAGTGCAACAAAGAAAAATAACTTGGGCCAAACCCAATATTTTCTCAAATGGATCAACGATAAACTATTGTAAACAGATAGTAGCAAAATGACGAACAAATAACGTTGCCCCAATACAGTACTTTCTAAGACGATACTTACCCTGATGCCATAACTGAACCAAAGAGGCTTGTCTTCCAGATAAACAATTGTAAATATATACTTGATAAACAAGTGCCGAAAGAAAATTGGTCCACAAAACTGGTAACTTTATTGCAGCCTATTCTCCTTAAAATTCTGTCAGCTGATCGAGTTAACAACGACTTGACTTATCTACAATTTCCGATGTTTCTTCCGAATTTATACACTTTTTGAGCTTACCTTGCGGACCTCGAGGGAACGAGGTACGCTCGATCTTGGTTCACTTGCAAAAAGGATATTATAAGCCGTTAAAAGTAAAGGCATCGTTAATTATACCTAAACAATATATGTTATATAAAAAGGAAGGAAAAATATTATGAATTTAGAGCAGGGTATTGAGTTTACGATAAACTGCAGCTCTGTAAACTTTTCTGAGAAACAGAAAGTACTTGCTCAAAAGAAGAACAACTTCGTTAAAAATTTGCTTCGTTCAAGCTGTTAGATTGTAGTTTTACCCAATGAATTATCACTAAAAAATTCATAAACCAATGTGTTTCTTTGTCATTGTGCACTTGGCGCCTTTTAGTGGCTAACAACGATTGGGAAGCATGTAAAAATCATAAAATGCTGATCGAAAGAAACACAAATTATTCGCAAATTGCAATTTATGGATGACAATTTTGATCAAGGCAGCAATATTCGAACAAAGAGTGTGAAAACATATGATGCGACCGCCGTCTAACATTACAAAATTCCCTGAGGAGCAGTAAATCCATTTAACAATAAAATTAACCTTTTCCGTCTTATTCATTACGTACTCACTTATGTCTTCATTGACCATTGATTCATTAAGAACACTTACTCGCGGCATATTTATCATTTAAGGCTCTGATGTGGCTGAGACAAATTAACAGGCCTCTTGACAAATATCAATTGCATTCATCACTTGCTCCCTTTTGTCTTCATTGATTCATTAAAAACAGAGAAGTTACAACACTTACTCGCGGCATATTTATCATCTAAGGCCCTGATGTGGCTGAGACAAATTAACAGGCCTCTCGACAATCACTACACTATTGCAGTCCGTCCTTTCATCATGTTCACCACCTCCCCCCCCCCCCCCCCCCCCCCCCCCCAAAAAAAAAAAAACAAACCAAAAAAAACCACAAAAAAAAAAAAAAAAAAAAAAAAAAAAACAAAAAATCCAACAACAAAAGATAAAAAAAAAAGAAATAACATTTTAATCAGAAACAGAAGTCAACCAACCGAAATTGCCTAAAACGTAGCGGGTCTACAATTGTAGAGATTGGGATAATATGGGTTAAACTCAAAGAAGCACATGCAGTAGACTTAAGGGAACAATATTAGTAACTGTAGGTACTAACAATGAAAAAGCATCAAGGACTAGGTTACCAGCTTACTTAACATTTAGATTTTAACAAAAAGATGTTACCGTCAACATTATATTAAAGCACTTGACGCCCTTTGGACCATCTTTTAAACTAAAATAACCACATGCAATAGACTCAACGGATCCATCTTATTTAGTGTGAGTGCTCACAATGATAAGGCATGCAGGACTAAGGCTACCAGCTTACTTAGCGCTTACATCGTAATGAAGAAATGTTACCATCAACTTTATATTAAAGCACTTGACACCATCAGTATCATCTTTTAAACTCAAATATAAAAAAGAAATAGACTCAATGGATCAATCACAGTAACTGTGGGTACTTACATTAATAAGGCATGTAGGACTAGGCTACAAACTTACGTTCTCATTTTAACAGAAAAAGGTTGCCGTCAACCTTATACTGAAGCACTTGGCACCCTCAGGATCATCTTTAAAAATCAAAAACAACACAAGCAATCGACTCAATGGATCCATATCCGTAACTGTGGGTACTTACAATGATAAGGCATGTACGATTAGGCTACCAGCTTACTTAATATTTAGATTTTAACAAAAAGATGTTACCGTCAATGTTATATTAAAGCACTTGGCACCCTCTGGATCATCTCTTAAACTCAAATGAACACATGCAATAGACTCAACGGATCAATATTAGTAACTGTCGATACTTACAATGATAAGGCATGTACGACCAGGCTACCAGCTTACTTAAAGTTTAGATCTTAACGAAAAAATGATACAGTCAATGTTATATAAAATCCCTTGGCACCCTCAGGATCATCTTTCAAACTCAAATAGTCACATGCAATGGACTGAATGGATCCATATCAGTATCTGTGGGTACTTTCAATGATAAGGCATGAAGCACTAGGCTACCAGCTTACTTAACATTTATATTTTAACGAAAAAATGTTACCATCAACGTTATATTAAAGCACTTGGCACCCTGTGGATCATCTCTTAAATTTCAATAAACACATGCAGTAGACTTAACTGATCCATATTAGTAACTCTGGGAACTTACAATGATTAGGCGTGTAGGACTAGGCTACCAGCTTACTTAACATATATATTTTAACAAAAAAATGTTACCGTGAACATTATATTAAAGCACATTGCACCCTCAGGATCATCTTTTAAGTTCAAATAACCACATGCAACAGACTCAACAGATCCATCTTATTTAGTGTGAGTGCTCACAATGATAAGGCATGTAGGACTAAGGCAACCAGCTTAATTAACGCTTACATGTTAACGAAGAAATGTTACCATCAACTTTATATTAAAGCACTTGGCACCCTCTCGATCATCTTTTAAACTCAGATATAAAAAAGAAGTAGACTCAATGGATCAATCACAGTAACTGTGGGTACTTACATTAATAAGGCATGTAGGACTACGCTACAAGCTTACTTAACGTTCTGATTTTAACAAAAAAGGTTTCCGTCAACGTTTTATTAAAGAACTTTGCACTCTCAGGATCATCTTTTAAACTCAAATAAATACATGCAATAGACTTAACGGAACCATCTTATATACTGTGAGTGTTCGTAATGATAAGGCATGTACGACTAGGCTACCAGCTTACTTAACATTTACATTTTAACGAAGAAATGTTACCATCAACTTTATATTAAAGGCCTTGGTCGTGTGCCCTGCCGTATTACTCGCTGGACCACACGTTTACTTGTGTATAATTTTACGATAGAGTATAAACCTGGCCGCGAGAATGTCGTTGCAGACCATGCCCCCTTAAAGCCCGTAAATTGCAAAGGAATATTTGAAGTTGTAAGCAATAAGGGTAACGATGATGCGAACGGTGCTTTTTGTTCAACCGTGTCCCAAGGAAAATTATATATAAGCGTATGGCCATCAAATCGTTCCAGGTGGAAGAATGAGGACTAATGAGGGACTTTAAGGAGATGAAACGTCCCTCGCCTAGGCAGATCTTGCGTACGCGGTTTTGAAGACCGTAACCCAGTTAAGAAGACCTACCTACTCTCCAATCGTGAATTCCACTGTCGCACCTCTGCGTGCATAGCATAGTTTCTCTAATATTTGGCTTATCGGTAATCTCCCTCTTAGATATTGGAGCTGTTGTTAGATTTTGCAGTGATGTTTCAAAATGGAGATTGGGACAAGGGGCTTCTCAGCTTTCTAGCCACCCACTTTGCTCTATCATTAACAATGAGCATCATCATTTTAAGTGTAGCAAGACCGATTTTTAAAATAGTATCAGTGCTTTTCGAAGCATAATTAAATTAGCTCGTAAATACAGGGACGCATGACATGCTCAACTCTACCATCTATAAAGATTTCTTCACGTTTTATAGGCCTTTTTCCATACAAGGCGCATTGGAAGAGGCTTCCCAAAGGACATTTGCGCTCAAACGTAAACTTGCCATTAAATAACCTTATACCTATCCACTGCCTTGAGGATTTAGCAGCTGCAATTCCAGAATTGGTCTCTGGTGGGTTTTCTTGGCGTTCTTTGTACGTGCTTGTCAGTCCCTGTGCCGCAGCACACCATCAGCCCTGGACAATATGTCAAGGATACCTTACGGAATTATCCAATGTTACTTGACTTGACCGAACTTTTATTAGTTATTTTAAATTATGAATATCTGGCGAAAAATGAAGAAAATTTGCAATCCGAATACAATTCCGTACGCAAATACCGATAACGTAATATATATTAGTATAAAGTATAATACGACCAAAAGTTTGAACCGAAGGTACTTCAGAAAGGGCACCAAAAACCATTCTTTTTGTCAACCGAGTAATAGGACTCATAGCCGCCACCTATCGTGAGTCTAACAAAGTTTAGAATGCACCTGCATCAGGTAATGAGCAGGGCAATCAAAATCAATCAAGTCCAAATTGTTACACCAGCTGCCGTGGAGCTGTCTTCGGATTGAAATTCGCAAAAGCGAATTTTCAGTGGTAAAAATCTAATCTGGCTAGATTCAATAGCTCAAAGTAAAGTCCAAAGTTTGGCGAAACGTCAATAAGATTCAGAGGTCTGTTTTCAGTCATTTAGTAGTGTATTTTGCCCATTTCTCACTCATGTTGCAGTTGACGTCTTTATTTCGCACAGACGCTTACCACAAACGAGACAATAATAATAACATCGACATCCTTTTTCAACTTTGACTAGTTACCAGAATAGCCAGAAGCTACCAGAATAGCTCTTGATATCGGATATGGCAGTTACAAGATACTAATACTATCTGCTGCAAATTTGGGAGCAAAATTCCCCTGCTATTGAAAGCCTTTCGGTGCAAAAAAACAGTTATGAAACGACCGTTCTTCGGCCAGAAAACTTTCTATCACAACGCTACACCCTTATGCAATGGTTTACACCATGCGTATTTTAAGATTTTGTTTTTTATTTCTAGTTTTCCATGAATAGAGCCGTTAAAAGTCGAAAGTGCTAACGGTTTGCTAGATAAAAAATGGAGATGAAATGTCGGAAAGTTAGTCAACACTGAGGATTTTTAGCGTCAAATTTGAGTAACCCAATTATTGAGTTCTGCCCGCCATGATGACTTAGACTAGCTCTAAGTTTCTTCTTCAGATAATCTTCTGATGACGAGTTCATGTATTCAAAAATAATGTTTTGCTTTTATATCCACTACTAAATCTTTCTTTTTTCGAATTTCGTATTCCACTCACTCTCTGCCAGAGTGAGCCCAGTACTTGAGAAAGCAATGGTGTAGAGTTTGTTTAAACCTTTGCTACTGTATTAGGGTTGTTATATTAAACTTGAGTGTGCCCAGCTACTTAACACTACCCCCTTCATAATATGAGTGATTGTAACTTTATCAAAAAATCCTTAAATCAAAGCAGTAATTGTATTTCAAAGTCTTGCTTTCACATCAGTTCTTGACATTTTACATCTTTTGCCCTGGCAGAGTTAACAAAGATAAAATCTTAGTTAAGTAAGCGATTGATAACTTTTGCATTCAAGTATGGTATATAATTGTTGACTTAGTAGAGCAATGGGAGTCTTATAATAAACTTATAATAAAACTGTATATATATATAAAATAGAGTGTTGAGGTATTTGCTCCTTATTTGTATTCTTTTTACTTAAAGGCACCACAACGACAGTAGGTAAAAGTATATAAATTACTTATTTTGAAGTGGCAAAAATATTTTTTGTTTACTAATGTGTTTAATTTTACATCCAGGTTTGTCCTAAGACCGTCGTTAAAGACAGAAGTCCTGAAAGCATTTTGTTACACATTCCAGAAAGGTAGGTGGTTAGGCCTACACTATTAAAAATCATTATATGCAGCACAAAAATAGACTTACAAAGGGGAAACATAGTAAATCTTGTTAACAGAGCTGTGCCAACTTATAGAATGACTCAATGTGTACATATACATGTATTGTATAACATTTTAAAAGGCTAGTTGTGGGTATATAAGTTGTATAAAATCTGGAGTTCAAGTGTTCTGAAGGTCATCATAAATGATTTCTTAAATATCGACATATCTATGACAAGGAAAACATGAAATTCAATGATTTATTATGGTATTATACTTATT
Source organism: Alatinidae sp. Z8VKAUB7J3 (assembly GCA_010016025.2). Taxonomy (NCBI): domain Eukaryota; kingdom Metazoa; phylum Cnidaria; class Cubozoa; order Carybdeida; family Alatinidae; species Alatinidae sp. Z8VKAUB7J3. Next base: position 10,988,200 of record JAAAKM020073195.1, on the reverse strand, counting down.
TATTATTATATATTTGTTAATTTTATTTTACTCTGCAAACCAACAATATTTTACAATATTCTACTATCTTACCCCTTTTAATATCAGAGTAATATATAGTTCTTATTTTCAAATGCCTCCAACAATGGTATATATTTAGTTCATTTGCCAGGGGCAAGGAATTTTATCAATGATATATATTTAAAATGTATATAAGGAATTTATGTATGTTTGATTGTGGTGGTATCCTACGATGGAACAGAGTTAGGTTCTCTTGCCAATGAGAATCATATAATTTCCTGTCCATTGGTTGCAAATTGCCACATCCAGACCTGCCAACAGTTACAAAATATTTGACCTATTTTTGCAACCTTATATTGAAATAGGATAAATGGGATGAAAATTTAAATATGATTTTGGGATACATGCAAAGTAAAACCCAGTTTGTTGAGTCATACAATTTATGATAACATGGTTAGTTTGTTAGGTTTGTAACCTCTAGATTTTGATTGATTAAGTCTTACCATTTTGTTTGTCTTTATTTCAGCATCAAGATTACCTGTTGTAAGGAATCAAGTTATAATACACCTAATTGAGTGGCTTGTATTTCTTCAACCACTGAAAGGGAATTTGCCAGAAGAGACCTTTAACCAACTACTGGTACAGATAACTTTCTTTCATCCTTCAAAATGATGTTCTGATAAAAGCCCAAATGGCAAAATGATCAGCAGATCTATTTATACATATGTAGCCAAGGCATAAAATTCAGTAATTATAAAACATCATCATTGTCGTACGGTATACATAACACTTGCTAAAAATGAGTGAGAAATGAGCTGAGATGTCAATACTCATTGGAAAGTGTTATACCAAGTCACTTGCTCTAGTAAAGTAATGCTAGAAACAATATTATGCTAGCTTAAATGCATGCAAAACAAAACTTGGATACTTGTGAAATGGTCAAGCCTGTGGCAATGTTTGATGACAAGGGGAAAATCAATTATTTGAAGTATTCTGTTTTATTCAACCATCAGCAGGCAGCAGATATGTCATGAAATGTTACAAAATTCACACTTATTGCAGCTTATACTGGCTATATGTAAATCCCACCTTACCTATGAGAAAATTACAAGCGCGTTAGTTGCCCGCTTGTCTTGATAAACAACTATACATTTTCACTACAAAACTACAAGGCCTAAAATGTAAAACAGGGGCAAATAGTAAGGGGGCAATGTACTGACAAGTAGAAAACCAGAAACACCTTCATGTACCTGATAGGCACGGTTTACGGATATTTTTCTCCTTTCTACTTTTTGATACAGCTAAGGCATAAGGCAAGTCAGGGAAAAGGCTGGTAGGAAATTGCAAATAATATTAAAGGAAAACAGCCCTATAGTTGAAACGTTTTTCGTCGCGCAATCATTTCCCCATATTTATAACTTTAGAATTGCCCAAAACGTAAAATAAGTCTTAATCACTAACTATTTTTCAAATAACCAAATCCCAAATATTTTATGATCAAAAGAAAAATTCTTTGTAATTATACTGTACACCCAAAACGTAACAACAGAACCTTAAACTTTCAATGTTAGGATTATACACAATTATGACCTGCAAGGGCCAATTTTGGTGCGGAATAAACGATTTTCATTTTCTGTCTCAAACTAAAAAGTTAGCATCATATACAATCTCAAAACACAGATTTCTGTTTGCCCTAAAGTCCTAAAACTCACCTGCCCCACAAACTAGTACATTATGCCCTATTGTTATACTAGCTCTTCTGCAAGCGTGTACTCCAACTGACAGTGGCTCCAGTAGAGCACCTTCCTCATATGATACATGATCTGGTAACCTGTCAAAAAGATTTGAATGTAATTCACATTTCATTGCTACGGATACTGTGGAGAAAGTGAGGGAAAGCCAAATCACTTAAACGATTACAGTAACTTTGTGAATAATACAAGAAATTTTTGTCTGTTCCTCAAAATAATTGCATCACAATTTCTTGCATCATCACAGTATTCTAAACATTAAAACAAAACAAACTAAGAGTATTCTGGAAAGATTTCCACAAGAACCTTTATCAACCCCTTTCAATTGCAAGCACTGTTTTTTTTCTGGCAAAACAATGGAGACACAAGCAAACATACATAACAACTCTGTCTACAATGGGTGTCTCCTGATAGATGAGAGCTAGGCACAGTTTGGATACCATTCACACCTCGTTTATGTTGAAGTGTAAACTGCAATAGCCACAAAGACGAAGACTTGTGAACAAAAAAATATTACGTAGCAGAAGCAATATAGTGTATGAGTATTTCATGTCACATGCATCACAAAAGGGGGCCTGCTCTAGGCCCATGTTGAACTGTTGACCAAACTAACAATTGTTTTAGCCATGCTAGGTAACTTGAAAGCCTGCTTCAGTAAAACTATCAAGGCTAATATAAGGTGAATTCACCTCCCGGGGAAGCCTGATCAGTGACATCTTAAGAGCTTGGCCTTCATACAGAAAAGGTAGAAATAGATATTTGAGTAGTTTGTCAAGATAGTAACAGATATGTGCTGTTTTACTCAGCAGCAACAACAAGAACTTGGTGAGAAGAAGCAACAGAGGAGCGTCCCCCTGTTCATATGATTACCAAGTCTTTCATAAGGTCCCCAAACTGATGTCATAGAAGAGGAAAAGATATTGCATATGGAAGCCCTAAGCATCATGTATGCTGATGTGGGCAAATACAACTTGACAGTATTGGGGTGGGGGTAGGTTGGGGTGACATAGCAAATAAGGGAAATTGTAAAAACTATATACTATGTGCAGCTAAAAACAATTTCCCTGATACGAAAGTCTCAGTAGACAACAGCACAAGTTTTAGATGAAGTACTCCATAACCCATAAATTACAGATCAAAGTGATCAAATAGTTTGTTTATGGTACAAAATAAGAATATTGCACGAAATAGCGAAAACATTGTGTACTTAAAAGCTTTTTTCGGTGAGTCATGATAGTGAGTCAAGAAGAAGCTATTTGGAGCTTTCGGAATTTCCAACAATACTTGCCCTTTGAAACTGGCACAATTGGTCATGAAGCCCTAAATATATTGATTAGAACAATATATAGCCCAGAAAGTCTTGTGGAATGATTTCAAAAAAGAACTCTGACAAGTTGAGGGCCGTCTTTGGAGGGTAAATGTTTCTTTTTTAAAAAAGGCATCGTTTCACATAACTGTTAAACGATACTGGAAGATGGAGAAGACCCCTGTTTGGAATTAAGCTATATAGGGTATTGTATGTTGATGTAGTGGCTGTTAGTGTTAGGATAGATAGATAGGATCGACTGTACTTATAATCACATATAAAATTGCCCTTCCACCCTCTGAAGACGTATTCAAATATCCCAATGCCATCAAATATAACACTGGCCAGCACGATTTTTCGGTGTTAAGAAACAAAACATGTTTTTGAATTTGATGGTGCTGGTTCCGAAAATGACCTTAGTTTTTAGTTTTAGCTACCATTTTTTCTGTACTAGAAGTGCTCATTTTTGGTAAAAAGAGTAGTTTATCATCTTGGGTAATCGCAAAATATAATTAATAACGGACATAAAAACCCATCAACATTTAGGTAGACCCTACAATGTATTACAAGACACATAAAAGAACCACTTTTTATAAGAAAATATAGAAAAAAGTGGTTTTAAGTTAAAAATTTTAAACTAGAAGTACCATAATTTTCCAATTTATTGCCAAGATTCAAACTAACAAATACATCAGTAATTATAATACACTTAAGTAAACCTACTTGTTAAGGTGACATCAAAAGTAGGAAGCCTTAGAATCTTCTGTTCCATATTGATAAATTTTTCTTTGACCAGGCGTCCACAAATACGATCCTGGTGAATGGAGATTGTTTAGTGCTTGTTAAAAATGCTTTCTTTATTGATATGGTAGAGAACATCTTAGGCAATCGCTGGGCCGAAAACTACAAGGAGGTAGTGGGAAAGTTGTTTAAAATCTAAGGACATAGGCGTTGATATGTGTACTAAGGTTATTATTGACTTTGGATCATTTGGATAAATTTCCAGATAATTGTGGAGATGAGAATGATGGGCCAGAAGAACGATTCCATCAGGGTATCAAAACGATGGAAGAGCTACCAGGGCCGGTGGCGCAAACGAATGAAGGCTGATTACTGTTCGAGTATGAAAACGAAATTATACGACATTAAACATAAAAGGCAATCAAAAAGGTTTTTACCATAGTACTTATGTTCACGAAAGTTATAGTTTTGCTGATAATATATTGAAGGATTTGATAAAAATACTCGTTGGTCTTAGTATATTCAACCGAGTTATTTAAAGACTTAGGGCCCGATTTTTATCGCAAAAGTGCTATTTCTAGATAGCTCGACGAATTTTTGTTGATTTTAATACAAATTCAGAGGTCTTTACTGTTCTTCTTTAAGAAATATCGCCATGGGTCAATACCATATGTAAAGAAAATATATGAAAAATATGCTTTTTGCCCCAAAATGAGACATTTCTGTCAAGTTCATTTTCCGATTCAGCGCGCCCAAATTCGCTGAAAACGATGTTAAGAGTCTCGACACCATTTCAAAATATTTCTTTTGTTGACCAGTGAAATAGGAGGGGAAAGGGAAGGGAGAATGGAAGGGAGACGGGAAGGGAGACGGGAAGGGGCAAGGGAAGGGATGAGGGAAGGGACAAGGTTAGGGACAAGGTTAGGAACAAGGTTGGGGACAAGGGAAGGGATAGAGGAAGGGACAGAGAAAGAGACAGAAGAATGGACAGAGGAAGGGACAGAGGAAGGGAAAGAGGAAGGGACAGAGGAAGGGACAGAGGAAGGGACAGAGGAAGGGACAGAGGAAGGGACAGAGGAAGGGACAGGGGAAGGGAAAGGGGAAAAAAAAGCTTTTAAGTACACAATGTTTTCGCTATTTCGTGCGATATTCTTATTTTGTACCACAAACAAACTATTTGAAAGTCTTCTTCGTAAACTTTGTAAACTCCAAATTCCAAACTAACAAAAGGCCTTGTAGTTATTTTTTATAGTGTTACTCCCTCATGCCTCAGTCATCAAAACTGGGACCAAAAGCCTGTTTAGGAAAATTTGTTATCTATTACGAAGTCCCAGTGCAAAATAATCACACAAGATATGACTAAAACAAACAGATCTAGTTTGTTTATTCCTTTGCCTGAATTTCTCAATGAAGAATGTGAAATTGTTTACAGGTTATTACTTTGTATTCAAATTATGCCATGTAATCACAAGAAAGTAAGTACACTTGGGTTCCAGTTAAGTCAGCCATAGAAACCCACACCTGATGTAAAGTCAGCCATAGAGACCCTGACACTGATACTTTGTAAGTCCTTATCAGTACGTAAGATTTGAGATAAAGAACTTTCAGATTTAAAACTAATTGGCTCCACTTTATTAGACCCATCTCTCTCATATTTACTTCTTTCAAACCTGTAACTCCAAGTATGTATTATTCTTTTGCCTCCATCATGCACAGATAGCATGTACATCAATATGTGTCAGCTTGTGAGTTGGAAAAAAGTGAACAAGGATACCTTATTTTGTGTTTCAGGTTCTTCATAGATACAGTGACTTTACAGTGCTTCATTCAGTGCTGTCGGTAAGGGATGCATCTATATAGATGTGCTTTACAGTTAGTCTTTATATTCTCTTTATTACTCTTTTTTGTTTATTACATTATGGCAATTTCCAAGGTTACCCTTTTATGTGTGTGTCTGACATTTGAACTTAGCCTTCCTTGCTTTGTATAACATACCTATGTTACCATACTACAGTTAGTTTTTAAAGGCTAGTGTGGAAGCTTAAGCTCAAGATGGCAGAAAAGTTGTCAATAATTGTTATGAAAGCTTTGGGGTCATTCCATTTTGTCAACATCTTAATTTCTCGAATCTTTTTGGGCATGAATATGTAAGAGTTGTAAAGATAGTCACTGCGATATATCTTAAAGTGATAGTGATCATCATGGAACGTAAAACATCATTACCGTTGCTAAGTAGCAATCAGTAACATTTGTAACTGTCAGCATTGCCTGTACATTTTGCTGGCTGGTGAGTGGTTCTGTAGTCGAACTGTAGTGACTGTTCTGTGGCAGTCAACCAGGTCCTTCTTACAAATGTAACTTATAAGTGTAGTGTGTACACAGTACCGATTTACTATTTCATCCATAATGTACATATCTTTCATTGAATGTTTTGAGATAAAGCATAGCACATGGTACAGGTCCACATAAATCTGAAAGTAAAAATGTGAACAGAACTGAACTGAAGACGTCCTGTTAAAATCTATAAAGATCAAGTGATAGGTCAATGGATTGAAATTAATCCATAAAATTTTGGACATTGTGTGAAGCTTTGGAATATTAATTAAATTTGTATGGACAGTGCACACTTTAGACTGGTTTCCCAATACCAATATCCTCTGGACTATATTGGGCCGTTTGTTGGTACCACTTTTGGCAGCCTTTGCTAATTTTCAAGAATGATTTCAAAAAGAAATTTGAGTTCTTGGAGATTGTCCATCTCTCAGACTTAATTATAAGTATCTTATTAAACAGTGTGTTTTGGTACGACCGCCCTCATGAAACCTCATGAAATGCCTATGAAGGATTCTTATAATACTTTGTGTATTATGTCGCTGTGATTTAATTTTGAAACAGCAATCTGGTTATGACCTCCCTCTGCCACCTAAGAAAGTCTTTGGCAACATGGATAGTACGTTTTTACAAGAGCGCAGAGCTGGGCTTCAGGTAAGACTTACTCCTTAATTGTTTTGTTTTCAGAGGCATTACACTCAAATGGACACTGGGTTCTTCCGCATGCGCAGGCGCAAGTCCGAGACTTCATCAGTAAACGAAGAATGATGGCAGTATCATAGTGACCAGCGAATAATGACATTATCTACATTGCAAAGGAGGCGAATGGATTGGGATGGCCGCTGAAACATCTTGGCTGAAGGGTTGCAATAATCGACATCTGTTTGCCGCTTGGTCGATGATCATTGCAAGTCGTCCACGGGCAGCTGACAACAGCGAATTTCGTGATTACATCATTCCTCTCCTCGGAGAGTTGTAATAATTGACTTGTAGGTAATGTTATATTACACGATGTTGATCGGTCCAGTACAATTATTATTACTAAAGCGTCTCATTTGATGTCTTAAGTCGTGAAATTTGATTTCAATTTTTAGCAAAGTTCTTCTTATGTTTATAAGATACGGCTTTAAGGTTGCTCTGTTTAACCTTCTTCAATTTCTAGAATTTAGTGTTACTAACATCACATTCAATGTATAACGTTCATACACAAACGATTGTATTGGGGTAAAACAAAGGGAAGTGGATATAATTTCAAGAGCAAATGAAACTTGTGTTATATTTGAAATGTCTGGTATGTTTAAAATTGTGTGGAATGTCTTGAATTTTCACTTGTATGTTTAATGTGTTACACTTGCGCCACTTTAACAAATTATGCACAGAAATCACTATTTTACATATGACAGTATTCGTGTTTGCAGTCTCTCAATCAAAGACCCCTGATGAGCAGTGGGTCCGACATTGAAACTACCCTAAATAAGCAGAAAAACCACCAAACAGGCTAACTAATAAATAAAGGGCAGCTGGGGTATCCAAGGGCAACGCCCCTAAATTTAGTGTTCGTGGCAAACAAAGGGAACCAAATATCTGCATAGGAAATACAGTGATGGTGTTTTGAGGCGAGCTATGATTGTAGGTCATATAAGACTAACGCGGCCAGCATTCGTTCATTATGTAAAAACAGGTTTGTATTAAGCTTAGTTTACACTAAACCATAGTATATTGAGCTACACAAAATTGCAGTTTTAGCCGTACTAGAAATGCTAACATTAGAATATATTTTTGGTTCAACCCGAAATTTGGCGAATTCTCTCTAACTATACCCCCATCTACGTTTTCATGCGTCATTTTGTTTGCCCAAACCAGATACGTTTAGGCATTTAGTATATTAATCGGCATGACATTGCGGTTTTAACGGTACTAAATATGTTAATATCCGAATTTATTCCCAGTCCACCCCTATTTCTGCCCTACTAATAGGGAACTGCCCATGCTGAATGTACCTCCTGTCTTCCATTTGGAGAACGTAAACAATGGGATCATGGCAGTAATAACATCCGATTACCTTTTATGCTTGCTCTTTTGAGGAGGTTGGCAGACGCCCATGGCTCGAGGCTGAGACCCAGGCAATCACGACCTGTTGCCTAGCATACCAAGCTACGATACTCATAGCTAAAATTGAAGAAGTGAAACAAGCATCTTTCTGTGGATCTACGAATAAGATAAAAAAAGTACCCCAGACTTCAGAAGATTCTTGTGAGGTTCTCGCGCAGGGTCACTATTAGAGTTTCATCAAACAAAGGAAAGCTGTACAGTTGACGGTACCTAATTTGACTGTACTAGATTTTGATCCATACAGTTGCATTCTGAAAACAATTTTCCCAAGTTGTGCTTGCAGTTAATTAGTTGAGGGTAGTTCATGATAGCTTCTATGCAATTCTGAAACCTTGAGAAAAATGCCTCTCTTTGTCTGTGAGCCCCTAAGCTGCTAGCCTGCTTTTATATATTAGTTAGCTTCTCTGGTAGCTTTAATGTTATTTGAGGTAGATTAAAATCGGCCCTACTGCTCATTAGGGGCCCTTGATTGAGAGATTGCAACCTTTTACATCATCAAGTCCACAGACGAGTACAGAATGCTTGATACATATAATCAGCTTATAGGAACACATTCGCATAACTTACAATGAACTCGACTCTTGTCGCAAAATCTTTTAAGTTCAAACATCCATAAGCGATGTAAACAGAAAGAGTGATACTTTTAATTTATAATCCGTACTACATCTTCAGTTGTACTCGTGCTCGTTTTTGAAATTGCTAATTAAAATCGATTGTATTGGCTGAGAATTTCGCTATTGTGCTATTATCCATTGATGTAACCTAACTAATAAATGTGCTAAATCGACAGATCGATATCCATGCTAACAAAAGATGGAATGAACTATCTGGTCATCTAATGCTCCTCCTTTCGCCATCCATTATCATATCGATTATCTCTATTTAACCAGATTCAACGACGATATTTACTGTTACACTTTTGATGGTTTCCGGCCCATTCTTTAGCAGTCATAATAAAGGAAAATAACACGGTTGTGGAACATTGATTCCAGTACATGAACGTTTTCTCAGTTTATCTTATCAACATCATTATCTCAGTTTATTTCTTATCGACAAGCGTGTAGTTTAAGGTGAAATTGTTTTCCCTTTATCTGCTATAGCCGCTATCACCAGATAAAACACTCTTCAAATGGATCTACGAGTTTCATGTGACCATTACCCAATTGAAGCGAGTGACTTTGGCCTCCGATTTTTTGCGCTCAGGGTTCACCTAATGAGATTGACAGATGCCATAACAACAAAATTCGTTATGATGTGCGGCTTGTTATCAACCTGAACATAAGATGCGTTGCTCGTTTCTGGTGATAAAGTTGGCTGAAAATTTATACCTCTAACAGTAATTTTGCATCACTCTGTTTTACTAAATATCCTTAACTTAAATTTTTTGTTTTCTTTTCTTTTTCTTTCGCAGAAGGCGAAAGTTCAGATGTGAACGCGGAAGATGGTGTTGTTTACAGTATGGTGTTAGTTTCAGTATGGAAAGAGTTTTTGAACCCGTAATAGCTTAAGGAAACTTTTAGAGTTTTGACTGTTTTAAGAAACAGATGGGTTTCTCACATTCAATTTGTTATATTAATTGTCATTAGAAGAATATAATATCAGAAAGAGTAGATAATGTAACAGTTGACCGTCAGTGTTTTATTTTGGGAACCATTTGTTTGCGCAGCGAGTAGACTACGGGCATAATCTGGACACGCCAACTGTGGGATGTAACATTGAAGCCCCTGGGATTTATGAACTGAAAAGTGTAGGATTTTGTTGATTGTCTGTTGTTCGCTTTCCATTTGAAACACGTGGATGATCACTGGATGTTATTCCAGAGGTACGAGCTGATTTGATTTTTATTTTATCCCATTTTAGCTGTAAATAGATAGTTTGTCTTTCGTTGGTTAGTAAATAAGCGATGATGGGTATCAAATATTGTTCCTTGTTGTTAGTTTTGTAAATAAGTAGATGATATGGAAAGAGTAACGCTACTTGAACGTTTTTACGCGAAACTTTCAGACTTCTAAGCTATTAATTTTAAGCCGCTAAGAATTTGATGTTTCATGATGGTTTGTATTTATGATTAAAAAAAGAAGGGGGGCAATCGTACAGTAATTGATTGCTGTACACGTAGAGTAGGATGGTTTTGGTTATGTTTTGTTATGTTGTAGTTAGCAAGTTTCACTGTCATAATTGTATTGAATCCAAAACTTGTTAGTATTTCATTTGAACCAGCCATACATCCAGTCGAATTTTGATGTGCGGGCAAATTCCAAAGGAAGCTCTTCCCTGCCGTCCTTCATTCCAGGTAATCCCACCACGGTTTTGTCCACTAGGAAAATTTTAAATTTTCAGAGTCCCTAGAAGGCTTAAAATCGCATTTGAGATACTTAGACCTCTCGTCGTTCTTTTGTAGTGAATTAAAATATAAAAGCAATCCACCTTTCAATGACGGTCAGGAAATGAGATTTGGCAAATCTTTGGGAGTGCCATGGCCCCTTCTGCCCCTCCCTGTTCCCCCGTCGCTGCATTTGGAGGAGTTTTTGGGATTTGTCCTCCTACGGGGCTTTTTTTAAGGACGGTTCATCTATCAGCGATACTTATGGCATTGGGGTCGGCATAAAAAATATCGAGGGCAAAGGCTCCTTCTATTTCCTGAAAACAAGAAAATTGTATTTCGATTTTAAAAATGCTGGATCTGTAGTGAGGTTTTAAGACGATCTTAAGAAAATTTCAAAATTGCGATCGTTTTAGCAACCATTTCTACACGTTATGTTCAATGAAGCAATTGTTTTGTGCTTTGTGACACCTTTCGATTAATATGCGTAATAAATAAGCCAGACAAGCCAGACTAGCCAGACTAGCCAGTTGTTTGTTAACTGGTGTCCCTGGATCTTCTTGGGGTACTTGGGATTTTAAGTAGAGTAAAATTGAGGCAAAAGCTTCTGGAGTTACAATGTAAAGGAAGGGGGAGTAACTGAGATTTTGTGGTGCAATGCTTCTTTTTAGTGAGTAAAATTTCCTTACGAAATAAAAAGTACCACAAAGCTATTAGTATGTGTTATTGTTTTGCAGGCATTAAAACCCCGAAACCAAACAAACGGATAAGTTTTTTTTCCGCTTTTTCCCAGAATGCTCTTATTCTCATTTTACATGTGGTAACCAAGTTGAAAATCTTATTTTAACAGTAACTGCATACCGTACTTGTTGTAAATCAATGAGATAAAAGAGATGCACAATTCTTGCAAACCAAGGGAACGGTGAGGTGGGGGGAGATGGTCTTTGAATATCTGGTAGCACCAGAAGAGCAAAATACTTGCAATGTTTGAGAAACAGTAGAGTAACCTCTCCATTGAAGATTGAACCAGAGATACCTGACTTTGTAACATCACAAGATATCGGTATTTAGTCATTAGATATTACATTTACAGCACAACAAGCTGGCATCTTTAAGTATCCATTCCTCAGCTTCCCTTTTAAGCCGGACAAAAATTTTCTGCGGGGTATGCCAGGGAGTTGAAGTACGCATGTGCAAATCTGGTTTGAGGCGGAAAAAATCAGGTCGCTCGTAGAATTCCGCTTAGTGGAAAGTAGGCTTTAAGCAGAACTCAGGTGTAAGCTTACCGTATAAAGTAATTATTTTGAAAAGAACACTAGAGAAATAGGAAATATGTCACCACCGCGGGACCGTTTGCGGCGTGCGCTCTACCAACCGAGCTAGGTGACCTTCGACGCCAACATACATTTTTCTAGTCACCAAATTAGCTCCCAATCATCCACCGGTGGACATCGACATCCAGCTCAACGCGATTGGAGACCAGCCTCGCTGCGCCATGTGACTTGACCAAGGAAGAACTGCCCTCCGGTCAGTCATCTATCCAAAGCCCATTAAAGTTAGAAAGTATCATCAACGTAAATATTCCTGTTCAAAGTATTTGCATATTGTTACTCAGTTTCATCCAAATGCCTTGATTTAGTGATTTTGAATGTTAATCATTAGTTAGTAGATTGGGCTAAACGACCTATCATGAAATTAAATTGTTAGCATAGTAAGAATGTGATGTGTTGGTCTGAAAGACAGAAAGTCTCTTTGAAGTACGGCAATTAACGTATATACTGGTCTGCCTCTGTACCTTCTATTATTTTCTGCAAACTGTCAATGCTTTGTGGAACATTTGTTTCCATTTGTCGGTCAATGGCCACCAGATCTCAGTCTTGGCAAAGTTCTTGGCAAGAATCCATCAGAACATGATTTGGTATTATTTGCCTCCACGAAATAGATCATTGATGTCGTTTGCAAAAGCGATGTTAAGAACTGGACCTTGCTTATTCAAACTACGTAAGTAACATTAAACTGTTGACGGGTAATTGAAAATAGAATCGTTGATCAAAAGAATAACTTAGCTAATGAAATACTTGCGGCTTTACTACTTTCTCTAGAAAATAGGAACATGTCTTATAGTGAATAGAGATTCTAATTAATGAATGCGTAAACTCATGTCAAAAATGTGTGCAAAATTTTGTGTCATGACTGGAGGAGCCTGCTATACAGTGTATCGTCGATTATCCGGACGGTCAAAACCAAACAGCAAAAAATTTTCCCGGAAAATCGAAAAATCCGGATAATCGAAAAAAAATACAACTCATTGGTAATTCAGTATTTTGTACAACATGGGCTTGTTAGCTCACAGATAAAGTACGAAAGAACAGGAGCCCAAGTTAAGCATTGAAATACTGCGTTGTACGGATTTGAATGAAAGAGGATTTAAATTCAGGGCTCATGTCAACGGGGCGACAGCTGTTTGGCTGTGAATGTGGTGGATGTATGATTGAAAGCATTTGTTTTGAACTGAGGACTTTGACAATATTAAAACACCGCTCTACACCAATCTTCGTAAATTTATGGAAGGAAAGGAAACAGTTAAAATTTTTACGACGCCCGGATAATAGAATTCAGGATAATTGATTATGCACTTTATTTGCTAAATTTTGTCCAAATCTTTGGATGTTCTTGGACAGAAGAATCCTTAGATGAGACTTATTAGAATGTATTAACAGTAACAAATGGAATATATAAGTAAGCAAAACGGATGCGTTAATTTCCAAGCAAACACTCCTTCCTATGTAAAGACTAACCGCGACTCTGATCTGTGCAAAGAGTGCGTCAATATTTAAGCCTCAGTATCCATACGAGGGTATAAAAAACGATCTCCGATATATCTGGGTTTTGCTTACATTGGTAGCTGTTATTCTTCTTTCGTTGACCTTTCTCGGGATACGTATGCTAGTAACACATACAGTCCATGAAGAAGTTTAATTATATTTTTAGGTGGTTTTCACAGGGATTCGGTTTAAAAGTAGTTAATTTGACAAGGGCACGACGTGGACTCGATCTACTAATAGTCGATTCTAGAAGACCGTTTTCTTAGCAACTAATCGTACAGCTTGAAAACCATTGCATCCGTGTCCGGAAACTACATCTTGCCACTACGAAAAGAATGCTCGTATGGCTTAGCCTCTACAAGCAGTCACAGCTGCTCGTTTACATTTGCCTTGACAGAACACCTGGAAAATCTGCTAGGGAGGTGACGAATTACAAAAAACACACGCTACAGTCGTCAAGGAAACTTTTAAAAGTTTTTGATGGAATTTGAGTAGAAGAGAGAAAATGTCACCACAATTAGGTAGGTAGTAGGTAGTAGGTAGTAGGTAGTAGGTAGTAGGTAGTAGGTAGTAGGTAGTAGGTAGTAGGTGGTAGGTAGTAGGTAGTAGGTAGTAGTTAGTAGTTAGTAGGTAGTAGGTAGTAGGTAGTAGGTAATAGGTAGTAGGTACAGATTCCATCCTGCACGTGATGTACCTAATATGATGGTGATATATAAGACAACCAAGCATAAGGTACTAGTTAGATAAATTCACGCTGGTTTCCATAGACATATTTTAATATAAATATCACCCTCCCCATTTTGGCGGGATTTCTCAAAACGGCAATTAGGTCTTCTTTAATTTGGCCTGACACAACCATGTTCGAAGTGGGATTCTCAAGACCAGCGTAAGTTGTTTGCAATCTGAGGAAACGTTTTAGAATTTCCGCGTCGTTTCTACGTCATCACCATTTATGCCCAAATTTCTTCACGGGCCTGCCATTAAGGAATCTCATATCGTTAGGTTGCAGGAGTTTTATCTTGTCAATTTTAATTGTAAACAGGTTTTATTGTAAACAGGTGTTTTATTTAAGGACCAGGAGTTCAACTGATCAGTGCCTGATGAAGGAAACTACGTTTCCGAAAGCTCGTAAGAGCGAAAGTTTGATGTGTTTACGCCAAAAACTACGAAGGCATGACACTAGCTTACAAAGCATTCCTAATACCGATAAAACTAACAAACTACTATAACATAGACTAGTATTGATTTAACAAGAAATGTGAATCAAATTTACTGAACGATGTCTCTGAAATCTCTACTAATCACAATATCAAGACACTACTCCTAATAACGCATGACTGGAATTTCTACTGAAGATGCAAATGCTTAAAAGGCCTGAGTACTAGTAACAACGTTACTGGCAAACAAAATCCAACCCTCTTTCTATGTTAGGCACAGGCAAAGGTGGTATGCAACTGACACTTAATGCCTCAGCTTAGGTCTGCCTTTAAGAATTCTTGTCGTATCGACTCCAGAAATAGCTGCACACCACGCTTAGGTGCTTTCGGGGTCATAGACACATTCCAAGTCTACACCTTGGTAAGGTAAGGCACAACAAAGTTTTATCTTGTTCAAGAATTTTACAGTAGCAAACGCTCATGACACTTCGATGACTAGCCAGCTACTTTAACCATTCAACCACACATCTCTGCTTTAATAGAAAGAGTGTATACCATTCGAAATTGTATGTTCGTAAGACATCATTACCACACCTTTAGCACGAATCAGGTACAGGAACTCTTCTTATTATATTACAGAATCTTCCCACGATTGTGTTGAAAGCAAATGCTTCTCTGCCTGTGGTTCAGACTAAGAGGGGTCATAATTGATTATCAGCTACCCTCTCTTTATCAATTGGTCCCTTTGGTCGTTTTTACCGTTTATTTAAATTAATTTCGATATCAGATGTACCGATCATGTAAGGCTTTTGATCGAGAGACTGTTATTTTCTTTCTAGAACAAACTTCATGAAAATCATGAAAGATACATCGAATATGATTCAGTTGAAACATTAGGGAGCATATTTATCACTCAAATTACTGGAAACAAAGCACTCTTTACAAACAAGCACTTTTATTTATTTTTCTTAAAAAGAAGCCTGTTACGCTTATTTTTTGTCAGCTAATTAGTTGGCTTTACAAAAATAAAATATTAATAAAGGCAAAAGTAAAAAGTAGCCAAATGTAGTTAAAAAGGGTAATTTTCACAAAAGCGTTTTTTACACTAGCAGAAAACGTTAAATTTTTAATATTTTTGTGCCGCAAAGGTTTGCTCCGATTTTCAACTTTTCGTGTTCATGTACGCGTCAGTTGGTATCAATACCAAAAGGTTATCGATTGATAACGTTTTGGATGCATAACACCACAATTTGTCGCCCATAGATGGGCAGTCACGTGCCTTCCCCAAATTATACGATAATTCAACAAACTCGACAGCTCCTTAACGGTGGAAATTCCCGTGCTTCATCTTATCATTGCAATAAAGTTGTGCTTGGACCTGTCTTTACGTCGACGTCATGCCTTGTTTCTTACAATACTCTATTCAACTGTAACAATGGCCAGACAGCTGTAATTTTCCTGATGTGATTTTATTACTGACACATGGCAATTACTCTCCCTGCTCTTGATTCATGTGTGATGACTAGAGAGGAGTTAAAGCCTTCCCAACATGCGTTTGTAGGTGCCATATGGCAAACTTTCTTATATATGTTTTAATGTAATGCTCTCAAATCAATACAGTTTTAATTGTTTTGATTGGGGCTATAAAGAACCTGATCTTGAGGTGTATGGATCCTGGAACTCCAGATCTTGATCAAACCATTCGAGGCTTTCCAGGTTTAAGCTTTTTGTACTTCCGATACTTGAAATCATAAGCTCTTTCAAGGGGTATTTGGTAAAAATCCCTAAAGAAGAGATCCCTACCGAAAAAATCCGTAAAGCAAGAATTCCTTATGGAAAAAATCCACCTCGGAAAATATCCCGAAAGAAAAAAATCCCCAGGAAGAAATCCCTAAAGAAGAAATCCACCATGGAAAAAATCCCTCTCAACAATAGTGCTTCGTCTTGTACGTATTGCTTTGCACTTAACTTTGAAATTTCACAGTAGTGAAAAATGAGGGGGTTGTAGTTTAATGCCCGAGGCAGCATCAGGCACCAAATATTTTCTTAGTGCTCTTGTTGTGTTCCGCAAGGTATCAAAATGTAAGGTATTGTTTGTGCTTACATCCATAAATGGAGGCATTGTGATGCGTAGTGACGACGGATGGTCGGTATATTTGTTCAGCTTGTTCTTGCCTTACTAGGGGAGGGCGTACTGCTATGTGAACAATGGCCAATGTGTGTTCAATGGCCAATACCCAGTAAAGATATACCAGTGGAGTTTGATTGGCCTGCTGTCAGTCACTTCACCAACGACTAAAATATACCTATAACTCCTTCTTCCTGTAAGTGGGAAGGCGCTCTTGGCATCTAATGGCCAAGCCTAGTTATCGTCATCGTCGCCAACTCATTATGTAAATGCGCATGTTGTCTTGAGAGCTTGAACTTCCATGGAGTGCTACCAACTGTCCAAAACCATTTATCTCATTTAATATATGGGGTTTCCACGGTTTGCCAGGTCAATAACAAAAGTATATGATTCTTTGACATGGTGAACCTTAATACCGAGGTCAACAAGTAGTGTTAGAATGCTTTTGTTGTAAGAGTTTGGCCCGATTTTACTAATTTTTTTTTTGTATCGTTGAATAGTACTTGAATAGTTAAGACATATGCAACTATACTGTCCAAGCAACTATTCATATAGCATTACTTGTCAAAGACATAAATATTAAAGATGGAGAATATTTTTGATCAAATGACTGCAGACAGAAATAGGCCTGTAACATGACGTTTTATACTACGGGCCTATTCAACAGGCAGTAGGGGGGAAGAACTGGGGGAGGGGGACGAGCTGTAGTTTCCAATGTATCTTATAGTCAGGTTGAAAAGCTTTATTCGGTTACAAACATTGAACAGAACAAGCTATTACGTAAGGTAAAGGACGACGATGCTTAAACAAAGGAATTTCACAAATAAAACATTTTTGGCGTAAAAAGCTCAGACACCAAGCGTTTGATGCAAAGGACCTCTAAAACCCTTAAATGACTGAAAAACAATCATCGGTAAACCCCTCACTGTATTTAAGATTTAACAACAACTGTTGACTGGTGGCAGGGTCGACCTTAAAGTCCTTTCTCTTGTTCTTGCCTCTACTACTTTGTGCTTTACGATCCACAGCATCCCTACTACGACTGGATCTCCCCGAAGAGAAAATCTGCGTGTGCGGATTTGACAGGTATCATTTCGTGGAAGACAGGACGGTCCACCAAATATTGCGTCGTACTACGGCAGGAACATGTTGCTTTAAACTCAATTCCAAAATTTGTGACGCACGGCCCACATACCGCGTTTTGTATCGACATTTGAATTTGTATATAAAGTGGCTTTTCTTTATGGTGGGCAGTGTGTCTTTGTGGGGACGGATTCCGTTAAAGAAGGATGTCCGATGAAGGGGGATTACGCGTCAGGGTGTTGATTGACGTTTCAATATTTATCAAGAGTTAACGATTTCATTGTCTTTTTGAAGGACCCCAAACAAAAAGCCATCCGTGATTTCTTTCGAGAAATTGCCGATGATGCGGATGGTGATACACAGAAGGATGTGCTCAAGCAGTCTCCTTGTAAAGCCGGTGGGACATCGGAGTTCAGAATGGGTAAATCTCCTTCTAAAGTCGATGGGGCATCGGGGTTCAGAATGGGTAAATCTCCTTCTAAAGTCGATGGGACATCAGAGTTCAGGATGGGTAAATCTCCCTCTAAAGCCGATGGGACATTAGCAGACAAAGGCAACAATAAACACCAAAGAAAATTACAGCAGTTCTTTCATCCCTACGTTGAGAAAAATTCAGAAGAAGTACCAGCAAGCAATACGTAGACGCCGGTTATTGTAAATGAATCTTTAAATATCAATGCCGTCTTCTGAAGTTTCATCAAGTAATATATCCCCCCCCCCACCTCATTTCAATAGCTCTTGCTATATAGGACGTTTCGTAGTAGTATTAACGGTGTTGTATAATTTTATATACCGGGAGACTAAATAACATAATTTGCAATTCAGATATGGACCGCACACCTATAATAGATGCCCACCATCCGCTACTGTATCTAGTATATATTTTGGTTTTCTGTAAAGGTGGTGGGTTTGTAATATATTCATAGTTTCCAGTTATTGTAACCATTAAGTGCATAAACTGCAATGGGACAAAGCACTCATAGTTGCTGTTGACCTTAAATCTGAAGACTGCGGTGAAGGGAGGGCAGAAATATTAAAGGCTCAATTGCAGGGGTATGTGGATGGATTGCATTTTTTCAAATATATGACACATACAAAGGAACCATACAGTTATTACATTGGCAAGGGGAGGGGTTGATATATTGTTATTCAACTATGGTATCATCTATTGCAACAATGGAAACATGGACAGGCTCACCTTTATAGGTTAATTATGTCAGTTTCAACATTGTTAACTTTTATTTTGATAAAGCACTCAATATTAAGGCATAAGTTACCAATGTGTTGCTTTCATTGTAAAATGTTTGAAAGAAGGGTATAAAAGCATCAAGATATGCAACACGTATGCCTTTAGGATATAGGAAATCAACAACAGAGTGAATATCATTTATCATCAAACTTTACAGATCTTGTCTTTGTCATGTAATGCAACATAACTTCAACATAACTGTAAGGAAATCAACAACAAGCAAAGATACAATCCAGCGTGTTAGTTAAACAATAAGAGGACTGGACCTTAATTCTCTTAACAATACTAGGTAAAACAATGGTAACAATAACAGTATATCATCACGTGCTCAACACGTTCAATAATCAATTGCTAATACAGGAAACATACAAGAAACATTTTAAACTCAATTAGACAAATGAATGAAAACATTGAGGCTGAAGGCATAAGCTTCCTATATAGATTTTTCCTTGAAGCCTCTTTAATTCAACAAAATAGTAATAGACAAAATAGTAGAGAAATCGAAAACATGTCATGATTGGGGTTAGAGCTTGGGATAATACTAAAGTAATAAGATTCTTGCAAATTTCTTTCTTGTTTTCTTAGCTCATCAATCCACTTTAGCGAAAACCTGACACAACATTTTCCACACTTTGCAATCCTAAGCAACCTACTGCGTCCTATCCTGGGTGTGGCCAGCCATTTCATTTTGGGAAGGCAAAGAGTTGTATATAAACGAGATCCCTCTTTAAATTCTTAGAGTAGATTTGCGGGTCAATTGCGTCTCTGATGTCTCATTCGGTGCTAATCTATACTAGAGCTTCGCTATCAAATTGCAAATTGAGACGAATTTGAAGGTAAATCTTTCCCCATAGGCCCTTCCATAGTCATGCTACAGCCATTTATCTCTGCTATCATCGCTCTCCGTCTACGCTTTCGCGGCTTTCTAATTCTTATTTCTTCTC
The DNA here is from genome assembly GCA_010016025.2 of Alatinidae sp. Z8VKAUB7J3. Classification (NCBI taxonomy): domain Eukaryota; kingdom Metazoa; phylum Cnidaria; class Cubozoa; order Carybdeida; family Alatinidae; species Alatinidae sp. Z8VKAUB7J3. Next base: position 10,968,250 of record JAAAKM020073195.1, on the reverse strand, counting down.
CGGGATTCCACTAAAGCCTAGTACTCATGGAGGCGCTTAAGTACCAAGTCAAGTGAGTTAACGCATTTGACGTCATCTAAAATTTAGGGCGAGATCATCTTTCCATCTTAGGGTCCTTTAGGCAGTCACTATTAAACTGTGTAACCCCTCTTTGTACAGACAGAAAGAGTTTGTTTTGAAAACTAGTCTATAGTAAAGATTTGCATTGTTGCCTTGGCACTTTAAAACTTTCAATATTTTGAAACTTTCAATATTTATGTTGCTTGTATTTATTGCTTATATTTATATTGCTTGTCATCAACGATTTTACTTCATTTTCTGTGCTTTATTAAATCGCATTCCTTTTTTTATACGTTGAATTCGCACGCACATTTAACAGTATGCAGTTGAAACGTCGCGTTCCTGAATGACTGTGACAATATGGTGAAACAAATGATTATCTGTATTGTTACTGCATATCACCACGATGAGCAATCCTTTCAATAATTTGTTTTTATTGTTCTAATATGTTTTTAAAATTTGCACTGACAAGAAACGATTAATTTGTAAATCGTATTGGTAGATGAATAGCAAACAGCGTAAATTTGACGCATACTGTCATAGAAGATGCTTTAAATAACAGCTACAGAGAAACTAATTTGAGGGAAAGAAACAACTAGTACTAGGTATCTTGAACGACCTAAATAAAAATATCATACCAGAGCAACTGAGTCCATATGTACCATTTTAAATTTCCACTGGAAACGTATTGCAAATATTACCCTAAATTTCTCAGTCATATTTTTCATAATGTTTGACATGCTCTTACTAAGGTACCTTCTATTGTTACAAAAATATGTTCCTAATAGCATTTTTCTCTTTATCCCGTCTTCCTTTTTCTACCTTAACGCATTTCTTTTAAAGGTGGCAAGTCTATTTTATGTGCAACCTTCTTTATAACAAAACATAACACAAAAGGTAAGTTAAAATTGTCAGGTCCCCAATAATGAAAATGGCAGAATTTTACTGAAACAAATACAACTATAAATGACACGTCTTTGAAGTCTTTGAGAGAGTAATTATGCAATTGTCTACACAAACAATGTATCGCTTGCATTTTACAATATTTTAGGATGAGAATCCTTACATGATGCGACCTCTAACCTAGTTAAATTGAAATTTGACGAAACAGTTAAGTTCATTACCCACCACATTATGCAGTGTTCATAAATCAATCAATTTTGAACCCGATTGATTAAGTAATGAAACTCAAAATTATGCTTCTGTGTTGCTACTGCTTTAATTCCTAAAGCTTTGCTTTGATGTTTTCTGTATATTCAAATACCTACCAGAGAACTGGTTGACGAAGTTGCTACTCTCAGTGAGATGCAACCACTTGAGTATTTTCACAACAAAAACATTCCATAAAATACACAGGGGGAAATACTGAAGAATGTTTTCCAATCGTAAAGAAATGTAAAGGTAAACAATTTTGTCAACAAGTGTAGAACTTCCTCTCCTTTCTTCAAGATTGCTACAGGTGTGATACAAGGAAACATGCTTACCCGTTGCTTGCTTACCGTTGTCCAGGCATAAAGCATTTAGAAGTTAATATTGGCTGCCGTCAAGGGGATTTTCAACCTAGGAAGTGTATCTCTAGAAATATATCGGAAAGATTACGTAAAAAAAGCAATTATCTGAGCGATTACCTAACAGAATGGTCTGCAGATAGCAATTATGCTAACTATTTTTGTTTCATAAACTTTGGGAACAGTAGTTAATGGATCATAATAAGAAAGGTAGGATTGATACTAGCAGAAATATGTTTAAATGTGTTCCTTTGTGGCAACTTTCAAGTAGCTGAAAATCATTCAAATTTGGAAGGAAGAAATTAAGTAGCATACGTATCAATAAAAATCCTACATACAACTTCAACTTTCAGAATAAAATCTTAATATAGCAGATAAATATACGATGCTTTATAATTCAGGTTATTTACATAGCATTTTAACTAGATGCTTGTATGTACTGAAGAAAGGGCCTTATCGAACGAGAAATATGTGGTTTATTACAATCAAATTCTGGGACCAAAGGCAGTTTCACAAACCAAGAATTACCTTCAGAAGTCTTTATCAAGGAGTACAAAAGAAGTAATTGTTAGTCTTCTACTATAGCAATTAGATTGAAAAGTACTTTGATTTTTGATTAATTTAATTTCACTAAATTTAAACATCACGAGGAAAGATACGATCAGGAATGAAGAAATAAGATTAAGAACTAAAGTGCAAGACGTCTTAAGAAAGGCAGAGACCAGCAAAGGCCAGTATTATTGCTTGTTTGCATTAAATGGGAAGATTTGGCCGAAGTCGAGCCATGTACCCAGTTAGGTGGTGGTAAGCTAACAAGGGTTAAAAAACACTGTAATAATAGACAACACTTGGGCACTGCAATGATCATAGAGTACGAAAAGGTCTGAGCGAGTATGCTTAACATAGGGATTTCATATTTAATGCAAACAAAGCTGTACACTGTCAATGGCCGCGATTCTCATTTTTGTGTTAAATGGGATTTAAACGAATTAATGAGATATGAATAGAGTTCACTACTTAGCCTACTGCTTCCCTGTTTTATATGAACACGGAGTCAAAAGTATTAATAATGGCAACAAATTCCTATCATTGATAACCTAATCCTAAAATATATCTCCAACCCCTTTCTCTCCCTTAGTATTAGTATGACAAAATCTAGTATATTTCGTCAAGGCCTTTGACATTGTTCATCGGCAACAATTAAAACGCTTCCATTAGGTTTCTATCTCTCTCCTTGTAAACACACGTAGTTTGAAAATAGTTTGATGCTGGTAAAATAATGTGTGCAAGGGAATATCAATAAATCCATCATAAATATTTGACAATCTGATTTATTCTTGATAAGATGTGAGCATCCTTTAAAATACTAAATAGGTTTAATCATAGAACAGCGTACTAAATCATGCTGATACATCAACCCAGATGTCGATTGTGCACCGCCTCAAAGCTAGGAGTCCGTCAAAATTTGTAAGCAAGTGCAAAACAGATCAATGTAAAGTTCATCATAGAGATGTTGCTCTAACTGTTTATCATAGAGATGTTACCCTTAACTGTTTATCATAGAGATGTTAGTCTTACCTGTGTATCATAGAGATGTTACCCTTAACTGTTTATCATAGAGATGTTACCCTTAACTGTTTATCATAGAGATGTTATACTTAAATTAATACCATTTCATGTACACCCACCACAAGGAGAAAGATCAAAATGTGCCTTCACCCCTCCGATGTCTGCACGCATTTACCCATCTTCACACATAATTTGATTCCTTGCCTTCGTCTTCAGCTTGCAATTGTCGTCTAGCATCAAGGTTGTGATCTCCAGTGTACATCGACCTGAAGAAGTGCTGAAGAAAAGACGAAGCGTTGTCTAAATAGTAGTTTTCTTCTTTTCGTCTTACGTATAGGTATAACACTTTGCAATAACTTCAGTGTTCTTTGTGCTATTCGCGATCTTGCACACACAAACTTTTCATTTGGAGAGATCGTCCAGTTTGCTGTTTGCAACCCGGCAGAAGTGGGAGCAAGTAAATTGTGCGTTGTTCGATGTGGGGTGTACGTTGTCCGGTGTCCATGGTGCAGTTTTCTGGATGCTTAACTTAAAAAAGATGAACCTCAGATGTGAGTTTTTGAGAGTTATAATGGTTCTACGGGTGCCAGCTTCTAATTATAATTACGTAACTTAATGAAGTAATTTATAAAACTAGTAAAAAGAAATTCGTATTCTTCTATTCCATAATTCAAGCATGTTCATGCAAGTGATGCATTATTAAACAATACTCCTTCGTCATTGGATGATTAAGTTGCAACTTGTTACGTCTGTTACGTAATATTTCGTTGAATTTATATTAGGCACTATATTTGTGTTGTTTTCCGCATGAGTGTATTGTGAAAATCTGATTGCCAGCACCATTCTAGGATAATATTCACGACTTTGTAAATCGATTTTAAAATGTCTAAATTTGTGGGAACAAGCTTTGAAACTAAAAATATTTTGAGTTGCAGCTGAAAAAGTATTTCTTCTGGAATGAAAAATTGTCAAAACGGTGCTTCCTTTTACAAGATTCTTCGGAATTCACGAACAGGGGCCGGAAATTGGGAGTTGAACAAAATAAAGGAATACTCTTCTGTTTCTTTAAAAAACATTTAAATTGGTTGGGTACAAAAAAAAAATTCTGTAGGAAACATACCTGAATTCAGCTTGACAAAAAAATCATCAATCATGCAAGCGCGTACCGGAGTTTCTTCTACATCTAAAAGGAGGACTTGTCGATCTTTGACATGTTTACAAACACGGTAGTAAACACCAGTGCTTAAGTTCTTATCATGAATTAATGATACTAGAGATTAAGTGCTTTATTAACTAATACATTAAAATACAAAAATGCATGCTTCGTCTACGATCATATTATACCCATTGGTACGAGATCACCCCCATTACTTCCTGTAAGATCTCATTAACTCTTAGCTGTTATACAGAAAATCGGTGAAACAACTTTCCATGCAAAATGTCATGTGACACGACAACTACGTCATTATCAAGGCAACTTTTAGAAGAAGTAAATGACTGATTATTGATTGCTGAGTATCAGAGTATCAATGTGTATAATACATCTTTGCTGCAAATTTCAATGTGTTTTTTATTTTTTATTGAAAAAATCAGATGACTGTGATTCGTAAAGATCCAAAATCCACTGACACAAGGTTGTACGCTAAGCTCATGGAACCTTCACCGGCAGGCGTTTTTACGTTTAGAAACGCCATAGTAAGAGGACAATAACAACAAACTTTATACCTTGACTTGCAAATTACAATACTCTGTAAGGCTGCTAGTTACAACAATGTAATATAAAACAAAAATGAGCTTACGAGTTAAGCTTACATTGTGGGATGTTGTTTCCGGACAGCAGAAATCGTTCTTTACTAAAACCTACACTAATCTATGACTTTGTTGATGGCATATCATACCTGGTAAACGTGATTAACATGTTAGAGGACGAGGTAAATATACACTGCATCAGGTAACCTACTTTATAATTTACATTGGTGTGTTTCTTCATTTGAATTTGTGTAACATAAAGTTACAATGATTAAGGTTTGAGGAACTGAGTGGAGAAGTTCGTAATACGTTCGTTTGTTCGTTTTAACTTCATACAAAACTTTATATTTTGAAAAATATACCAAAAAAATATACAATTACCAGGATACGAACCGGTGAGGCACATTCGATGGCGCATATATTTTTGGACTCTTGAGAAGGTAAGTTGCAACATTTAACTTACTCATCAAAGGCAGCTTGATTGCCAAGGACAATGTTGAAAAAACGTCAAAATGTTTTTGGCATGAATCTTGTTTAGAACTTAATCCTATTCCTGGAAGAGGGGTTTTCCACAATTGGAAGGATTTACATTTGTATCTTTGTCATCGTGGGAAGATGAGTCGTGTATAAAAAAACCTTTCAACGTTATTGTAAAGGTCTACGATATTTAAAGTAGTTTCTAAAGAGTAAAATAAAATCAACTATATTCAAACTAGCAAAGATCACGCACAAAATGTGAAAGATGTTGCCCAATGGAATATTGAGATATTATAATCTCTATATAATCCCCAAGGTAGACGTTATATCAAAAGGCAGATATATTTTCAGATAAAAGTATGTTGGGTGACATCTAACTTGAAATATACATCAGTTAAACTCTCTAATTAGATTTACATTGTGTCAATGATAAGAGCTGGTGACGAATACATTAATTTTTAATGTCAAAGCAAAATGTTCCTGTTTCCATGACATCCAACTACAAACAAATGAACCCTTTTGTTTCCACTGTTTTAACAAGTGAACAATTGGCACTAATTATTTGTGGCAGCAATAAAAAACAATATCGTAAGCAGCCCACAGACGCTCAATGAAAATTGACAATCATGAGGACAGACTTTTATTGATGAAATTTTCGGTCCCCTACACACGATTCAATTCTATTGACAATACTGGCTCAGTTCACCAGTGCCCTTCGTTGTGTACGGAACAGCTATCCTCGGAACTTCAAAGGAAAGACTGAAATATCGATCACGTGCTGCAAACCACAGACATCTGGGGGGGGTGGGGGGGGGGGGGACCTATTTTCAAGAGAAAAATTGCAATGGCTTCTAATTCCTTACCGAGTTTCCTTTTGAAGCAAACGACAAGAGCGCGGCAAATTACAGTTGCAATAAGATTAGCTTTACGTGATTTGATGCAAAATTAGTCCCAGCGCCTGTATCATCCCATAAACGAGGACTTTCTTCTAATAATAATTTAAAAATCGCAATTGTCTTTTTTAATTGGAACGTCAAGGAAATGTAAGTGTTGCTGTTAATCCTAATTTTTTGTAAACTAGAAGATCAGGATACTCTGAACCATATTTTTTGAGAAATTGATGCAGTCATTTGTGCGTATAACAACAGCAACAGAATCGTCGAGGTAACGCCGGTCAATGTCATCAATGTTGCATAATCTAATAGTATCCATTCGAAAATTTAATTTCATTCATTTGAATCAATATAAACAATTATTGAAAGTTCGTTTGTGGTACAAATTTAAAATACATTGTCGAAAATAATACACGCTTGGCTGACCTCTTCCCTGACATTCTTACTCTTAGAAAATGTGTAAGTTGTTAAAAACGTTTTTCAGTAGAGCGTCTGTTTCTTTGATTTGATGCGTGCAGCTTTCAGAGCATCACAGTGAAAAAGGAGAATATCGTCCTGCTAGTAACCTAAATGAATCCCCTTGGTATTTGTCAACACAGGTCGCGTTATTAAATTGATGACTTCTATTTAGGATTTGCTATTTTCTAGAAAATTCGACATGTGTCGACAATTACCAAGGGGATTCGTTTAGGGAATTATCAGAACTACATTTTCATTTTCCACTTAGATGCTCAGGAAGCTGCACTCATCAAACCAAAAAAGCAGACGCTTTCTTGAGGAAATTATTTACAATTCGTTTTCAAATAATCCGTTTATGTTCACTGACAATTTATCTGTATCATTATACCGTTCGCAGCACCTTGTCAGTATATATACTGCAGGATATATAAAAGCTATCTAGATTATTCGGTGTCCCGCCGGATAAGAAAATTCACTATGCATTGCATCTCTGGTATAAAGAGTGAGACGTAACGAAATGTTTCGAATATTTTTAAAATTGTTACTAAGATTTATAGGAAATGGAAAGTTGAATAAAAACTGTACAGCAAATGTAAATGATGTAATATAACAACCATAAAAAAGATAGTTCTTCGGCAAAAGTGATATATTGAGGATTAAACATAGAGTGGAAAGTTGTAGGTACGAGCAGTTAAGAGTTTCTCAGTTTGTTTCTCCAATGGTCATAACAAATGAACGACCAGATATCATAGTCTGGAGCAGTGAAAGTAAAAAAGTAATCATAATAAACTCACTTATGCCTTTGGAGAAAAAGAGCTAGAAAGCCCAATAACAAAAAGGTAAGCAGTACTAAGAACTGATACCCTTCTGTACAGACATAGAATGGTCGAGAGGCTATTTACACTAATTATTGATTAACAGGGGTTAGAAGACTTAGAAGTAGCACAAAAAGACCGAGTTTAGGGAAGAATTGTATACAAGAGCAGAAGGTATTCCTTTAAAGGCAAGATATGTTAGTAGCGCACTGGGTGTCAGTCGTTATTACAAAGAGTGTTTGGTTCCTGGTAATGTCCCTTAGAGTAACCTGCAAAGCATGATTGCGCTATTCCATGTCGATATTTAAATGCATCTGTCGACATCTATCCGACATTTTCAAATGATTTCCAACGTGTCTATAGGGGTTTACTTTTATTTGAGTCATACATTAATGACGTCGGCGAAACCTCAAGATTTTCGACTCCCTCCCCCTGTTGTCGACAGTTATGCCCTCTCTAATTGCCAGTGCTATAGACTGCCTTGAAAGCAATCTAACAACGCTTAAAGGCATTTTATTATAGGTAAATACTGTACAGGGGCTACACAACGACCAGCCGAATTTTTTATGCATTTAAAAAAAATATATGCAAAAGCGAAGGTCAAAATATGCATTTATATGCACTAACAACAAAAACCAAACAAAAGATAAAAACCTGTTTACAAAGTTATATTTGAAACAATTCTTAAGGTTTAGTACAGTCCAATCTTTTTACATTATATGAAATTATTACATGCTTCTCCAAGTTTGGTTCACTGAAGCGGGAACATTTCGTACGCATCAACACTTTATATTCACCAGGTGACCACTCCATATCCACACATAATAGCCAATGACTTCGTGGTATGAACGTAAATGCAAAGCAATCAATTAACACAAGGTTGCTTGCAGAGACAAGACAAGAAGTTATTAATAGCTTACAAAAATCACAACAACAAAGAAGCATACATTTATACATCCAAAATAAAGCAGAACTCATTAATAAACAACTATTTCAAATGACTTGGTGTAATATGAACAACTGCCTACACGCATGTGCATGCTACCACTGCGTGAGTGCAGGGGTGACAGCGCAGTGCGTAGCCACAACACTACAGCAAATAAAATTCCAGAATATTCAAAAAAGCCAAATATGCATTTATATGCATCAAAAGGCCAAATATGCATCTAGGTTAAAAAAGGGCAAAAGATGTGGTTACATGCATTTTATATGCACGTTGCTTTAAAAAGTTTCCCTAGTTAATAGCCAATGGTACACATAATAGGAAGAAACAGCAAATAGCATGTCATCCCGCTTAGGCCACTGACATTGACAGACTGGATAGAGTTACTTCAAAGATACTATCTTAGTTGCAATTTTGTACTTTTAACTGCTGTATGTTCAAACAATATAAGAAAATGTGTTATATAGATCTATAATTGTCTAAAACTATTTTTTAAGATGTAAGTAAAAGATTGGTAAAATTAATCCAAGTTGTGGGTGCTTTTATTATGAGAGATGCAAATATTTCAAAATTAGATGAAAGAAAGCTTTATACTATTTGAGTTTACAAAATGAATGACATATATCTGAACAGACAAATTGAAGTTTTAACATTTACACCAAGGTCATAGACCCTAAGAAGGTGACTATTTAATTTATTGTTGCAAAAAGTACAGTTAAAAAGGCCATCAAAATCAAAAACAGCAGAGTTGAGCCTAGAGAACAAAAAGGAAGATAAAACCAACCTGGTAGATTATTGTTAAGAATGCACTCAAAACAGTTGGCCTCCACAAGATGGTAGAAGAAGAAAGCTAGGAAGCTTATCATGGTGTAAAAGTCAAAGGTTCCTTGTAAAATGGGGACCATTTCATAACAACAAACTAAGAGATTGTCGAAATTGGTCAAAAGTTGGTAACCCAACAACAGATGGGAAAAGGCCGACTATAAACAATGGATGGATTGATGCATTTGGTGGGGAGTGAGTGAGCAAGGTTAGCACAGTAAAATCCATACAATCCACCCGGTGAAGTGTTGACATGGTCTCCTTTGAATCCTGCTCACTTATAATCAATTACTTGATCCACCACCACTAGGTAAAAGGATGAACAGTACTGTGGTAGATATTGTTACATTTATGGGAAAATATCAAAACACTAAAATTGAATTCTCCACATTTGTAAGTCCCGGTGATGGGACTGGTTTAAAATGGTTTAAAACTGCTGATCCTGCTTCGTGCTTCATGCAAATTAATGTTGTATACCATTCCTATAGATAGAAGCCATCACAACTTAACAATGATGATTTTTGCAGCCAAATCACTAGGGCTAGTTTGTTGAACCCTTGTTTAACAGTTCTTGCCTTGGCAAAGACACACTTGCAAAACATGGGTCATAACATTGTAAAAAAACTGTGAATTGTCATCTCAAAATACAGATTATGGGTATGATGAGACAACCAAAAGCTGCTTCCTGTTGCCCAAAAAGATGTACTACCTGTCACACATAAGGTGAAAGGTGAAAGGTGAAAGGTGAAAGGTGAAAGGTGAAAGGTGAAAGGTGAAAGGTGAAAGGTGAAAGGTGAAGGTGAAGGTGAATGGTGAAAGTGCAATATTATCGCCTAGTAATATTGAACAAGCTTACTCTAATGTTTTAATTCATTAGATAGCCCTTTGCTTCCACTTAGTATCCTTGGGATGCTTTGTTTGTGCATAACTACGCGGTGGAGGTACTTTTACCCTAAGTCATATCAAAGCAATTTTAGTGACAGGTATCAATTTATTGGAAGGGCTAAGTATTCACTGTATTTAGCCAACCCCTTAAACCGACTGTCCTGACGCTACCCTTAATTTAGGCATTTTGGTAAATGGGCACAATTTTCAGAAATCAGACGTACAAAAATTTTCATCTTGCCTGTTTATCTAAGCTTTAATCCCCCTTCTTTCTTTAAGTCTGATATCCGTCAATTTGTTATTTGCTGATCTACTATTGCCCCAAATGGGCCAGAACTTTGCTCTATTAAACTAAAGCAAACATTTTTCAGCCTAAGTAATATTAATTTCATAATTGTTTTTCACCTAGCCTGCTGTTTGAAGAGGCCATCCTTACAAAACTTGGTTCAGCAATACTGTATGGAGATCGATGGTACGTCTAAATATAGGTTACGTCTATTTCTTTAAACTTTATCCTAGAAATTGTCTTGCCATGTTTTCGCTTCCACTCAGTGGGTAAGGGGAAATTCATTAATTACAATTATTTATTGTGTTTCTGCTTTAAGTCTTCGTTAATGCCAGAGGTATATAAATACTTGAAAATTTCTCACCTTAATTATTGGACTTGATGGTCCAATGGTTAAGGTGTTGGTTTACAAACCAATAGGTCGTGAGTTCGAATCTCCTCAGCTCCGTTAGTGAAAAAAGAAAACAAGCCATCGTGGTAATGCTCCACTCGTATGACAGCGTTTGTCTCAACCGGTTTCTCTCCTTCAAGGGAGTTCTTCAAGAATTCATATATATGTATATATATATATATATATGTGTGTGTGTGTATATATATTCTCAGCAGACACATTGGAATTATACATGATACAATTATATATGTTTATATATGTATAACATTTTCAGGCCCTTAAGTTCCTGCACAATGGAAAAACTATCAAGTACAGTATACTCCTTAGGCACAACCGGGTTTAAGGATAAAAACTCATGAATTTAGCTAAACTGTAATTGTATGTGTCTGCTAATGAAAGGAGAACACGTTAAAATGGTGTGGTATCACTGGTTAGTAAATGATACAGAATCGTCGACACATGTAATTACAGTTTCCTTAAATTCATGTGTTTATCGTAACACCCACTTGTCCCTAAGGGATATACTGCACTTGGCAGTCTTTCCTTTGTGCGAGAAATTAATGACTTGCACATTGAAAGAAGTTTATAGTTTCTTCTCATATAGTATTTTCAGTTGCATTTCAAGTACAAAGAACCTCTCAATTAACAATAGATACTTATTTATTATTTCAGGTGCGAGGGGTTATCAACCTGAGGACGAACTAACCAATTTCGAAAAAAGATGCGTGAGACGCTACTGGGCAGATCAGGAAAACAAGAAACCTGTTCAGATAGAAGATTGTGTCGTGATGATGAATAACAGGTACGGAGAGTAGAAATACTTTGTGTGTAGTCTCCGACTTTTAAAAAATGCATGATTTGTTTTCCAATGATTAACTTGTGAGATGGGATATTATCTTTAGAATATCAGCGATTGACCAGCCTCATGGAAAGAATAGCAGAGACTTAATTGCCAAACATTTCTCCCTGTTGTTTAATTTTTTTCGTAACATTATTAAAGATACATGAAAATAATTATAAACGAAGAAACAAAGAAAGGGATCGAAATTTACAAGATGTTGAAAAACTAAGTACGTGATTGGTTACACTCTGTATAAAATCAAGTGCTTCTGCTGAAGGTGAGTCACTCAATGTGCCAAACCTTCGATCGAAAAGGAAGTCTGTCACAGATTCAAATGCCCACTGAAATAGCTCTTGGTCAAGTTCATCAATTTCATATGGCCGTTCGGTATCAGCACCATTCTTAACCTAAAAGGAAACCGGCAACGAATAAGGACATGGCCTTTGATGCATGTAATTGAACGTACTATCACAGTGTTCGTTCATCGATCATATGATAAGACAACATGGAATGGAGCATTTAGTTATCACAAGTAAATTCAATTCCGAAAAAGGGTGAAGGTAGACCTACGAAGGCCCTGTGGAATAGCCTAGCGACGTAGCTTGATTCTTGGTTAACTACACACAAAATTTAAAGAGCGAGAGAGAGAGAGAGCAGAGTAAATACTATGTACGACACTTGATGGACTGATTAATTTATTGATTGATTGACTGATTGAATCATTTATTGATTGATTGATTGATGGACTGTTTGCTTGCTTGATTGATTGATTGATCGAACGATTGATTGATTGATTGTTATTGGAGACATGATCATGTATGGCTTACACAGTCGTTTTCATCAGCCGACCTAACGACACATAAAATTGAAACAGTTTGGCAGGTAGGTCCAACAGATGTTTTATGAATCTATCGCAGATAACTTGCAAGGAAAGACATTACCATAGCTTAGGGTTACGTCTGTCTCTTGGCGGCGGAGAGTGTTAATGTTTGACGATAAGGCATTCTACGAAGTAGCGTCTGTAACAATTTTCAGTGTTCGAGAATGTAAACCTAGAAACAGGGGCGTTTGATAGCGGTGATAGAAGGTCTTATGTTTTCAGTAATTGGAGCTCTTAATTTTGTTTTCGTAACCTGCGTGTTATCTATTGACTATTTTCAACACTGGTTAAGGCCGAGTGTTCAGGTCAGGGCAAGGAAGTCAGATCAGCTTTTGAGGCAAGTTTGTAATATACTCCTCCTTATATCTACCAGTAATCGCATCAAAACATCGCTTTAATTTGCTGTTTTTTAACACGCACTTGGAACAGCTTATGTCATAAGTTAGTACACAATCCTAATACCCTCCACCATTCAAGAATCACCTCTGTGGCGGCGAAACTCTGATCAATTACAGCTTTCAGTTTTGAAATAACCGTAATCGATTTTTTGAAATGTTGAAAAATTCTATGAAATGAAAGGCAATCAAGCATACTGATTTGGATTTTGATAAATCTGTACAGTTTACTATTATCAGTTAAAAGCTCACTGCATTTAACTTGCTGGTACACATGATATCCTACGAGTGATTACTATCTCTGAGTAGGAATGGCGTCCTCCGGCTTTGGTTCCCCCCTGCTTGTCATCTATCGCCCTCATTTGGCGTTCTCCTCCCATCTTACTACATCAAGCCCCCCCCCCATCTGAACCAAAATTACTGATACCTAAATATATAGTATATGTATATGAGTGGCACTCTGACAAACAATAGGAAATGTGAAACCAAATATAACTGCACTAATTCGATTTAATCACTATTACATTACATATTAGTGTAGTATATATATACTAGAATATATACATATATATATGACACGAAATTTTGGCTGCCCAATACCATCTCTTGGAATCTTATAGATGCAATTTCTTGCTTTGAGTAGGTCATGGAGAAGTTAAAGGCTATATAAACAGTAAAGCATTGTAAGTCATAGAGGCCCATGGCACTGTATGTTTGCAGGGCAGGGGTTATCAGACTAATGGAGAAGGTCAGTGTTTGGGCAGTTAAAGGCATAATTTTCGAGATACAATGAGCAGTAAGAGCAACAGAAATTTGCACTTCAAATAGAGGTACTCAAGTGATCTGCATTGAGACAGAGAAGAGACCTTAGTTACTGCAATTTTAGCAGGCTTTGAAGAATTTATAGCATAGTAGCCCCGTTCTTAGTAGCCCCGATCCTGGCCACAAAATGTTTAGGCTCATATTAGTAAGGGGATGGCGTAAACTTTGCAGGGAGTGGGCATTCTGTTTCTAGATGGCACTGGAAGTGGAAAAGTTTAAAGCCGATTGAATCCAACTTTAACATTATTATTTTAAATTTTTAGGACTTGAGAGAACTAGAAAATACCTTAGGAAGGCATTTTTAGGGCAAGGCTGACCATGACTTGCTTGTGTCCAAGCTCTAGGCCAGATATTGATCATATCTTTGTGTTCTCTGTATCATCATTATTGGTAGCGTTGTTGTTTGTGTGGTTGGGGCGAAGAAACATAAAGAAGGATACTCCGGTTTGTTGACTACGAGAAGAACTCGAGAAGCAGCAGCCATGCAATCCGTCTTGCCCGAGTAAATTCGATTGACAGTCCGTCCGCCCCACCTCTTGTTTTTAAGCAATGAAAGTATTTTTCTTTCTGATGAAGTTAAAAGTGTTGTTGATATTTGGGATCCAATCTGCCTAATCTATGATTTTCCCTGGCATGATGTCAGCTAGAACACGGAAGATACACGGAATTATGTTAATCCCTAACTTTAAGGAAGACTTTTAGACCGTAAAACAGAAGTTAAGACATGGATTTGACTTCTGCTCCAAACGGCCTATCAAATTGTCTGCATTAGACAGATGTCACTTCACATCATTTTCGTAAATCCTTCAGCCAACTGAGAAATAAATGAGCACCAACAAATAGTAACCTCATTGAGGAAAGGAGCTCGACATTTTCATTAAAAAGAAAGGAAAGTCGAATAAGTACAGTACCGTGATAATACTTTGAGTAGTAATTTATTTCTGATATTGTTGAACATGTATTAGAAGCCCATAGGATATATTATTCTTTTCGCATAAAGCGGCCCACAGACGCACAATAATATCGACTATAATATTGATCAAACTCCATATTGACAATGTTATTGATCTTCTGTAGGCAACGATTGAAACATTGCACAATATATTGACGAATTCAAAATCCGTAGATATTTATTGATGATTTGTCAATATTTTTTGCAGCATGCGATCGTCTAACCTTGAATATCCAAAGAGAAACAAGGCAACTGAAAAGATTTAATTGATTTGCACGAATGACCTGCACACTCGAAGATATTTAGGTAAGAATTAAGTATCAGAACCTAGAAGCAAGAGGAAAGGATTTAATCGGGGACCGTTCAAAAGGTACGTACGCTCTTCGAGAGAGAGAGAGGGGGTAAGCACAAAAGCGAACATCCATAGTTTTAGTGATGTCATTCTATTGTTTAAAAGCGAACAGAGGGTGTGGGGGGGAGGTTAAAAATTCCAGATTCTGAGTGTACGTACCTTTTGAATAGCCCCGGAAAAGATTCAGCCACACCTTGTGCCGGAAATGACCAAGTAAACAAACCAAATGTATAGTACTCCAATGCTCTAAACCAGGGGTTCTCAAAGGGGTCGATGGGACAATCCAGGGGGGTCAATGAATACCCAAGGGGTCGAATGAGGGTCGATGAATAACAATGTTCCTGTCCTGTAGTAAGAAAATTACAAAATGTATCCTCTACCAGCCCTCCCCATCCCTTCCCACTCTTTCCATCCACTCCCACCCCTCTCCCTGCTACAGACGGGGCTGATACAGGAATCATTTGTGTTTTCGTTTCGTACTGAGGTAGTGATGTTTTTCCCCGTGGTCAGATCATCAATGTAAACTACTACTACTACTACTACTACTACTACTACTACTACTACTACTACTACTACTACTACTACTACTACTCCTACTGCTGCTGCTGCTGCTGCTGCTGCTGCTGGAACCTCCTTTTGACTCAGAAGTGAGAAAGAGACAGAGGCAGAAATATCAACAGGTGAAACGTTACACCGATCACTGGAGTAGTTTCCTTGCTGCCGATGGAAAATCAGACGAGGAAATCAAAGTACAAGGACAACTTTTAAGAAGATGGAGAAGATATTAATCTCCAAAGAAAAAACACCCAATGGTCACCTGATTTTGATTACGGGGGAACTTGATCTGGTCTACGCTTCTAAAATGACAATCTACGAAAACAAGGTTTTTCTGGAGAAAGATAAGCACCATATATTTATGATGATGAGCAAAATTCAAGGGCGATGTTACTATCAGGTTTCGGACTTGCTGGAAAAAATTACGATAAGCGAGAAAATCTCAACGAAACAATGTTAACATGACTTTGCGTTTGGATAAGGCATTATTTGCCTTTTGCATAGTGAAAGAAAGAAAGCTACTCCAAGAGTTCACACACACACGAATGATAGTTTATAGAAGTTGAGTAACCCTTGTTTTGTGATACTATTCCAGTTTTCCTTTTTATCGCAGTTTTCCACTTAGTCAACCATGTTCTACTGAATGTTACGTAAAATTATAGGGAAGCTGGCGGTAGGTTCCAAAAAATTGACAATCGGTGCAAGGACGGCGAACAAAGTAAAAAGTGCTGGCTCAAATCTGGTGTCCGCCAGTTACTTTGTTAATATTGTAGCTAACACTTCACTTTTCTTTTGTGACTTTCCTTAAATTTCTTCACTTTGCGTACCAAGCTAAGAGAGATACAGTAGTGACGGGTCTTAAAAATATTAGTGGGTCAATCTTATTTGTCTAGTAACCACTCAATCTAGCACATACCTATATAGGGATGTTGTGTTACTCGTCCGAGTCTATCAAGGTATTTATAGTGTCGCATATGAGCGCAGCTTTTATAAAAGGCGCAGCTGTTAGTTTACGTGGAGATAGTAGCCTCCACGTAAGACACAAGCCCATTTCATCGGTAGCATTGGACCGAATTTTTGTAACTTGCCCCGCGAGACTCAAACTCTTTGCCATTTCTGACAAAGTCTTTCGTCTTGTATTTTCAGGTCTCTCCCGTTTTCTACAGTATTACGACTATGGGATATGTTCTTTTACGAAGGTGTGTAGTACTTGTTCTAACTGTTCTAAGTAGTTTATATAGTAATAATAACTTATTATTACCACTTTTGCCCATCAGTGATTCTAATTGCCTTTACAATCTCTCAGGAGTGGTTTCTCATTTTCGTAACCGGCTCCTTAATGTTCATTGGCCTCAGGAATGGCATTTTTAACACTTCTTTTAAGTTCCAGGATATTTTGGCATTAAGACGATAAGTAAGTCTTAAAGTAGATTCTGGACCTTATCAATATGCTGTAACCTTTAGGACGTACGCTATCTGACCAGACCATTTCTTCCTCTCTCACACAGAGTGTGCAACCGTGCATAGTTGTACCTGCTGCCACCTGCCTCTCCACTCTGGATATGGCAGTCTTAGTCCAACCTGGGTTCTCTCTCCTTTAGTTTCATCCCTTTATGGTTAAATTTGCAATCCTATCCTAATGTGTTATACTTGTTTGCAAGTGTCGCATTTTCCTCTTTTTTGCCTTCGAGCTTCCATCCTGCCCGTCACGTACTCATTCGTGATATTGTGTTAGTAATATGTCAGTTTTATTTGCAATATTCCTTTATTTTGCAGTAGTTAATTAAAGGTTACTGGGTCATGTGTCCTTTCTTCCATATCGGATCTGTATTTGGCATCACTGAAATGTGTCAGGTCAGTAAAAAATCACGAATAAACGATGCCATTTTGTCATGAGTTCTGCGATGTGGAGGTCAATAAATGCAGTAATATTATTCTCGTTTACATTACTGTGAGCCAGAAACACTTCTATGCCGATATGTAAGTTACTGGTGCCCAGAGCTAAAGATTTTCGATAGTGCCAAAGCGTCACACTCGGGTATTTATAATGATATACACATATGGTCTTTTGAGATCCAGTCTAATATTCGGTCTAGTACTAATCAACTTTGAAGTTTGACCCTTGGTGCGTTTCCTTTGTTTTGTCATCTTTGTTCCTTAATATTTTTCCATTGCTAAGAAGGAAATTATGACTGTCTGTGGCTTTGTCGGTTCTCACCGATATATCTATATTATTGTCTCGATATTTCTTCTTGTAAAAAAGACGTAAACATCATACGCGGATGCAGATTTCATAGGTAAGGAGATGGGGGCGGAGGTAAAAGTTCTGAAACATAAGGTATTTGAAGACGTTGTTTACTGACAAGTATATGCTGACGAAATCATTTTCTATCCCTATTTGTCTGCATCCCCCGGTACAACATTGGCATATGTCAAATCTCTTTTATCTTGGATCTGTCTCGTCCTTTAGCATTCTAAAAGATTTGATGTGGTGTTATTACCTTATTGTGCCTCACAAAACAAGCGGCTGGTCTCAAATTTCTTTGTTGGAAAAGTAGAGGAGATAAGAACTGAATCTTACCTTGGAGGGATCAACCACTCACTTTGTCAGTCATCCTCGTTTAATCGGCCTTCCCCATGCCACCGTAAACTACATGGTTAAGATTTAACTCATATTGTGATGTCTAAACATGACCAATACAAATCGTTAATTTTGCTTCGATTTTCACGTGGTTAAAATACGACTAACTTGCTCAATTGATCGTTTGACAACATTATGACTCCAATTATTTCCGGAAAAAAAATTTTTTTTGGTCACCAGAACATGCACTTTAACTAGTATTTGATACTTATTTTTAATTGTTTTAAAGAAACTACGGTTATATCTTGTTTACCCTAAAGGAGAAGTGTGCTGTTTGCTGTCTAATACTGCCTTACACAGTTCTCTTCTTAAATCCTGTAGGAGAAACGTATACCTATGCAAACGTACGAAATAGACTGAACTGATAACCACGTGGTAGTTTGATGAATGCTCCACTTACTCTTACTTATTAGCGCGGTAAGCGGCAGTAAATTTAAGGGCAATAATTGTAATATTGAAACCCTATTTAAAGCAGAGTAAGCAAACAGGTGCAAAATAGAAAGTAAATAGTGCGGTAAGTTCAAGGTACTAAAAGTAGAATAAAGCTAAAGTCAAAGTATTCCGAAACAGAAACTAAAATATTCCACAGGTTTTCAAAACAAAGCTCATAACTCCAAAAACAAACGACAATTGCAATAATGGAGAAGGTTAAAAATTGGTAAAAGGAGGTTGGAAACCAGTAACTAATTGCCATAACCAGCGCGAACGTTTGAGCTTGAATCAATTTCTACCTGAGTTTTCAAATATAAACATTTGTACGCTTTTGATAAATTTTACCTACATTTACAGTACAATCAAACAATGAAAGAAAAGAGTCTATGACAGGTCTCTTGAAAGGAAAAGTAGGTCTTTTCTTGTTGAAAGAATACGGTGTATAACGAGGCCATCTTAACAGCAATGTAGCTTTAACTTGGATTTAATTTATTTACATTAATAAAACCCTGTTCAAAGACATCGTTCATTACCAATTCCAAATCGTACAAATTTTGAAAATGATAAAAAGCAAGAAATATTTGATGAGAGGTTTCTTCCATGACGCTACAAATGCTTTCATCTTAAGGTCTCAGAACGTCATAGACTAATGCCATCTATCTGATGAAGTCGTTAAGGTTGTTTTAATGTTATGTTCTCATTATTTAATAATTCCCTTAGTGCTGATAACCATTGTAGCGGTTATAATTCCAGAATCACAAATGACATCAAATCTTTTAGTTGACAAGATAAAAGAGATGTTAGTTTTGAAAAGAACACTAGAGAAATAGAAAATATGTCACAATCGGGGATCAAACCCGTGATTCACGCTTTCGCGGCATGTGCTCCACCAACTGAGCTAGCTGACCTCCGATGTTAACATACTCTATTGCGTTCATACCTTAAATATCATATTGGACTTGAAGGTCTACACCGTTGCGTTCATACCTTAAATATCATATTGGACTTGAAGGTCTACACCGTTGCATTCATACCTTGATGTCACAGTCATTATAAATGCTACAGATAAAAGTCAAGGTTTGACTTCCAAAGAAAATTTTCTAACGAATATTTATATATATACGTCTCTCATCTTTCTCTGATTTATATGACCCATGTGATTTACACCACAATGTTAGGGAAGCCGGTCTTCCACAAATTCAAGTTACCACAAATATATTCCTTAAGGAGGGGCCAGAATTTCAGTCTTAAAAAATGGTTTTACTATCCATTCGAGACTCTGTAATTCTCACTTCTTTTGTAGAACATATATTCTGAAGGACATGAGCAGCAAATTTCACAGGAACGTAATAAGCTTTGACGTATGTCTGTGTCTTGAAACAACTGACGGCAATTGATGCTCAGTACATGTATCATAGTGTACCTATTGCGATGAAATTTCATCCAAGTTTTGCCCTGGAATTAGGTTCTTGTGACTCAGCCACCCACTATGGAACATTCTACATAAAACGTATCTCTCATATGTATAGATGTCAGGGCATGACAACTTTGAGGTCATCTACGTAGAACAGGAATTTTCCTTTCATGTCATTCTTTTCCAGGTATTTCTTATACATACGCACTCTTGTATATACACACTTCTCAAAGACTTATACAATAAGATGTTCATAGGCAAGTCTAGATTACAATAGACTCCATATCTGAAATTGCCAATTAGTCGACCATTGCGCTCGAAAGTCATTATACGCTACTAAACCCGGAACTAAAACGGCCTTGGTTACGTGGTGGCAACGACATGATCAGCACAGTATTTTCTACGATATGTTACTAATATTTCTACTTGTTTAGAGTTCTCGCCACTATAATGGATTTCCTCGGCCGAATATACTCGTAACTTAAGTTAATTTGTCAAAAATTATTTGAGTATCTTGCCTGATACCTCCGACAGTGTAGACATTTTTGCAGAGTCATTAAGAAAACACTGTATTAAAAATGTCGTTGCCACAACGTAACCAAGGTCGTTATGGACTCAGCTGCGCTTCCGGTATAATCGCGTATTGCAAAGCTTTACACTGGATTTCAGTATATAGGCTCGTAGGTTAGGGGGAGTCAAGTGCGATTGATCCCATAGACAGAGCATGACTCGAGCAAAATCAACAAGACGGATCATTTTATAACGTATATTATCTTGGGTACATTCATTTCTGGAGTGTCCTATTTTTCAACTTCGAACCTCCTCTAGAGAACCTACGCTACGTGCCTGGTATAACCTATAAACTTTCCCTTGGACCAGCAACTATTACCACTCGGGCATTTTGCTATGAAATACCTCAATATTTAATCAGTGTATACAGGGCGTTTTTTTCGTGTTGAAGGGGAGCGCATGGCCAGCCCTTTCATCAATCAAGCAGTGCATACGATAAGTAAGTTCAACAGCAATCGCTTTTTCAGTAAAAGTCCTAACCTTCAGAAAATAGCCGCGTGTTAGTAAAACTATAGCCATAAAACAATAAACAATAGCGTGAATCTTGTAGAACGGTTGCTTTTGATGAGTATGTCTTGTACACAACTTGTGATATCCACTGATTAAATTCCTAAGGCGGTAAGATAAAACAACCCTGATATGATGCAGAGACAGATACCGAAATTGGCATACAGAAAGGGCCTTCTAACACGGGCACAACACATATTTGTGTCAAGCTAACTCAGATACTAATAGCACGTGTTCTAAATGTTATCTTACAAAAATAATGAACTGTATGATTTCACCCTTTTTTCTAAATATATCATAACTCAGCTGCAATACTTTCAAAACTTAACGTATGTGAACAGAATACATGCTTCACACGTCTTTCTGATTGATTGATTGATTGATTGATTGATTGATTGATTGATTGAACCTTAGGTTTTAATCTGTTCTATAGAAATATCATGTATGTTTAGTTACCTGCTTCTCCTTTCCTTAATAAGCACGCAGCCCGAATAAGCGCCCATCCGAAAACTTTTGTGTTTAAATTAATCGGTCATTTACGGTAACCAAGCTTATCTTTGAAAAGCTTACGTGTGAGCTACAAGGACTAGGCACTTTAGGTGCTTAGAACATATAGGTAACCGTTGGCAGCCGGTGCCTCCTAACCCCATCGCTTTGATAGTGCTTCGTTTTTCTGTATCTAAAGTGGATTCCTTAGATTAAACACTGGTATGTATTAAAAGGAAATACGAATATTTTAAATATTTTGAACATTTTTTAATGGTTCTGGCCCTGTTGTTTTAGCTCTTTTCTCTGCACGGTAGCCTAAATTGTGAGATACTGCCCTTGGACGCCCCAACTGCTCTATATTTATTAATTAGCCTCTTTGCTGGTTTTTTTTTTATTATTAAGGATAGTTTCCAATTTGGGCCCACTTCTCATCAGAGGTCCTAGATTTAGACATTTTCTTTTGATTTTGGATTTTGGATCGTGGTTTTCGTAAGACGAGACAAAAGAGGGCAACTTACAAGAGATAGGGATATTTATCAAAACCTTAACTTTCGCAAAAGAATTTCTTCCCTTTCCCTTAACAGTTCAAACACTGGTTTGGGCTACTGGTCAGAGAAGTAAGCCATGAGGCAGTCTCAATCGTCCAGTAGGCCCGCTGCTTGCGGATTATGGAGAGCATCTGTCATCAATTAGAACAGATACTACATCCATTCCTTGCCGAAAAGCCGAGAAACTTTCGGCTTTCCCCCCTAATACTTTTTTACTCTACTAGCCTCTCGCTAGGTGTCGTACCATGTCATTAGGACTGACATTAAATTCAGATATCATATTTCTTTGGTTAGAGAAAATTCGGGAGAAAGGAGCCAAAGGGTAAAGAAAGTGATACATATGCCCTTATTGCATCAAAAGAACTACCTGGTTTCAGCATTGTGGAGAAATTGATTCCCGAGGACAATTTACCTAACAAAATTGAGAAAGTCATAAACAGTAAGTTTATTTATAGTGACGGATAACGATGCTGAATGTATTTAACGTAGGCTTACCCTGGCTACACCGAACCTTCTGACGTGTTTTTGCTGATAAATGCAAGATAAAGTGGTCGTTTCAAAATCAAAATGCAGCTACCCGTGATGAAGGTTGACAGGAAACGAGTAAATTTGAGGATAGGGGACTTTCCTCCTGTCTTTGTCATCACATCATAGTTGTATCCAATTGCTTACATGTTAAAAGATTTAACCCCCCGTTTATTAAGTTTTTGGAAATTTCCCACCCCTCCCGTTTATTCCAACCCCCGCTTTGATTAGGCACCCAAGAGTATGTACTCAAACAGTGGCTCTTAATTACATGAATACGAGACAAGATAGACAAAATTGAGAAAGTCATAAGCAGCAAGTTATTTATGGTCATTGAAGACAATGTTGATTGTTTTTATCGTAGGTTTACCTTGCTACGCAGATCTTTTTGTCGTGCTTTTTGCTAGAGCAACGACAGGTAATAGGGGCTGTTTTAATGTTAATATACAGCTCAACTTTATATATGTAGACCGGGAACGAGTACATTTTAGGATAGGGGGGGAGGGGCTTTCATCCTTTTTTGTCATCACAAGATAGTTATATCCGATAATTGCATGTTTAAAGATTTATATGTAGGTTAAGATTTCTTATTAAGGGCGTGGCACTGTCAACCAACCTGAAATACCACTGCATATGGCTTATAATGAAAATTATGATTTTTTTCTCTTTATTTTTAACAGAATACCTTCCTTCCTACACCATTCTTGTCAGAATGAAGCAAGAAGATAATGATTTACAAAAGCTGTTATGACGACAGTAAAGCATTTAACAATACACACACTAAGGCTAGTCTAGTAGTAAGTGGAATGCCCTGTTTGTAGGTACCGGGGAGGAGGACTAGTAGCATTGACATTTATAGCTTCTAGATTCAACCTTTCATTTTACTTTTCTGCGGATACAGAGTGTTAAACAGATGACGTCACATCAAAGTTTTTCCGAGGAATTTTTATCAAAATGGTAGCTTTTCCACATATCTACGCTCAATTCATAAATTCTGAACTGGGTTCAAATAAAAAAAGTTTTAATAGGCATGATTCAAACTTTGACAAAACATATCTGGACGATTTTTCCGAAATATATTTCTCAAATTTGCACAGGTTTTCCATATCAATAAGAAAAACGTAACGAGTCAGTACCGTAGTCAGGGGGATGCTTGGTCATCCTCTTAGCATCCTCAAGAAGTGGACTTCAAGGTACAATAGCAACCCTTAGTTCAGGGTCGTCTGTCCTAGAGTTTTGAAATGTGCCAGAGCATTTCTCAAACTTGTTGAATACCCTGCTCCATATACCTTTTCCAATATATCAAATCTGCACACCTACGAAGTATTACCTTTTCTGAAACAGTCTATCTTATACCTTCTTCTACATTGATCATTGATTGCGTTAAGTCTTGAATACTTCTGTTATTGCTCAGTATGCGGTTTTATTGCTCTTTAGGTTGTGAATGTTCCTTTAGGTGGAGAAATCTCAATTGCAGAAGTACAAATGTACAAACTCGAAGTCAGTTTTTCTCGTCGATTAACGCTAAAAGCAATAAAATCTTCTGAGAATGGTTTTAATAAAAAGCTGAGGAGGCTATAGAGCTATTTTGAAAATGTTGCAATTTCTGTTAAAATGATGCCAATTTTTCAATGTTTAGTGGCTAAAATATGGGTTGAGCTCCTCACCAAATTTTTGCGCTCCGCCACCCCCGCCTCGCTGTTTAAAAGGGTTCATCGATTTTCCAGAAGGGGATACACGAAAATTATGTTAATTGGTGAACAGGCTCGTTTGTACACCTTAAATTTATGAAGCATGCCCTAAACTATGCTCATACGTAATAAGCATGCCCTGCAGAGATAGTCTGCCTACGGCACTGTAACGAGTGCAAAATATTATCAAACTTCTGATATCCATGGACTGTGACGTCACACTTTTGTACTTTATTGGTCCAAAGGTTTGAATTAAAGCTCAATCTCAGATCTACTTGAAAATGTTTCGGCGTGTAGCAACAAAGAACAGACTGTATCTGAAGTACATAGGAGCTAAACATGTCTCTAGCGATAACCTCAGTCAGTTTATCACTCTTCTCTAAGTAGCTCGCCGATTTTGAACTGATTTTCTTCATTCTAACTTATTTCACGACGCAACCTTAACTTTTAATGGAATAAAAATGTAGACTGAAAGTGGACGTCTTGGTTAGAACATGTCTAATACCTTCGACGAGCAGGATTGAAAGTTTTTGCACACAACACTAGTTGGATACCTAAGTTACCTACAAATATTCAGAATTGTGTTCCTACGAAAAAAGGAGCTGGTGAACGCGTTCTAAGTTCTCAATGTCTTTCAGGAATGCTAGACACTTAATTCTTAATAGTAATTACTAAAATGGATATCTAAGGGTAGCACCTGGCACCTACATGGTAATTTCTTTCCATTGGATGACATGAACTCATCATTCTGCTTTAGGAATGCATTGCCATATACAACCAAGATAAAAAGTTCACGTTGAGGTAAGTCTTAATTACATAGTCTAATAACCAAAGTAGATTGTGTCGTTTAGATAATTGCAGGCATCTTCTATGAACGGCGTGTATGGTTTCAAACACTAACAGCTGGGAGTCGCAGAATATATGTAGTCAAATTTCATGATTAAAGAACAAAAATGAATCTTAAAGCAAAAGGGTGTGGCAGTTAATTGCATAAAATAAAACTTGTGCGGCCTCCTTTATAGAATACTTTAGTATGTAGCCACCATCTGATGAATATCAGAAGTTTTCTATTTTTTGCACTTGTTGCATTCGTGTTGCTAATCTAGCAAACCCGTCCAAATTTTACACCGATATCTTGAACTATTGTTAAGATACGAACTTCCAAACGATACATCATGCTTATCAGAACCTTGTTGGTTGAACCCGGTTCCTAAGTTTACAAATTTAAGAAAATTAAAAGTGTTTCCTTAAAGGTTTGCGCAAATTTGAACAGTCGTGTCTCTCAAAATTTTAACACTGCAAAAGCTATTAAGGAAATGCTTGTAATTTTTCTCTGCTTCTTAAATTATAAACTGGGTTCAATAACAAGATTTGATAAGAATGATTCAAGTTTTAAAATGGTGTATCATCACGGTTATTTACTATACGCTATTAAACCCAAAACACTTGTTGGACCATTATGCCCTTGGTTACGTGGTGGCAACGGCATGCTTAATACAATTCTTTCTAAATGTCACTTCAAAATCTGCATGCGATCGAGGACGAATCGAGGGAAGTGAAAACAGTCAGTCGACTAGAGCTGGCGGTCGAGCTCGGTCGCGTGCGATCGAATCGAGGGGTGATCGAGGAAGTGGAAACCGGCCTTTAGAGGTATCACGCAAGATGTGCTAAATATTTTGATAGATTTTATTAATGTATAAGTATAGTTGGTCAAGGGAATCGTTTCATGCATAATAACTCAAAACCTGTAGAAATGTTTTTTAGCACTTGTAAGAAAATACTGTCCTGGCTATGTCGTTGCCATCACGTAACCTAGGCCATTCTCGCTTCGAGTTTAGCCAGGTGTGGAATTTTAAAATTTGGGAAGAGTATCTATATCAAAAAAATGCAATGAGCGCAAAATTTTGTCTGACTTCTTATTTTCAACAAATTTTGATGTTACACTTAAGCACAGACAATTAATTGTTGTCAATAAGAGATTAAATTAGTTATTAATGATTTTAACTTCTGATTACTCTGGTTAGAAATCCAGTCATAAAAAACATAGTAATTGTCTGTGAACTGCAATTGCAAGAAAACCAACCTTCAAAACCACTTTCTGGGAGGAGGAAGAACACGATCAAAGCTACTTGGCTCTGTCTTGCTGCCAGTCGCACATGTTGATTGTACATCAGCCACTACGGCAGTGCTTCTCGTCCTCGGTGGTCGGAATCCTCCCTTAGCAGATTTTTTGAACAACTTTCTTCCCTTAGAAATGGTTGAAGGGTTTTGACAACCATTTATTCAAAGACCCCTGATGAGCAATGGGCCCGATTTTGAAACTTCCAAAAATAAACAGTAAAACCACCAAAAAGGCTAGTAAAGAAGGGCAGTTTCTGCGTCTATGGGGCAACTCCCCTTGATCTAGGCTACCGGGCAGAGAAGCAAGTCACGAGGCAGGCTCAACAGCCCAATAGGACCACCTCTAAAGAATCATGGAAAGAATCTTTCATCAATGACAACTGATATTACATCAATTCCTTGCATAAAGGCGAGAGCCTCGTGAGCAAGCCACATCAGAATGTACCTACTAGCAGATGAAGATGGTATCCTAGAAGACAGTCCGAAACGTATCTTGGCGCCAACTATACTCATCTTATAAAACCTAACAAGTACACGTCTCTATTCCTCCCAATATCCTCCCTATTGGGGCTTTTCGTCCGGTTGAAAACCATTGTGTGATTGTGGCATAAGGTCTAAGATTTACTTCATCATGCTTATATTTTGGCACTGTGTAACAATGCACTCCTCATACATAATGAAGATATTCACAAAATAATGCTAGGTACTACCATTACACCCGATTTTCCTAAAGTTGACACATTGTTTGCTGAACTCGCCTGCTTGTTACACACATATCAAAGTAGGTTTGTTGCAGACTGAAGTAGAAACTTTACCGTGTGACCGATTAATTAGGACGTCTAGTTATGGAATATTTATAGATTGTTCCAATTAGCCGGCAAACAATACTGCGGTGCATGGAGTTAAGAATATCAAGAAATATAAAGACAAGTGCCTTAAACTTTAAAAAGCAATCACTGACGTATCTCTTAAAAAACAGGAAAGTGGAAACTGATTAATCCAAACACACAAAACAGTTCAGGTTGTCCAAATTCTAAATGGTTCTTTCATAAATACAGTTGGGTACAATGTTTTGTTTGTTTCATTTCAATCATTGCTGCGATTGTACTCTGACGAGTGTCAGATAGAAACTGCTTTTATGTATACAGCGTTTCCACTTTACGTACAGTATTCATGTTCAATGGCGCAAGGAGACCATTTGATTTTTAAACGCATACACCCTGGTATCCCTCGTTACCTGCATCTATGCATTTAGGTTGATTTTGTTTTGCAAACTTTCCCCTTAAATTTCTGCCCTTCTTTGCAATACTCGATATGAGCGTTGAAATGTATTTGCACAAAGACCCGTATTCTCGGTCTCAAAATTCACTTGTTTTTTTCACAAAATACAGTACAGGTGTTTTCCTAAATGTTTCTTAAAACATTTAATGCGTGTTTGACTTGTCTAGCCACATAAACACTTTGATTGAAGAAAGCGCCGGCTAATATCTTTTCGTGATTGACTCCAACTAACTTTTAAAAGGTCCTGTACTTGTAAGCAACACGCACTTCTTGAAATCTCGTGACTCTTTGTGAGGTTCTTTTATTATAAGATACATTTTGTGCAGAGATTAAAGATAATCAACTTGTAATTGTTGATGATTAAGAATGTTTTGTTTTCCAAATTGGATTTTGTTACAAAGAATACATTGTCTTTAATCTTCAAGGGGTTGTAATCTATATTTTTGTTCATTCAATGTTATCATTAAATACAAATAGAAAAGGAAAGAGGGATGGTCATTCCATATTAAATCTATCGATGTCCATTGTTACATGTAGCTTCCAAATGGCCATCAACTGGAAAACACCACGCCCTTATAAAAAGCTGGGTTATAAATTCAGTTTCAAGCAGCCCTCGTTCCTTCTAAAGATGGAAACAAGGAATTGCATTGTTAGCGAGTCATATTCTACTCTCCATTGTTCTAGTTTTTCTTGGATCTTTGATAAACCAGTATCGCAAACGACATTATCGTCAATGTGCTTCTCCAATAATTTCTTCTTAAAGAGAGCTCTCTAATTAAGCCCTACTTAAACAATGAAGGCTCCTTTTGTAGAAACATAACAATTAGTTACATAACAACGATTTTTGTACATAGCTGGTATATTTACGCATGATAGTTTCGTACAATTTACTGGGTATAGTTTGATCTAGAGATATCTTGAAATTCAAATTATGTAGGCATTAAGAAACAACTGTCGCATGGACAATCACAACCAACGCAACTAAACGAACACATAAAAGAGAGCAAAACTTTAATAAGAATTAATGATAAGAAAGAAAAGCACTTTTTAACTTTGTCTTAGCCTATAGTTGCGCGCATGTGCGAGAAGTTGGTAATTACAAAAAATACCAAAAAATACACAATGATTAATTCACACAGGAGTAGAAAGATATAAAAAAAATTCGGTAGTTATTCAACACCATTCTCATGTTTCCTCTTTATAAATCCTCATTGTTATTTAATGTCTCCATGAATAAAACTCATTATACAATTTTTCTTAACCGAAATGAGATTCAATCAAATGCGCTCTTAATCAGTCTCGTATAAAATAAGGAACAATGGAGCTTAAATATTGGTATACGCCTAACTTTGATTTGAAGTCAATCACTTCTCTGACATGGAGGGTCAAATTATCATCATACGTATTGCACGGATTATCATCACATTTAAGTACCATTTTTTCTACGATGTCAATTAAACAGTTTTTAAACAGGCTGAATAAATTTCCTAGCGTTATACAAATATAGGTTATAATTCCCGGTAGATTTTTTTACTCCTTGCTTAGTTCTGTACTTCCACCATATCATTATTGTTTAAAAAGTCGTTTAAAAGAAATTTTGATGCAAGTTGTTTGACAACTGTTGACGTTAGTTAACGTAAATGACCTTCATGTGAAAATATTCATAGCTATTTTTGGAAATGTTGGTTGGTAGTACGAATTTGAACTTTGTATTGAGTAACGGATTCGTTTTGCTAAACGTGTTCGCCATATACTGATCACAGAAATCGTATGGAGAGAAGTGAGAAAGCTTTTAGTTATTTTTCTCTCTAAAATTTCTAAGTTTGTTCGTATAACGATTTTGCATTTTCATGCTGTCACGAGATTTCGAAATAAACAAAAAATGGTTCAATATTGCTCTGCCTTGATTCTTAACATCTTCTACTTTAAACACGCCACAAGAGCACGATTCGTTGTTTTTAAATTCTAAACAGAGTAAATAAGGATTTTTCTATTATACTCTGTCATGTTTTACCTTGACAAGCTATTAAATGAAGTGTTACGAAAGACTGTTAAAGTGACTCGACTTCATTTGCTCTAAAACCGCATAGGCAGATTCATTGCCATTTTGAGCTAAATCAAGTGCATCTTATGTCATCTGTCTCACAAAGTACAGCATTTGGTAACCACATTGGTTCTTTTGCCATCACCATAAAGCAAACGAAAGCTGACCAAAGGATTACGGTATTGTACATAGGTAATCCTAGCAAGCCACTTGGCCGAACATAAGACGAATGTTAAAGATGATTCTGACAAATATAGTCTAAGAGATCAACATTCTCTCATTCCATTGGTTTGATTAATCAAAGGGATTTTCTAGGAAATGGCATATCAAGCATATTGGTTAGCCGGCTCTTATTAAATTTCTTTAAATAAAGTGATAGCACGAGGGGTTTACGTTAAACTCGACCACCCAATGAGTGTGTATTGGACACAATACCTTACTAGAAGTAATCGCGGTAGCTTAGGATACAATATTCCCGCTTCTAATGTTTAATATCTCTCAACATCGTAGAGGATTTAACTCTCACAAACCTTAGTACTCCACTGAATTACTTTTACTTCTGGCATTTCTTACCCCCTAGAGACAGTTGATATCGGTATTCTTTGCTGTCATGTAATTCTGCTAAACAACCTGGCTTTGCCTCTATCTGCAGAGCTGGAGCGCCATTAAACGCTGAGAATCACTTACTATATTTTACTAACTGTGCAAAACCACGCAGGGGCCATTTAACGTCTGAAGTATGTGGTATATCATACATTTGGCGCTGTGTTAAGGGTTATGTGAGTTCTTTTTCTGAAGGTGAACATTTATGACAGGTAACAGCTATCGAAACTCTTCTACCTTTAATGTAAGCTAGTCCTAATCAATTCAAATCAAACTACGCGCTGCTTTGAAAACGTATGTCTTTCGCTCAACGTTGCGCGTGAAAGTTCATTGAAGTATAAAGAAAGAAATGTTTTTAATCAATAAAAATGGTAGCAAATTTTTTAGCTTTATTCTTCTATTTAATATGTCTGCGCCAGTAGCGGATAAATATAAAAGAAAGTACTTTACAAACGTATCAGTCATTTTCAATTATATCCGTCTACACTGATGTAAATATAGTTAATGATCAAAACTCACTTGCAAAATGACATCTTGAATTAAGTAACCTTCTGGTCATGATTGCCTAAATATTAATATCAGCATGGCAGTTCTGCCTATGGTTTGAGATGCATGCATCGTAATAACACTATAGCTAAGGCAATATTTTTAATAATATTGCAGCTTTCTACACTATCTTGTTTTATCATTTCTAGTCGTCATGACAAGGACCTGACGAAGTCTTTAAGAAAAGACGAAACGTTGTCACAATTGTAGTTTCCTTCTTGGCGTTCTCCCTAAGAACCACTTTATTGCTGAAAAGACACTTCTGATGTTGTGGCAGAATTCCAGGAGTCAATTAAGAAATCATGACAATCACTGGAGGCTCAAATCACCTAGCTATAAGTTTATTGTAGATTGGAAACAGTAAGCTAGGCTCGAGGATAATTACGTTTAGAGATTTTCGAAAGGATAACGTCGACCTTTATTGACATAAGCAACTGAGACAAGACAAAGTAGCTTCTTTGCGTATTGCGAAGTCCATAACATATTCTCAAGAACGAGGTAGGCCATAGAAGCCAACGTGAGAAATTAATAAAAAGTTTTAGATGCAAGCTTTACTCGGGTGATTGGGAAACTAGCGCTCCATTGTGCTGTTAGGAAAGGTAGTCACTAGTACGCGTGCGTGCACCATAGATACACTACCCTCTCGACAAGTAAGTTGGCACTGTAACAAATATTTGCAAACCTTATTCCATTATACTCCATTATTCCATTATACTCCCTCTCCCTAACGGCTATCTTTTTAAGCTACAAGTGGACAAGTCAAAGTGCAATTAAAAGCAAATAGAAACAGAAAGCGAATACTTGACTTACCCTCTACCGTATTTAGTCATAAACGGCCACATATTTTCGTAACCAGAGTTCGAGGTGCACGATGCAAAGTTATCCTGCTTCGGGTAATACATGACGAAAACTAAACACATTTCGTCCGTTGTCCCTAAACCAGCCTAAGGAAGAAATTTTATTAGCAGTCTGAGCTGGTACTTGACACAAATGTAACTCGGCTGCAAAAAATAATTTTCCTTTTTATTCATAGAACAAGACGACTGGTGTTTTGTTATATGTTTTCGATATGGTAAAGTGTATGTGTATGTACTTGCTAAGCGTTCTTTATTTTACTGTATAAATAGTATAACGAAATTTAACGAAAACGTCAGTCTTCGCTCTCAAAAACTACGCGTGTTCCCTTAGCCTTCAAAATTCCACCGAACAAGTGCCGTCGCAAAGTTCAAATACCCCGGCATGCACCTTTTCTTCTTTTTAGCTGTCACCCCCTTATAATTATATTAGGAACGGGTCACGTGTAAAAATTTTACGGAAGTTATATTCGCCTGTTGCACGTCCGTATTACATGTCTAAACAAAAGGAATACGTGTAATGAATACCATACAACGCCCCATAGTGGTTCAAACGTTAACGTTCGTGCCCATGAACCAAACCTGGAACTACCGAATGTCAAAAATCTCGTGCACCATGACTTACAATTAACCCTGGGCTAACCAGCATATAAAGTAAAACCTTTTCAGACACCAATTAAAAACAGATACGCTTTACTAACATTTGAGCACTAGATTTTAAATGTCACATAGACGTTTACCAGTCAAGGTATGCTTTTTACTACTGCAAGAGGGTTGTTAGCTATTCATCATCATCGTGTGCCTCCTGCGAATCACAACATCGTTATTTACAAATTACTTAGCCAATCTGAGGATTTATATGTTGCACATTAGTGAAATCAACTGAAATAAATGAATGACACGCTTCGCATTTTGTTCAGCAGTTATTGACTCTTTTAAGGAAACCAATATTGGCATCAGAAAGCAAAAACAAGACTAAACAATGTGATTCCCATGAGGAAAGCACTGGCATGTCAACCTAGAATGCGCTGAAACACAGATGGCTAAACCTTTTTGTATTGCCATGGTATTTTTGGCTTATTGGGCTATTCTGAAATCTGTTATCTGATATCTCATCAAGCGAATACACATCATGTGGACAAATAAATTTACGTTTCCATTGTCATTCTTAGGTATAATCCAATACCTTTACTGGATGCTAAACGCAACCTTCGATACTGCTATAATAAAAGTCGCGGATTATGGAAAGCATCTGTCATCAATGAGAACAGATACTACATCCATTCCTTGCCAAAAGGCCGAGAAGGGATGATTTATTATAGGCGCATGACTTTTGCAAAGACATTTGGTTGGATTTTCTGCTCTTCAACTGGTTCTTCGGAGTTTTCAAGTGGAGAAGGTTCATTCGCCAACATCCAGCCCCCTGTTGTCTCCGCTTAACCATAGGGAGTCAACAAGAGAGTCGGAGAAAAAGGTGAAACTGGCCGGATTCTGGCCGGTACGAATCTTGCTGACTTCGTAGCGAAATTTCGAAACGTCTTTTTCATTAGTTTCTGGAAGTAAATTAAATCATCATTTGGAATTACTTTTGATACAACGTCAGGAAGTCCAGGTGGC
The DNA here is from genome assembly GCA_010016025.2 of Alatinidae sp. Z8VKAUB7J3. NCBI lineage: Eukaryota > Metazoa > Cnidaria > Cubozoa > Carybdeida > Alatinidae > Alatinidae sp. Z8VKAUB7J3. The sequence goes on along the minus strand of JAAAKM020073195.1, from coordinate 10,934,713 downwards.
TATGCCATAAACTCACCTGCGATAAAAGCCCGCTGACATTTCACATCAGAATTGAAACAGTTGTAGAGGGACAGCACTGGGCGCAACAGTACAAGAGATATGTACGTTTTCAGAACAGATCCTTGCGGAATATTCTGTCTACTTGTTACATATGGCTGTGTGATTTATTCGGATTATTGTGTAGTGTCACACATTATTCTGCCTGCATTCAGTGAGAGGTAAGCCAGTCTTATCATTCTTTTATTTATTTTGAAGTTTGTAGTACGTTACCGTTCTCGTACTCGGTACGGCAACTCGGTCAATATCGGAATGCAACAAAGAAGGTTCAATTAAGAACTGGATAATGAGAAATATAAACAAGAGGTGAACAACATATGCATATACAGCTTGCGAGAAAGAAGAACGGCATGTTCAAGGTGCGAATTTAGCTTATTTAAGTTTTCACTATCAGCTGTATCAACATCAGATGAGGCTAGTATGGCATTGCCAGCTTTCTGTGCTGTAAGATACATTTGGCAGCGTAGACATTTATTGTATAGGCCTAGCCTATATTTGCCAACAAAGAAGTGCGTTACAACTAGAGTTTGAAATTACAGTTCTCAATACTGAAACCCTTTGTACTGGTACGTAATTTAGCTTAGTGATAAGAGTTAAAAAATATAAGAATGAACAGAGGACACAATATCATTTATATCTATAACGTTATAAATTTACATACCGGTACACATAGTTCTTTAAATATGATGTTTGACACTCAAGACACTGGAAGAGGTGCTGTTCCGGTTTATCAAAACGGGTAAAATAGGCCCTATTAACATTAGAAGTACAATAGAATTATAAGTCCCAAGGGCCTACTGAGCTACACTCTAATTGCTAAACAGTATACACTAAAACTAATGATGTTATACTAAGAACATATATGATATTTTACTTAGAGCAAAACATATTAAGCATAGATGAAAACATAAATACATGAAACAGTTAGGCAAACAGGAGAACCTTTCTGTATCGTGCATGTGTATGGTGGCACATGATGCCATGACAGAGCTGTGTTACAGAGCAGTTTCTAAAATCCCGTAGGGTTGATACGCAGGAATAGGTAACAGCTGTCAGCAGTACAAAACCATCAATTGCTTGTTTGGTGACCGAGTCTCCAGCCCTGATGATGGGGTGCATTAATCTAATGTATATACAATACCAAAGCCCTAGGATAAATTGATAGCCAAAAACTCTTATACATGCCTAGGATGTTATAATTGTGAGTGCAGGTACATAAATTATTTGTATGTGTAAAATTTATTTACTGCCCGATGTATAGATAATTGTATTAGCATGTAAGTTGACTTTCTACTGCCATCTCAGACAGTTGCAGTCTATGGCATGACCATCGGGAATTAAGAAAACAGGTACCCCTTAATTTCTTAGAAAGATTGATCTTCCAATTCAACCAGATCCATAGAAAAGGTCGTCATATGCACTGTGAATATATAGACCCATACTAATTGTAGAATTATTTTCTTTTGTACTGTATTTGTTCCATATCTTTTTTTCTCCTTTTTTGCTACACAATATTACCGCGAACCTTACTTCTAAGCATGAAACAAGAAACACTTTCAAAAAAACCCATTTTCAAGTCATTTTTAGAATAGAGCAGTGTACAAAAAAGTATAGGCCGCCAATGGATTTGAACCTCTCTCCGCTGAAATCGCCAGATTTGTGTGAGAAGCGTCCAGTACTAGGACGCATTCTACGGGAGCAATACTGATTTTTAATGGCCATATCAAGGTAGATTATATTAACAGTTGCACACAGACTATTTCCAAAACATGCATAGAAATATATGTACTCTCTATAAGTATTTCGTAATTTAACGCACTTGAAACGTAAACTGTCAAGCTCATAACACATTTAACAAGTGAACCCCAATGCCCCTCCTCTCCCTACAAAGCACAACTAAATCAAATGATTCATTAATGCCCTGCACTGACATCACTTAATTAATACGAGTCACATTGTATAGCTGCTGTTATTATACTATCAATTTACTACTTACTAATTTGGGAAATACATATCCCATGCTGATTGCATACAATTGAAGGTCGTCAAAAAAAGCTGCGAGGAGAAAACAATAAGAAACTGATGAGTTAAGAAAATTTTAGATCATTTTAAGCACCTAAGCCAAAACCTGACATTACAGAATAATCTTTTCGATCTTCAGGGAGACATTTTTCCTTACGACGAAAGAGGCACTACAACAGACTGAAAGATATGAAGATCTTCATGGGCAAAAAGTAAAAGCAGGTTTCAATGAAGTCTCGTCATTTTGACATGTTCACGTAACGACACAGTATTTTAAAAGGTTCATGCTACCAAACATAAGCTTGCGTTGCCAAAAGAGTTGTTCTTTCGGCGCACCAAACGTTTGCAGATGACTTCCACTTACTTTTACAAGTTCATAAGAATCTAAGTAGCATACTTTTATTATCCAAAATTACAAAATTCAATTCCCCTTTACTATTCGGCTACCAAGCAATATTTTGAAGGTCCCTTTGCTTCCTACCCCTTCCACCAACAACCAACTTGCGTATTAAAACTCAAATGAAGGTTAAAAAAACTTCGAAGAGCGTTTAAAGTAGTAGTAGGAGTAGAAGTAGTAGAAGTAGTAGTAGTAGTAGTAGTAGTAGTAGTAGTAGTAGTAGTAGTAGTAGTAGTAGCAGTAGTAGTAGTAGTAGTAGTAGTAGTAGTAGTAGTAGTAGTAGTAGTAGTAGTAGCAGTAGTAGTAGTAGTAGCAGTAGTAGTAGTAGTAGCACCAGCAGCAGTAGTAGTAGTAGAAGTAGTAGCAGGAGTAGAAGGAGTGGAAGAGGAAAATGAAGAACAAGAGCACGAAAAGGAGAATAAAGATAAGAACAACGAACGAGAAGGTTAACAAGGGAAATCAGGTAAAAGAGTCGGGAAAATGAAGGAAAGCAGTAAGAGCAAAAGGAAGAATTTCAAATGAAGGGAAAAAAGAAGAGGGCCCAGAAAAGAGTAAGAAGAATACGATGACAGAAATGGGGGCAAAATAAGCTACCAATTGATATCTAAAAATTAATACAAATGTGAAATAATTGAGTTATAAGCGACGAACTCACCTCTAACTACACAAAATACCAATTTGAAAAATTCTAATGTTGGTTTCGGGGATATGACAAGTACTTCGTGGTCCTTTTGGGGTGTCTATAAATTAGAGAAGCAAATATATAGAAGGTCACCAACAAATATTTTAAAATGTCCATTCTAAAGAAATGCATTACAGACATTGTAAAAACAAGACACCTCCTGATTAGTTATGCATGTCTCAAATCATGCAAATATGTGTGCGATCGTTTTTGTTGTTATGCCAGTAAGGATTCTGTTTAATGTGTCCACTCTTTACAAATGCCACTCCTACGTAGGTGTCAGTCATTGCCTATGTCCTTATCACAGACCATCTAACTGTACATTACCCATACATTAAAAATAAAGAAATAAAAATAGGTGTATAAAATACTAAAACCTAAACGTTGATTAAAGAATTCTGGGTTATAATAACTTTGATGCTGGGTAAAATTTGCAAACAAAAATATCTGGAATCGAATATTGTGAAATTTAAATGCTCCTAATGTGTTTTAATATTTTTATCAAGATGTTCAAACTACCAACACCAATATTATTATAATGTCTTGCGGATTCCATCGAGAGTGGGAAGCATCGGGCTATTGGTGAATTATGTGGTAGTCCCTGTAGCTATCACACTCCCAAAGGAACGGGGACCTCATGATGGAACTTTCCCACGCTTTTTAACAGCGAAGAGTGTGAGCAGCGTACTGGGAGTGGAAGATTCTGGGGCAGTATATAACAGATGGTAGTTGGTAAGTGTCGGATAAGGACCAAAGTGGACCATAACTCTGTGCATATGAGGCTGACTGTCATCTTTTGGTCCCTTATAAGCCCTCCCTATGTTTTCAGATTAGGTTTTCATGAGAATACAGTTTTTACCTCCTTCTCCAAGCGAGGCTTTCATTTACCGCATAAGAAAACAAACATAAGGACGCATGTGCAGACATTCTTCAAAATTTGAAATAAATGTTCTTATTAGTGAGTCATTGGGGGTTATTTTCTTTATGACTGGTAAGTAATTTTCGGACTTCTTCTTGGGCGATTGATTTCTCTACATATTGAATTGAAATTCTATCTGTCAGTTTTCTTAATGACGAAAAGAGTTTAAGTTACTATAAAATCGTCCGCCAACAAGTTCAGTTCATTTTGACGCGATGAAGAAGCGAAAGTTTGACATCCTTAATTAACAGCTTGCAGTTTTAAGAACAGTATTGTTGATTTTAGTTTTAATATGCTTTAGATTTGAGCAGGGTTTTGACGGTTACGACTTTTTACTTTCATTTATATCCACATATAAAAATGAACAGACTTCAAAAAATCTCTAGGTTAAAAAAATATCATAAAAGGGCATATTGAAATATACAAAACTGAAATGCCTATTAACAATAAAAGTGAACTATTGAATTAATGTATTTAAAAAGAGGGAGAAGTTTTCCATGAGTTTACTCAAACTGAAACAATTTGAAAATTAAAAAATATAAAATCGGATAACAAAGTTTGAAACGTATGTGCTTATGCCGTGCCATGCACTTATTGTATTTTTAATAAAGGGAACCTTATGGAATTTAGCTTAATTGTAATTTGTAAAAATACATGTCCATGAACTTTTAGCTCAGATATTTTTGTGGTAATAAGCATGTTTTCTGAATGACATTGGGTGGAATGTACCAATGTGGGAGGTCTTTGTGAAAAGGTACCCACTCGCAACCTAATCTGACACATAACAATCTTAAAGGGGTCTGACCTCCCCAAAACCCTCCATTCTAGTAAAGCTGATAATATTACCATGGACGTGGCTAAATGGTATTAATTATTATTATCATTATTATTATCAACAATCTTTAAACAGGGTGCCCACATCACTCAGTGGTGGTTTTCAGTGAGGCCCTGTCCAGAAAAAGAAAACAGAAATACAGTGCGAGGAAAAGGAAAATTAAAAAGTTAAGAAAAGTTAAAAAGCTAAAAGTTAAAAACGTTAATTACACTCTTCTATTTATATTAGTTAAAATGCATAAATATATAAAATTCACAAAATATAAAATCTACATAAAAACCATTGACAGTTATTTAACTAAACACGTAGTTTTTTATCGTTTGTTTAAAACTACAAAAGGAGTCAATCTCTTTAAAAGAACTGTCTGAAAGGTTCCATTCTTTGACGCAATTATATAGTACCCGATGTTTTTTTCCATAATTAGTTTTGACCAGGGGAAGACGTAAGTCGTTTTTCCTCCTTGTGTTGTAACTATGAACGTTCGAGTAATATTTTAACTCGAACAATTTGGTTAATTTTAAGTCAAGATATGAAATTTCACTATAAGTGCATGCCAACCGGTGACGCAAAATCCTATGTGAAAAAGTCGAAGGATGGAGTTAAAGTTGCTCCGACCCAGAGCACGTGTATTATGGGCAGAAGTGTTTCCCTAATTACTTTTAAAGTTAACACTTTCGAAGCCACCCAGGTAGCCGAGATACCTGGTTTGGGAAAGGGACTGACTACAGTCCGGAACTACTGCAAACATTCTTCCGTCCGCACATCACGCAGTCTGAAACAAAGACTACGATTTACGACGTTTGACAATAACAGTACTGATGGAAGCCTACTACCACCCATTAAGTGGGCCCTATTTAATTACTTTCTCTCGCATAAAGTAACTTCTCTTGACGTTTTAATATCGTGCTGATACGTAAGCTAATACAAGTATCACAATGATATAGTGATGATAACATAGTACTTAACTTTAAAAAGGGGAACTTTGTATCTTGGGAAAATCCCTCAAAGCTGGGAAAGTAACAAAAGCGCCAAATAACCATCGATGATACTCCTATTAATGAAACAGACAACTATGCGTATCTTGAGATACAGTGGATAAACACCTGCAACGGCCACTCTGTTAAAACACATAAAAAGGCAGCAGGTTAAGCTCACCTTCTGCATTGTTGCAAATACTGTCTAGAAGTCTTATCAATGCTACAACCCGATACTTTAATTAACTTACATTTAGGAACTTCAGCGGGCACTTCAGACAAAAATTACAATAAATACAAACAAGAGCTGTCCGCAATATGTCGGACGACAAAATTAAGCCAACCTTGGACACCTTGGAAACCATCGAAAATGGAGAATACGTATACTCTTGAGTGCCTTATAGACGTCACCCCACCCGCTAATTAATTTTTCAAAACTTATCCACCCAGGACATTCTTATTCACCCCCCCGCCTATTAATTTTTGCGTAATCTCCCACCCATGACAATTTTTGGAGGAGGTACTTCAGTGGGCAAGTTGAAAATGTATTTATCAAAATATGAAAATATCACATTAAAACATGACGGGGGCTTTATATGAGGCTCAAAGAAGTGCGAGGGCGCACATTACACATGTTAGCAAGAATACTGTCATTGAGCAAGAGGACGAGGGGGACATTTTTAAAATCTTGGAATCCATGTACGAAACTTTCATGACTTCAAATAACTGGCTATTGTTTGTGTTGTATTACTTTAGGTTTAGGGAGTTGCAGTTGATTCCAAACATTGCGTTTTGACTTCCTTTTCAGTCATTTTCCACCCACCCCCGTCTATTCCCCAACCGCCGTTTATTAAGTTTTTGGGATTTTTCCAACCCCCCGTCTATTAGGCTCCCAAGAGTAGATGGATCTTAATTTTCTTAGAGTAAGAAAACCTACATGCTAAGCAAATTACTTTCAAAGCATTGCCACGGAGAAACACACATGATTACACCTCGTCGATCGTTTGCCCGAAGGTTCAAACGGAAGTAGGAGGAAGACTGTATAAGTTCCCTGGCTGACTGGTTTTTAACTATCTAGGCGAAATTCTGCGTGACGAATGGTCTATCTGAAGTTTTAAACAAACGTTTTTAGGGACAGAAAATAGTGACTTATTGGATTCTAGGATTACTGGTATTGGTTTAGTACTCTTATCGTAAATGTTAATATGAGTTTTAATGTCAATTTAAGTTTTGACGTTATTTGAAACTCTATATTTTATACTCAACTGGTCAAAGTTTATTTACTAGATCTTATTATTGAAGCTAAAAACGTTTTTGGTTGATGATACAATGGGCCCAAGTATAACTGTGAAGTAACCAGTCAAAATACCTATTAGTATTCAGTGATAACATTGAAGAATCGGAGATACAACTGCACAAATTGTAGACAACCGTACGGAAACGCTGAGCGAACACATCCATTGACCGGATCAATATCAAGTTCATTATGAAATTCTGATTGGGAAAAAGGCTCTTGAGTGCGCCGACCGCCAGGTGCAGCACGATAAAAACTTTTGGCAATATGCGGCAAATCTTCTTTAGCGATGCCGAGTCCATAGTCTTGGATGCGAACCCATGCTTCCTCGCCGTTGCGATTACAGGATACCGAGACCTTGTCGGCCCCGCCGCGGTACTTGAACGCGTTGTCGAGGATGTTGTCGACTGCATGGCGCAAAAGGTTGGTGTCGCCCTGGATAGGGCAGGGTTCTTCGGTAAGCGCCACGTCCAACTCAATTTTTTCGGCGATGGCTTGAACGCGAAAAACTTCCAAGCTGGTGGCCAGCACTGATTTGAGGTCGATCTCCTGTTTCATGAACAGGATTTGGCCCAATTCGATTTTGTTAAAGCTCAAAATCTTGTGGACCAGGTGATTGAGTCGATTGATTTCGCTGATCAGCATGTTTTGGAATTTTTCTTCATCTTCAGGAGATTTGAATCTCTTGGCTTGGAGTGTCTCGGCGGCCAGGCGCAGCACAGCAAGCGGCGTTTTGAATTCGTGGGAGACCGTGGAAACGAAAAACGATTGCTGCCTCGCCAACTGCAATTTCTGGCGAATGGTCCGCGTGATCAGGAAAACACTCATCAGGGCCATGACGAAGAGTAGAAAAATAACCCCGAAATTGATTTTGTTTTTCGCCACGGAATAGAGCTGCTTGGCGCCAAAAGAATTGTACGCAATTTCGGCCCGAAACCCTTTCAGGGACCCGTCCATGGCGTAATTGGCAATTTTTTCTCTATTTTCGGGAACCGGACCCGATTTGAAAATGGACGTACCTTGCTCGTCCAAGATTTGGAACCAGTACACGGGTTCGTGGTTGCGTTTTTCGAAGAGTTGCCGCAAGCCTTGGTTCTCTGAAAAAAAAGTGCTGATCGTTTGTCCCAGTTTTTGTTTGGGTAAATATAAGGGCACGGCCGATTGGGTCGGACTTTCGACAACCGTGAAGGGTTGCCCGCTGCCCTGGGTGTCCAACCATTTCGCATCGGTACAGTGGTCGACGGGGTTGGTTTGAATGCAGGTGCGCAACCGCTCCCTATCCAATTGCAAGTCCAGGCTCAAGTATTCTTGAATCAGATGGTTGGCGTAGTCTTGGTGAAAGGCTGAGGAATCGGACAACAAACCACGAATAACCATGAAACTGTGGGCCGTGTACAAGGCCAGCAGGATTGGTGGGATGATCATCAGCCCTCGGTGTAAGAGCTTTTTATTCGTCCAATTCTTTGACTGTCCCATGAAAGGTTTCCCCAGGACCTAGTAGGTGATGAGTGCGTGGGTGTTGTAACCTTGCAAAGCATTGCGGCCGTTGAGAAAAGCTAATTCAATGACCAAACTGAACCCGGCCACGGTGCCACCGATCTTTTCAACCAAGCGCGCGGCCGCTGCAGCCGTCCCGCCCGTGGCCAGGAGGTCGTCCACGATCAATACTCGTTGACCGGACGTCACCGCATCGGTATGGATTTCCAATTGGTCTTCGCCGTATTCCAAAGCGTAGGAAACCTGCTCGGTCTGGTAAGGTAATTTCCCCGGCTTGCGAACCGGCGCGAAGCCGCAACCCAAATGTTCTGCAACGCCTGGACCGAAAATAAATCCCCGCGATTCGATGCCGATCACCAAATCGATGTTTTGATTTTTAAAACGTTGGGCCATGTCGCGAATGACATTGGGCAAGGCCTGTGCGTCGGCCAGCAGCGGTGTAATGTCTTTAAACACAATACCGGGTTTGGGAAAGTCGGGGATGTCGCGGATCAAGTTTTGGGTCAATACAACGAGCACCTTCAACATTGCTTCTGCATGCGCGCCGTGGGAGAGATTGTCGTTCCTCAGTTTCACGACAACGGCCCCATGGCCAAACCGAACCCCTGCAATGCCGCGTCCACCTGGTGCGGCCAGGCGCCTTCGAGCAGCAGCATGCGCGCCTCGCGTACGTAGGTGTGCAGCATGCGATTGCCGATGAAACCGGGTGCATTGCCCGACAGCACCGCAATTTTGTTCAGACGTTTGCCCAGTTGCATGGATGTGGCAATTGTTTCCTTACTGGTTTTTTCACCACGTACAACCTCCAGCAGCCGCATGACATTGGCCGGGCTGAAAAAGTGTAAGCCGATCATGTCCTCCGGGCGGGTTGTGGCTGCGGCCATTTTGTCGACATCCAGGCCTGAGGTGTTACTGGCCAGAATGGCGCCTGGTTTGGCCACTGCTTCAATCTTTTTGAAGGTTTCCACCTTCACGTCGATGTTTTCATACACA
>JAAAKM020073195.1:10835465-10916275 GCA_010016025.2 Alatinidae sp. Z8VKAUB7J3 | reverse complement strand
GCACGATTTTGGCATTCGACCCCAAGGCACGGGCAAACAGGACCTTTTGTTGATTCCCTCCTGACAGCGACAGGATGTTGTTTGCGACATCCGGTGTGCGGATGCCGATGCGCGTTCGCCAATCGTTGGCCATGTCGTCGGCAGCTGTTTGGTTCAGCAACCAGCCCGTCAGCAATTCGCCCAGCGATCCGACCGTGACGTTTTCGGCAATCGACCAAAGCGGGAATATGCCGTCATTCTGGCGGTCGCCGGCGACCAAGGCTTCGGGATTGTCTGCGTCTTGATCGTCGAACAAGTCGATAAGGAAGTCGGTTTGTCCCTGGCCCGCCAACCCGCCTAATCCGACGATTTCGCCCTGGTGTACGTGGAAGCCGATGTTTTCCGCAGCACCCCCCGTGCGCCGCACGATTGGCTGCCCGGTCCGCTGTTCCGCCGCCGAACTCTCCCGGTTGGTTTGATCGACGATAAAGCATTATACTTTTCAATTAAGTTCACTTCAACTTCATCTTTTTTCTGTAAACTAAAGTTTCCAATTTTATAAGTGCTCATATCTAATCCAATTGAACGTAATTCATGTAATAAAACTTTAAAGGATTCAGGAATTCCAAATTTTGGAATTTGTTGACCTTTCACAATTGCATTTAATGTTTCATTTCGACCTTGCATATCATCTGACTTTATTGTTAATAATTCTTTTAATGTAAAAGCTGCCCCAAAACCTTCTAAAGCCCAGACTTCCATTTCTCCAAATCGTTGACCTCCATGCTGTGCTTTTCCTCTTAATGGTTGTTGAGTTATTAAAGAATAAGGTCCTGTTGCTCTTGCATGTATCTTATCATCAACTAAATGAATAAGTTTTAACATATAAGCATTTCCAACTGTGATAGGGTTTTCAAATTCCTTACCTGTTCGTCCATCTATCAATACCATTTTTCCTGGGGCATATGGGTTAAATAACCAACTTTCATTTTTAATGATAGAGGCTTGACGTAACTTTTTATTAATTAAAATTCTTGATATTTCTAATCCATACATCTCATCAAATGGTAAAATTTTAAATCGAGAATTTAATTTATCACCGGCTAATCCCAATAAACATTCGTACAATTGACCAACATTCATTCGGGATGGAACTCCTAACGGGTTTAAAATAATATCGATTGGTCTTCCATCAGGTAAAAATGGCATATCTTGTCTTGGTAAAATTCTTGAAATAATTCCTTTATTACCATGTCGACCTGCAATTTTATCACCAACCTGAATTTTTCGAATTTGAGCAATAAAAATATAAATTTTCTCAAATTTATATGTTAATTTTGTTTTACGATTAAAAGTAACTGTTTCAATAACCCGACCATAATCACCATCAGGAAGTCGATATGAATTATCTTTAATTCCTTTTGCTTTCGCTCCAAAAATAGCACGTAATAATTTTGATTCAGGCAATTGCTCAGAAGTATTATTTAAGATTACCTTACCGACTAAAATATCACCGGGACTAACAAAGGTTCCAACAAGAACAATTCCATAATTATTTAAATTTTTAATTTCCGAAGGATTTAAATTTGGAATATTTTTGGTTGTACGCTCGGACATTTCAGAATTAACATCAATTTCAATTTTATATCTTTCAATATGAATCGAGGTAAAAATATCATCATAAACCAAACGTTCATTGATTAAGATTGCATCTTCAAAATTATAACCTTGCCATGGCATATAACCTACTAATACATTCTGACCTAACGATAATTCACTACTTATGATCGCTGGTCCATCTGTTAAAATTTGTCCCGATTTTACCTTTTCGCTTTTCCATACAACGGGTCGATGATTAATACACGTTTGTTGATTGGAACGTAGGTATTTTTGTAATTTATACGTTATTTTTTTACCACTTTCAGATGTAATAATAATTTTATTTGCTGTAACTAAATTAACAATACCTGATGATTTAGAATTTAAAGTCATTCCCGAATCAATTGCAATTTGATTTTCAAATCCAGTTCCAACAATTGGTTTTTGAGGGAGAATTAAAGGAACTGATTGACGTTGCATATTTGAACCCATTAATGCTCTGTTAGCATCATCATGTTCAAAAAATGGGATTAATGAAGCTGCTACCGAAACAACTTGAATTGAAGATATGGCAATAAAATCAACCTCTGATGGTGTTACATTAATAAAATCTTGTTTATAACGAACTGGAATGACATTTTTTATTAAATAATTGTCTTTATTCGTGGCTATATCTGCAGGTGCAATTTTATAGAAATCTTCAATATCCGCTGTAAGATAAATAGGCTGCCCTGTTTTTATAACTTTTCCGTTAATAACTCGCCAAAAGGGTGTTTCTAAAAACCCTGATTTATTTACTCGAGCACAGGTTGTCATTATCGCGGCGCAATTCGGGGATCTGGAGGCGGATCAGATCGCCGTTGATGCACTAAGAAGCCATTATCCGGGTCGCGAGATTGTCACGCTGAATGTCGATGCATTGGGCGAGGTCGGTGGCGGCATCCATTGCGCCACCCAACAGATGCCGCGCGTTTAGGAATTTGCGAATTTCGGCGGCGTCACGTATCCATAATGCTATTGTTCCTGTGATCTATGGCGCGTTCTGCGCCTCACCACCCGTTTTTCAGTGCGCCTGATTTCAAAACAGCAGTTCATTTGACGAAGGATAATCCGCTCGATGACCCAGCTTCAGACAGTCGCCAAGGCGATCCGGCCTCCTGCGCGACGCTTCAGAGTCCCGCTCGCGCTTCTCTTATGTGCGGGTCTTGCCGCCTGTGGTGACAGTGACCCCGGTCTGGCGTTGAGTGATCGTTACGTCAAACCCCAAGCGTCCAATCTGGCGCGCACTGATCTTGAGCTCGCGACCTATACCCAGGCCTCGAAGATCTGTCGTCGCACGGGCGGTTCGAACAAGGGTTTCGGCATTCGCGGCAGTTCCGTTGTGTCCTCCATCATCAAAGCCGCCGCGGTCAAACTCGTTGATTTTGCGAGCGACAAAGTAGCGGAACGGCTCAAGGATTACGTCACCAACGAGACCGTAGTGACCGAGTTGAAATTCAAGGCCGGCCTCAACTGCGTTGAAGTGGCGTTCGATGGTAAGCCCGCGCTGCTTTTGCAATCGCGCGTCTTCACATCCAGTGGTCAGGCCTATGGCATGAAACTGCGTCCGCTCTGGTTCGACCCGGGCGCTTTCAAACCAAAGGCCAGTGGCAAGGGCGACGCGCCGAAAATGGCGATTGCCATGGCTGTTACACCGACATTCTTCGCCCGACACGAGCGCCTGGTGGGGCTGACGCAGCAGGTCCTCGTGACGACATTCCCGGAAAGTGAAGCGGGGGCAGGTGGCTTTTCCATCCCGACCGATTGGTCACGTGGTTGGGAGCAATGGCCGATGCTTGCCGGGCCGCCAACCGGCCAGATTTCCACGCTGAAGGTTGAAATCGCCGCGGGCGTGAAACCACCGACAACGCTGGTCTTTCTCAATGAGCAGTTGCAGAAAAACGGCAACCGGCTTGGCGCTGAGATCGCAGAGGCATTGACCAAGTAAGCAACGGCATAAGCCCTTGAAATCCTGTCTCCACGGGCGTAAACGCTCTTTCAATTCACATGAAATGGCGCGCTTCGATTCGAGATGCGCGCTGTTTTTGTTTCGGCGCGTGCGTTTTAGCGTGTTGAGATCATTGATAGAACGCGGTCAAACAAAGGACCTTTGACGATGGCAAAGCGGTGGTATTCGGTCTCTGTGCTCTCGAATTTCGAGAAGCGGATTGCGGAGCAAATCCGTCAGTCCGTGGAAGAGAACGGCCTTCAGGAAGAGATCGACGAAGTGCTGGTTCCGACCGAGGAAGTCATCGAAATCCGTCGCAACAAGAAAGTCACGGCTGAGCGTCGTTTCATGCCCGGCTACGTTCTGGTGCATATGGAGATGTCCGACCGCGGCTATCACCTGATCAACTCGATCAACCGCGTCACCGGCTTTCTGGGCCCGCAAGGCAAGCCGATGCCGATGCGCGACGCAGAAGTGAACGCGATCCTCAACCGTGTCGAGGAAGGGGCTGAAGCGCCGCGCTCGACCATCGTCTTCGATGTGGGCGAGAGCGTGAATGTCACCGATGGTCCGTTCGAAGGCTTCTCCGGCATGGTCGAGGAAGTGGACGACGAGAACCAGCGCCTCAAGGTGACGGTGTCGATCTTTGGCCGGGCAACCCCGGTCGAGCTGGAATACACGCAGGTCGCGAAGCAGACCTGAGTGGAAAGCCGCTTCAAAGCGGCTTCGTCCAAACAGCTTTCCAAAGCTGTTTGGATACACTGTTACTTTAAAATCTTAAGATCTAAATTTTGAAAGGAACAATGTATTTCGATCATATTCATTTTTATTCTTAGTCTGGCTTTTATTATTCCGGCACTTATCTATTATGCCGCCAACAGTTAAAAAGTGAAGTTGAGTTAATCCTAATGAAAAATACGAAAACAAGATGAAAATATAATACTTTAGAAACAAATTTGGGCTATATATTTGCAAATTAGGGGGGGGAGGCTACCTAACCCTCAGCCCCCCTAATGTGCAAATACACATCTCAAATTATATAATTCATAAGCTAATTGTTTCTTGATAAAGGCAGATAAAACCGGTTTGTTCTCGAGTTTTACACAGCATAAACTTGAGTGTTCGCGGTATAATACACAAGTACCGTTATTCCTTTCAAATGCATCAAAAATTACAAGCTATACCTACGTGTCGTTTATTTACTATCAAAAAAGCTTAAAAGGGCCTTTTCTATAGTTTAGTCCCCCCCCCCCCGTTTGTACCTCATCTAGATAAAAACCCTAGAAACAGCCACCTATGCTGTTAATTTGCTGTCACTTTAGCCACCCTAAAGTACTTTTTTTTTCACCCGAAGCAAAGTTAGATTGGGCAGATTTGAACAACCGCGAAAGATCGAAAATAACGAAACAGCTAATTCAATGCTTATTATCATTAAATAAAACAAAGCTTTTCAAATGAAAACAAGAAGTGATATTAAAAACTATGGGTAAACATCGAACAGTTCATATTATTGACCTACAAATATACTGAACATACCACTAAATGCTATTTTTATGCTCTTTATGAATGTAGTAGTCCCTTTTCTCACAAATTCAGTTTTAAGCTCTTTTTAGGACCCTTGCAAATAATAATTTTGTTCTATATTTTTTTTTCTATAAAAATGGGTTATAACAATTGTTTCAAACTTACTATTTCATTGTAAATCAACTTTGAAAAAGTTGTATAATTCATAAAAACTTGTATAATTCATAAACAAATCCACCATGTTTTCTTCTTATTCTGTTAGGTCGTTTAAAACTGCCGTATCGCCTATATGTCGAAAAATATCAAAACCGACAGAAGAAACACAGCAGATGGAAAATGGAGAATTTATTTGAATTTTCATCAAAATTAATTGTGACCAATCACTGCTTGCAGATTGTATAACTTTAACAAAATAAATTTTCTAATGAAATAGTAAGTTCGAGACCAATGTTTAAACCCTTTTTATACCAAAAACCGTATAAAGAAATTGTCATTTTCAAGGGTCAAAAAAAGGCCTAAAACTTGAATTTGTGAGAAAAGCGATTATTGTATTCAGGAAGAGCATAAAAAAATGGCATCTAGTGGCATGTTCACTTTATTTGTAGGTCAATAATATGAACTGCTCAATGTTTACCAAATTATGAATAAAACATGCAGAAATTGGTCTATACATGAGGGGGCGCCGTCTCTTGGGTATCCAGCTCTTTACAGTAAAGTTTAAATTTGGTATAAGAAGTATTTTTGAACCACTATAAAATTTAGCATAAAGGGTGGGGTGTTTTGAAACAGCAGCCTCCCTCATTTACGGAATAACTAAAGAAATAAGAATACACATAATTCTCTAAGCATATAAGCTAAATTCCTAGTCGTCTTGTTCCGGATTGCCCGCATTTCTTGCAACAGCCTGATCTGTAAATAAGACCATAAACTATTTTTTCTATTCTTTTTTTTTAAGTTTAATTCAAAAAAATATTTCAATTTTTGAGCGATCTCAGGCGAAGTAACACTTTGTGTTGGCTTTAATTCCCATAATTTAATTTCCAATTCTTGTTCTGTTTATTCTATCATGAAATGAATATCATGGAATAATGTGCTGTTTAATGATATCATGACTCACTGAAATTTTATTTATTTATTCATTTTTCTTGCAATGCGTCATATAATCTGCCAACCAAAGACCGTGCTACAGAAATCTTGAACTCCAACAATGTCAGTTGTACTGGTTTCAACTTTCCAAAAACAATGAAACACTTCACCAAGCAATGTCCATCAAATCGAAAAAAAGTCTCATATAACAAGACTCTCCTGTTGTCAAACCATTTACAAACGGCCACTTTGTCCAGATATTAAAAGAAATGTCACCACGTTTCATTTCACGATCAGTTGCCATGCTTGGCATAAACTTCCGACCAGATCTTACTGTGCCAAAGCCATAGATACCGTTTTCAAAAATATTCTCAGTCAAAACTGAGATGTTGAAGAAGTTATCATAGCAAACTTTACAGTACGTTCCCTCAAGACTATTGCACAACTCAAGTACCACACCCTCACCGATTCCAAGATGTAGCATTTCCTCCTCGCCGAGGTACAACATGAACTCAAACAAATACTAAGTTAGGCTGTCACATCTGCACCACTATTTAAACCCCCATTTGATAAACCTGCCCTTGATGTACTGCTTCATTTAATTTTTGCCTTTGAATTTTGTCATATGTTCATCACCACACTGTTCCGCTGAGTCTGAAACCGCTTCCTGAAAGGCTTTGTTGAGAAGTTCGATAATTGGACGTATCTTGTATGCTTTATCAGTGCTATCGGCAGTATGGTTGTTTGCAAAATGAAGATGCTGAAGAATTTCTTGAAAACGGTTCCGAGGTATAGAACATTCTACTCCCTCATTCCCAATAAATGAATCATACCACCAAATACATGTCAATTGATGGCAATTTATTATTGACATGAAGAAAATCATTCCAAGGCTTGAATTTTCTCCCGATCAGTCACGAAGACTCTCCCAGATTGTGACGCATATGATATTGATTATTCAAAAAGTAATGCGACTAAGTCATCCATGTTTGTTACCTTCAAAAAAACGTCTTAAGTGGCAGGAAAGCCGTTAAAAAACTCCTAGTGTGTCACATTATTTACTTCCTTTTCTACCATAGGGACACCAGTGTCTCAGAGTAGAAAAATGCTCTTGAAGGAAAATGTGAAAAAGATGGCGAATCAAATCCTCTCATGAAGCATTTATTTTCAGATGTCACATTCGCAATAATTTTATAAGTCAATATTTACGTCACTTGACAAGGCAACCATAAGGGTCAAATGTCACCACCCCTAGGGGGACCATATATAAATATTTGAACTAAGATTTTGACTAAATTGAGAGTCACATTACATGGATAAGATAAAATAAAAAAATATGATGGTTTCTTTTCATGAGATGTTGTGGTGTTTGATCAAAATTTTGGGACACTAGTGTCCCATCGCAGTGAAAGAGTTGGATTTTAATTGACAAATTTACATTCATATCTCATATATGGCCGCCATATATCGCTGCCATTACATGTACAATTTTCACATAGTTATATTATGATTAAGGCGTTTTCTATGTCCAGGCGATTTTAAGTGTTAATAACATAATAAACTCACATTCTCGATAATTTATAAAACATACTATTATTATGCTAAATTTTATCCCCTTGTCTTACTTCTAGTGACATTCTGGTCATTTGCGGTGGAGTTATTCCTCCATAAGATTACGATTTCCTGTATCGTGCTGGTGTCTCAAGCATTTTCGGACCTGGTAAAGTATTTGTATAAGGCGTTTAAATTCCTTATATCATTCTCGTATTTTTGTTTTACGCGTTTCGCAACTTTCACAATAAATGAGCCTTTGCATGTAAAGATCTCTGGCCGGGGCAAAGATGTTTTTGATTTAAGTGCAATACTTGTCGAATTGACCTATTAATCATGTTGTATATGCCCTAGTTCCTTCTCTAGACGTTGGTAATATTTTCTTTCGTCTTTCCTATTACTAAGTTATTTTGGCGGTTATGTATTGGAAATATCGTATGCTACACCATAAAGTTAATCGGCAGCAACTGTTAGCTTTGTTTTAGATCCAACTGTTGGCTTAATTGTCTGCAGCTTTGGGTGTAGTTGTAACCGCCGAAAATGTATTAGTTTTGCCTTCAACTGTTGGCTTAATCGGCAGCAACGGTTAGCTTTGTTTTAGATCCAACTGTTGGCTTAATTGTCTTCATTCACCCGGACTAAACCCTAGCGTTCAACATGGTATGAAAGATACCCCCCCCCCCAAATTCTGTTATTTAGTTGCTGTGCCCACTCTGTGCAACATTCGTTAATTTGAACGGCCTGACTTGCGTAACGTCCGTCGATTGAATATTTTTTGGTCCTATTTCAAAACAATGCTGCCAATGTTTCATCAAAATGGAATCAATTTGTGGGGATGAGTTTATCGGAAGTTTCTAAATCCCAACTTTGTGTTTCCCATGGACACTCCAGAGATTGTCTCTATTATCTGGAAGTAGTGTATAGATTCAATTGGAACTATTAAAGAGCACATTTTTTATACTAGACGACGTTTATCCATAATAGCATGATAGTGTGACTTATTTGATCGAAGTTGTGTCTTTCCTTGAAAGTTTCTTTAGAGTCTTTGTTTCTGAATGTGTGTGTTTATACCTCCTGGATGTCAAAAAAGAATGTACTTCTGCCATAAGAGGCTGAGAAGAAAGGCTGAGTTTTTATATTTAAAAGAGGAAAGGGTCACTCTGTTTCGGTTTCCTTTAAGGCTGCATTTATTTTGTAGCAAAATTCTAGACATTTTCTAAACATTTACAAGCTCTGAAATCTTAGATCCAGAGCACAACTAGTCAAATTTAGGTGGTTTTTTGAAAAAACCAAAAGTGTATTATCCAATACCGCTCAGGTGAAAAAAACTATCCAATACTATTGAACACACCCTTGCTGGGTGACTAATTAATTTTATAAATGTTTCCTACATTAGTTAAAAAATACTTCTTAAATAAGTGGTATAAATGCTCGAATTACTTGTATAAATGCTGCGAACACAAGAAGTATAAAATGAGTGCACATTCTGCTACTTATTTTTGAAACAAATGAAGTGAGTAGGAATTACCAGTGAATTGAGAAAATTCATTAACTCCCATTCGAAACAGATTTGGCCAATGACGATCCTGCAGATGAAACGCAGGCTTACCCACAAAACCCCTTATGAACAATGGGGTAGACCTGTAGACCCATTTTTGATTTAAGCCTGCCTCAAGCCTTTCTTTTGTTTATTCTTGAAGGTTCATTACGTACAATTCAATGCTGTTTCCGATGTTGTTTATTAATATTAAATAAAAATTTTGAATTAGCCAAGGAAAACAAAAGTTAGCAAACAAAGACAGTTTTCACACAATGTTCAGAAAAGCATAAAACAGGTGCAAATAAAAAGATGTCCGCTTGGAAAAAATCCAACATAGCTAGCTAAGCTAGTTTTTCTCCCTATAAGATCTGCAAGAAAATAGACGAAATCTCTGTTAACTGAAGAAATACTAGCTGTCATGTATTTTCCATTAGTGCTTTAAATGGGTCAGCGATTTTTTCTTCACAATAAAACGATTTGTTAGAGAAAATCTCGACCCAACAAAAGTTTGTTAGCACTTGAAAAACAAAATTATAGAACTGAGGATAGTTCTATAATCTTGAGATACAAGGAATGGACGAGGAAAAGCACCAAATTGACTAGTACCATCAATTATTTCAGTTGGACGTCTGCATTTAATACATTGTATTACATACTTTCTGTCTATGCTCTCTAGTTTAATTTAAGACAGTAATACGGAATTAGCTAACTGTCTAATTTGACAGCACTGCAAAGTAGTTGCGAGCGATTGGGCAAGGTTGATAGATTTAAACGAACAACAACATGGAAAATGAACACAAAAATTTGACTAAAGTATGTCCTGGGAAGTTATTTTGAAGTAACCGCCGGTGGTGATGTGATCGCTGGCACCGGTGAAAGTGCCTTTTGCGGCAATCTCATCGGCAGTGGCCGCGAGCGGGAAAAGCGCGCTGGTGGCGGCGATGAACGCAAAGCTGAGGGAGAGCAGGAGACGTTTCATGGGAGAGTATTCCTTCGGGTTTGTTCAGGGGGGACCTGGGTGGTCGCGGAGATGGTTAGCATTCGGAACCGAATGGTTCCAAACACATTTGCGTGAATTGTAAACCGAATGGTTCCGAATTATGCTGCACAGATCATCAGGAGCCCTGGCCATGGCGCGACCGCGCGAGTTTGAGATCGATAAAGCCCTTCAGGGCGCAATGGATGTGTTCTGGGAGCACGGCTACGCGGATGCGAAAATGCCCGATCTGTTGCGAGGCATGGGGATCACGCGGGGCAGTCTCTACAAGGCGTTCAGTGACAAGCGCACGCTCTTCATGATGGTGCTCGAGCGCTACAAAGTACAGGAGGTCGCGCCAGTCGCCGAATTCCTGAGCGGCGGGTCGCCAGAAGATGGGCTTGAGCGCCTGACAATCGTCTTCGACAAGATCGCCGGAGCAGTGCGGGAAAAGGACTTCCGCGGGTGTCTCTTTTGTTCCGCCGCGGCAGGTCCGGCCTCCGAGGATCGCGACATTGCCGAAATCGTCGATGGGTTGCTCGGCCAGATGCATAAAGGCTTCGCCGACGCCTTGCGCTCAAGCGCGGGGTTTCACGCATGCTCTGAGGCCGAAATTCACGACCTCGCCAATTTTCTCAACACACAATATGTGGGGCTACGCATCCTGGCACGGTCGCAAGTGTCAGTCCCGCGCATCGAAAGCAGCGTGCGGGCCGTGATCGGTCTTCTAAAGGCGCGTGGTTGAGATCAGGCGGCTTTCTCGAGCTCAAACGTGTCATGCAGCGCCTGCACGGCCAGCTCCATGTATTTGCGGTCGATCAGCACGGAGATCTTGATCTCCGAGGTGGTGATGACCTTGATGTTGATCCCGTCATCTTTCAGCGCCTTGAACATCTGTGCCGCGACGCCTGCATGGCTGCGCATGCCGATGCCCACGACCGAGACCTTGGCAACGTCGGTATCGGCGACAAGGTCATGGAAATTGATGTCGCCGGAGGCTTTCGCGTCTTCCATCGCCTTCTCGGCGCGGGCGACCTGGTCCACCGGGCAGGAGAAGGTCATATCCGTGCGGCCTTCCTCAGAGATGTTCTGCACGATCATATCGACATTGACGCCCGCATCGGCCAGCGGGCCGAAGATGGCGGCTGCGATGCCCGGACGGTCGGCGACCGAGATCAGCGTCATTTTCGCCTCGTCGCGGGAATAGGCCACACCGGCCACAACATTGCTTTCCACGATTTCCTCCTCGGAGCACACCAGCGTGCCCGCATCATCACTCATTTCTTCAAAGCTCGACAACACACGCAGGCGCACATTGTAACGCATCGCCAACTCGACGGAGCGGGTCTGCAGGACTTTCGCGCCGAGAGAGGCCAGTTCCAGCATCTCCTCGAAGGCGATCTTGTCGAGTTTACGTGCCTTGTCCTCGATGCGCGGGTCGGTGGTATAGACCCCGTCCACATCGGTGTAGATATCGCAGCGCTCCGCGTCGAAAGCGGCGGCGAAGGCGACCGCTGTCGTGTCGGAGCCGCCCCGCCCGAGCGTGGTGATGCGGCCCTCGGGGCTGATGCCCTGGAAACCGGCGATCACCGCGACTTTCATGCCTTCAGCGAATTTCGCATCCAGGTTTTCGGTCGGAATTTCTTCGATCCGGGCCTGTCCGTGCGCATCCGTGGTCCGGAGCGGCACCTGCCAGCCCTGCCAGGAGCGCGCGGGCACGTCCATTTCCTGCAAGGTGAGCGCCATCAGGCCCGCCGTGACATTCTCGCCGGAGGACACCACGGCGCCATATCCGCTGCGCGCCTATCTCTTCACCACCGTCTTATCCGTTTTTGTTCGTCGATTTTGTGTGTGTATTTGTTTCTCTTTTTGTCTTTTTTCATATTTATTCTTACTCCACCGTATATACCTCATGTATCGTGTGGGTGAAAAATAAAATAAATAAATAAATAGAATCAAAACTAATGGATGCCGATTGCAAATTTCGGTTCTTAAGGCAATCAATAATGCAGATAACATGAAAGTGCACACATGCTGATGGGATCATTACTTGCCAGAAACCAGTGTGCTAGGCAAAACAAAACCAATAAAGTATATTGAAGAAAACTGGGAATATATTGCTTACCCCTCCTCCCCCCCCAAGGAGTGAAAATTTTAAATTGGAAGGATAAAATATTTATGCTGCTTTCAATGTTTTAATAGTTGCTCTAGGCGAGTAAAAATACTGTAAAAAGCTTCTCAAACCTCACAACTCGGAAGTTTTTTTTACAAATTATGAGAACTGAAGCTCAAGTTTTTGAAATTCAATTTAAATTAAATTAAAATTAAAACGGTTCTATCCTAGATTTTTTTTTAATATATTTTTCTCGACTTTTACCAAAATTTCACAGACCAAACCCAGGAGAATCATCCATTAATCACAATACGGTGTAAGTGCTCTGTCGTATACTAGGCTATAATTTCCTCGAGGGGCGCCACTCCTCAAGGTCACCAAAACTGACAAAATTTCTAAAATTTTCATAACTTCGTTTGTTTTGTAAATTCAAATTAATGCATCATTTTATTTATAATGTTGCCCCAACTTGTTTTCGTAATATGTTTATGGAAGGCTGCTGATGTCAAAAGGGTTTCAGGTCGGTAAACATAGAGGCCTATTCGATTGTATACGATGTATGCCTTCTCTGTTTGCCATGCTCTATCAGCTTTGTGGTCTCAGGTACCGTCGTTTTCTGCCAGGGATGAAGTTTAAAGGTCTTCCTTCTGCGATTGGCAAGATGCCATTGTTAGTAAAGGTGTATTTTTTCTGTTTTTTATATCTAATTATACGTGTGTAAAAAAGTGTCTTTTGAAGACACTTCTTAGCGTCGATACAAGTACTGGTTACTATAATTTATGAGTAGTGATGGGTATCCAGCTACAGAGTTTACACCCTTATTTGGGCACTACAGCTTGTCTATACTATAGACTCTACGTCTTTGGCTTATCCTAGTTAAATGTCAGATGGAAAAGATGCTTTATTTAAATTTGCCTTGAATTATTAAGATGCTCATTTTAAATGTGAATACCAGACATGATAAACTTTAATATCCTACAAATATGCTCCTTGGGTACCGAGGACTAGGAATTTGCTTCTTAGGGGGTTTGTCCAAGACATATTGTTTACACTAGACAGATACCAGTGTACGTTTCAGGAGTGATCAAGAAATCGATTAGTGGAAATAGGTTTTGGCGCTATATGGTCTATTTGCGCACAGGTACTTGAGCTTTTCATGGAAGCAGTCCTTTTTTTGCGTGGTGCATATTTGAATCATACAAACGGGTTTTAGTTAGTATTTTCTATAAAATTATTGGCAAAACTCGGAATTTAGAGTGAAAAGACGTATTAAGAATACTTTTTTTACTTTTCATTGATATAGCCCTTTTTTGACTAGGATTAGGCCTCCCTGATTGCATGGAGCATATTCTTATCATAGAAACTTGTTTTAATTAGTATTTTCATTAAATTTGTTTCAAAACATCAGAAGTCAGAGTAAAAAGCCCTATCAAGACCTACTCTCGTAACTTTTCATGGAGACAGTCCATTTTTAGAACCATGACTTGGGGAAATAGCCATTCTAAGGGTGGGTCCAGCGGTAAGACCCTGAGCCACTAAAGATTGCCTATATAAATTGGGTCATTGACTCACTTACATAACCATACTAAAAGAGAGATACCTCATTAGCATACAACGCTTGCAAACTAACTATTTGATAATAGTGGAATAGGCATTTAGATCAGTTGAAACCTGCACGTTGGGCAGAAATGGCTGACGGGTTTGTAGCATTCGACTGTGCGGGAGGATGGCAGAACTACATATATATTTTTTGCAACAAATAAAAAATTATAGTCTTAATAAATGTAGTATCAGTAGAAAAAAGTTGTGTAATTGGGTGATTCATTCACTGCTGTCAAAACTGCTAATAGTCTTACAGAATGTTTTGGCTTACACCTGAGGACACCCTCTATGTGTTCTTCTCAAATAAAACTGTTCGTGAAGTTGAGACAGCTGTCTCAACAACATTATTGCAGTAGAGATTTTAACCTGGTAACTCTTGTCTAAGTAGGTCAACGTTTATACGCTTCCAAAAGGACTCAGTGTTGTCGTATTGGGACTTGGTATCAAAAGAGGATCACCTAAGAGAAAGAGGTACGAGTTTCCCGTCATTGGTAGTCACACATTGACTTTTTTTTTGTAGACGTGCTTTTTTCTCCTCTTGTGATAACATGTATCCGTTTGTTTGTATCAGTACTCCATGTATATGATTATCGTATAACTTTGTACAAGGTACCAATAAAGCATTTCTGTAGCATAATCAGCAAAAGTTTAACAAAGTTTACTCATTTATCCTCATCATTTTATGCATACATGCAACTCGTGAGTGCAAAATCAATACTTAAATGTTGCTTTTTTATTTTAGCAGGATTTGACGTTTTAAAGTTGATAAGATGTAATATGGCAGTTTAATGTATATTGGGGTATCACGTTTGCTATTAGTCATTCTTTTGGTAAATGTATGCTAGCTAAATACGAATTGATAGTCTTTTTAATTGTATGAGACGGGAACATATTTCTCTCAGGAATGCTAATGAGCTTCTTGATTTTATCAAATCGTAATCATCTGTTGTTAAGCTAATATATTCTGTCCCCTGCCGTTCTTCTAAGCCCAATTTGTTAAGAAAGTGAAGTAAACCGAAAAATTTTGTGAACGAACGAGTGTACGCCTTTTTGTGCCTGGTTAATGTAACAGTATCTGATAATCTGTTATTATCAATGAGTACGTCTAGAAATGCTAATTTACCGTTAGTTTTACTTTTAATTGTTTGATACCATTTTAAAGAGGGATCTCTTTCAATATTTCTAAAGTAAAAGGTAGGTGTTTGATAACACCCATCTGCCTCAGGGATAAGAGAACTGTGGGGTTTTTGCAAAGATTTGGTGCAACATAGGAATATAAAGGCAATCTTTATTTTTATCATATTTGATCATATATCAATTTCGGCAGGACGCTCTAAGTAAACTTTTAAAGGCGCCGTTTTCAATGAATTGAATACAGGGAAGTAGGGAATACGACTGGTTATAGATACAAATTCCTGTCCTTGGTTTCTAGGTGTATTAAGTGAATCGTATACTGCGAAAATTTCAACTGCTAAGAAACCCTTCATGTGAAAAGGGGAAATAACTGATATAGCAAATCATGTCATAAATGTTGATCAAAGATCGAGGGCAAAAAATACTTTTCTGACACCGTGTAAGCAACTAACGTTTTGGTAGATTTAATTGAAATAGTCAAGGCTTCTTTTTCTTTGTGTTACAAATTTTGAAGCTTTAATCCAAAACGGGCCACTGTGGTGAAGAAATTACTTCCCTGGGAGTGTCGAGTGTTTGTTCACCAGAAGTCGCGCACTTAAGTACTTCGTCAATGGCGGCAAAAGGGCGGAATATGATAAAGACTCATCACAAGAGCCCTACAGCTAGGTGCCCTCTCTTCCAGAAAATCTGAGATAATTAGTTATACGATGATAATAAAATTCACGCCAATAAAATAAGGAATTTTTCACCAACAAGAAATTGTTGATTCCGAAATTCAAAATACTATTCTTAATCAGTTATTTGTACTTTAGAAATGAAGGAAGAAGATGCAAGTGATCAGGAGTTTCAAATGACTGATGAAGATGTTGATGATGAAGAGTCGTCAACAGCTGCATTAAATGAAGGTATTAAACGGTGAAATATCTATTTGTCTATTACTCCCCCTCACAACCATTAGTCCTATAAATGAGACTAACATGCATTTCTTTTAGGAAGGAAGCTGATAATTCTTTATGCAAAAGGGGCAAAGATAGTATGATACAATAGAGAGTGACCAGGCATCATAAATGGAATGAAGTTGATATCCATCTACACAATTGCATGCTGCTAATTGCGTGCTGCTTTTCACTCCTTTTGATCAGGAAGGTTCATGTAGAAGTCTTTTTCTTTTCTTAGCTCCCCAAGACAATATCTGCTCGTGAATGTCTTTGCCCAAGCAGGAACATTAAGAAAACTCTAACATATAGAGCCAAAGGCAGTTGCTACTCCACCTTTTATAGCTGCTGTTAACCATTGTATTTGTTCTTCATCGTGACTGTGGTTCCTGGCTTCTCAAATTTCATCTTTTTTATCAGTTCCTCTCACAGAAATTCTCCATTGTTAGGTTTCACTATTTTCTGCTTTTTACATTTCACTATTAGCACAAGTAGCTGATTTTGACGCCATGTATATCTTCTCAGTGAGAGTTTGCAATTGGTGCCTAAGTCTTCCTATTTTTCCACATCTACAGTTCTTTTTATAATCAACCTTCCAATGAACAAGACTGACTGATGATAGCATAGCATCATACATCCGTGCGATCAAATACTTTTGGGTGCCTAATAAAAGTGGGGGTTGGAATAAACAGGGGGTGTGGAAAAATCCCCAAAACTTAATAATTGGTGGGCTGGAATAGATGGGAGGGTTGAAAAATGGCCAAAACTTGTAAAAAATGAGGTCAGGAATCAATGTTTAGAATCAACTGCAACTTCCTAAACGTAAAGTAATACAACACAAACAATAGTCAGTTATTCGAAGTCATGACAGTCTCCTACATGCCTTCCAAGATTTTAAAAATGTTCCCCTCATCCTCCTGCTTAATGACAGTATTATTGCTAACGTCTCTAACGTGCATCTTCACATTTCCTCGAGCCTCGTAAAAGGCCACTTTCATCTTTTTTAAGTGTGATTTTCGTATTTCAATGAAGACACTTTCTACTTGCCTGCCAAAGTACCCCCTCAAAAATATGTCATGAGCGGGAGATTACTTAAAAATTAATAGGCCAGGCGGCTGGAAAAAGAATGTCCTGGGTGAAAATTTTTTTAAAAATTAATAAGTGGGGGGGGGGGGAAGGGGGGCATCTATTAGGCACCAAAGAGTATGTGCCTCCAACCAACTTTTCGTTATCCCACATCTTCCAACCCAACGTCCTTTGCTGATAACAATTAACAGGTTGATGTAATGATTCTCCTTGATTTCTCCTCTCATTCTTTTTATCTCTCTTCTCCCAAAGACTACCCATGCAAAAGGCTCAAAGTGTTACTTTGCCTCACCTGTTTTACTGACTTTTACCCACTTTCCATTTTCTTCAGCTTTTCTTTTTCTTCAACTTTTCATTTTCTTAGACACTTTTCATTTTCTTACACACTGTTCATTTTCTTACACACGTTCATTTTCTTACACACTTTTCATTTTCTTACCCACTTTTTATTTTCTTAGACACTTTTCATTTTCTTACACACTGTTCATTTTCTTACCCACTTTTCATTTTCTTACCCACTTTTCATTTTCTTCAACACTTTTCATTTTCTTACCCACTTTTCATTTTCTTACCCACTTTTCATTTTCTTACCCACTTTTCATTTTCTTCAACACTTTTCATTTTCTTACCCACTTTTCATTTTCTTACCCACTTTTCATTTTCTTACCCACTTTTCATTTTCTTCAACACTTTTCATTTTCTTACCCACTTTGCCTAGGCACTCAAGGCACGCATTACTTGTGGAAGCTACGAACCCCAAACATACGATTAAAGCTCCGGAAGGAAAGGTTAGGGATGCAAGGAAATGAAAACTTAAGGCGAAAGAGAACGTTTCTGAAATAGCCCAAAGTCTACAATGAAATTAAAAGGTCTTTATGACAAGAAAAACTTAACTAGTCGGCTATGTGAAACTGACCTGGTCGTTAAGAGTGCGAGTTTTGAAGAGTATATGTAGTGAGATAGATGGGGAACATCTAATGAACGGGAAGGCAGAAAAAACTAAGAACATTCTTTAGGTTATAGTGATATAAATTGTTTAGTAAGTAGAAGAAAATGGGGTGTGGAGGTATTTTGGTCGATGTCCATCTTTCAGCACCTTTCTACAGTTTTACGCTTTTAGTTGCCAATCTAGTGTAGATACTATATTTTGGAAACTGTTTTATTAAAGCCCTAAAGGCTCCACATATAGATAATAACATTTTAAAAACATGTTAAGGCTTAGTCAGGCCTACTCAACATAGGCTAAACTTCATCTTATTGACGGTGGACCTGTAGTTGGTTAAAAATATGAAAACACACCAACGTGACACAAATATCAATAACCATCAGAGAATTAAAAAGCTGCCTGTTATTCAATCTACTTTCCTGATAATGTAACGTTTAACTAATATGATGTTATTGTTTATAAACCTGAGTAGCAAATAATTATCTCTTTACTATAAAAGTAAGCTGTGTTATTAACAACCTCTCTTCTTCTTAAAGCCATCATCAGGCCTACACAATATAGGCAAAACATCTTATTGATGACTACATTTTTGGGGGGTCCAAATAAACGGAGGGGTTGAACTCCAGTCTCAATTTCGTGGAAGTTTTAAATAAGAATGACACACATGAGGACAAAAAACCTACTAATTGACTAATTAGCAACTGTTTAGGGGTCATATGTAGCATGAGAAGTTATTCAAGTGTGTTCAGACATCATTTACATTTTGAGTACAGGGAAAACTCTTTGAAATTAATAAAAGGAGGGGCCTAATAAGGAGAGGGTTTTTTTTATAAATTTCAAAAAATCGATGAGCTACAATTATTTGGCACTCGTGAGTAAGGCTTTCTAAGAACAGTTTTTAGCCTTGATAATTCTGAATGTGCACCAGGAAAAATGCTAGAGTTTGCGTACTCTTTGGAGATGTGTTCTAGAGTCAGTACTGAATGGCTTAGAGAAGTGCAGGGTTTTACTTATTTCGTAGTTTCAGTTTCTGAAGGGATAGATTTGACAACATTTAAAGAGTTTCCAAATTAATCACCCTTATGCATACTATGGAACGAAGATTTTGGACCTACCAGGAATTCAAGCAAAATATCACACCTTCTTAAAGTAACGAGGTAACGAGGTTGCTATGAAAAGACGCCTCATTGTTATTCAGGTTGAAAATCTTTTTCATCAGTTCCCAGCGTCCTGTTAACAGTAACTCACAATTTCCTAAAACCATCCTACTCCTGCACCTCTCTATTCAAACGAGATAGCGTGGGCGGGGAAGCCGTTGAGTTAGGAAACCTACTCGGATCATAACCCAGTAGGAAGGTTGATTTTGTCTTTACTCTCCAGAGGGAGCAGAGATGATTAGTCTTCGAGTTGCTGCATAATTGATAATAAAAACACAGAAATGTACAATATTTTGATATATTTTCTTTTCAATAACGTGTTCCCAGGGTGGTTTGCATCCCTATCTTCACATCAGAAGACAATCACATGTAACCTTGTACAGAATATGCTTCAAGTTATCCGAAATCTAATTTAAATTAGGAATGGTTACGTGACAATCCAATTAATTTTTTTCAGAGGGATCTTTTCTTTGTTTGGTTCAGAACAGGAGGATACGTCGCTACAGACACCTACAATTTCGGAAATAATTTTATGTAAGGTGGATGTGAGCAAGACACTTGTCTTTAAGGTTGTAGTAGATGTTAAGGTAGCTGCGGTGGAATTAGAATTAAAACCAAAATTGAAAACCCTAACATCTGAAACAAGTTATTGGTATTTGCATACACATCCCTCAAACGTCGTTACGAATATTTTAGGGCCTCATAGTATATCTTCATATATAGTGTTTAACAAATTGCATTATTTTGAACTTCCTCTATTTGCACATCGTACTAAAAACCGGATTACCTGCCTACCCACTTTTTAGATTTAAATGACTTTCTCGACTATTAAAGTAGTTCTCCCTTTAATAGTCTGCCTCGTTAAAAAACATTACCCTATTGTAGAAGATTTAAAGGTCAAGAAGTAATAATTCAATTACTAAATTACATTATTGTTTGGTATATGGACTATTCTGGAAGGTGAAACAGTCCCTATCAGCACTTGTTCTCGAATACACCAATTGTATTATCAACAAACTTTTGCTATTAAGTTCAGGTTTATAAATATCATACAAAGTATGGGATAAAAAGCAAGCCGCTAAATATATTATAATAAACCGTTTGAAAGTCATTACAGAAATAGAGAATATGTCACCACGGGGAATGTTACCCATGACCCACCCTTTTGCAGCGTGTTCTCTACTAACTGAGCTAGACGACCTCCCATGTTAGCATACTCTATTTCTCTGGTCGCCACATTGGTTCCAAATCATTCATCGGCGAACATCGACATCCAGCTCACCGCAATGGGAGACGAATTTTTAAAACTTTTCTTTGTAAAGTTTAAGAGGTGCCAGTAAATGTTTGTTTTTTTAATTCTCTCAAGCACCTTAATAATACAAGCTCCAAGCTTTGCCCCTGGATGGGACTTCCAAGACTTTATAACGCTCTGAATGCTAACAAGATCTTCATCTGTAGCAATTTGTCGATGTATCGTCGTCAGTTGAAAAGAAGTCTTCCTTAACTAATCTTTGACAAAATAATGCCTTTCATTAGACTTAGTATACAAAGGTAATGGTATTTAACTAATGGATTTAAAAGGTTATTGATACTTTACCGCATTTATTTTAGATAAGAGTACAGAGAAGCAAGTTACAGCTTATAATGAAATATCAAGTTAAGATTAAGGCAACGCAAACATGTCATAGCGGCGAGATAAGAATTGGATTAGCTTTGAATGGTGGTTAAAGATAATTGGCTTTCAAACACGAAACTGTGCTTTGAGGATCCCCTGTGTCCATAGTGTAAAGCTCGTTTTGGCTCTATCGGGGTTTGCCTCTTAGCTAAAGAAACTAGAGCACCACAGGTACTCCAGTGCTGGAAGTATTAAACAGCATGTAGTCGTTTATGACTAAAATAACCCCGTCTCATGGTAGCGGTGTCATGATGGCTTGGTGTGGGGACAGAACGAAGTCAAAGAGACTTGGCACTGAGAGTTGGTAGTAACTTTTCAAAGTTATCAGTTCCTTTTGACCTGTATAGAGTGCATACACGGGAGTTTCTTCTGATCATATTGTTTCATAATAATCGAGAAAAGATCTTACTTAGTTGATCTCAAAATGTATAGCAGGTCTGAAAACATCAATCAGCCACGGTCGTTACATAGTTGTACGATAGAGCAGGGCGGGGGAACAGGGGGGACAAAGGGGGCCATGGCCCATCCAAAGATTTGTCAAATCTCAATTTTTTAGCCATTTTCAGCTTTATTAACATTGAAATTGATTTTGACAGACATCGTGTCACATTCATGGCAAGATTTTCATATCGACACAAAACAACCCTTTCCATTCAATGACTAAAGGCACCTTAGTGAAGTGTGAAAAAATAAATTTGACCCCAGTCTACTTGACCCCCCTCCACCTTACCTCCCCCCGTCTCTGGAGAGAGTGATGCGCATGCGCCAACCAGTTGTGCTTGACACTGTGCAAAAGGCACAATCACAATAAATGAAATGATAAGGATCCAAACCATGGAAGACTGACAACCAGTTTAGCAAGACGTTTTGGGCATTTTAGTTCTCAGGTGTCAGCCCCCGCTGCTTATCAAGGGGACTGGTATGAAACACCGGTGTTAGCTTAGCTTTGTGCACTCCAGAATAAAAAATAGTACAGAGAATCCGGAATAAAGTATAGAGAAAGCTTTTAAACTACTTTAAGTAAACTATGGTAAAGATAAATGCAAAAACTTGATGGAGTTGAGAAGGGAGATCATCAAAACAACAAAGACTACAAGTTATTTTGATCTGCAACCAAAGCAAGTATTTGCTATCTCGTGTAAACTACAGTAAGTTTATCACAGATGTTACTTCTGCAGTTAATAAAAGCCATCAGTTTAGCTTGTTAAAGTCCTTCATGGAATTTTTAAAACCTGGAACCCATAATATCAAAGGTCCCTATCAGATCATGTCCACACCAAAAAAAATTGATAGAGTTGCAACAAGAAATAGTTGAAACAACAAAAACTAGGAGTTCATTTAATCTCAAATCAAGTCAACAATGTTCTATCTTATGTAAGCTGCAGTCATAGTTTGAAAGGGGGTCTGGACCCCAACCTAGAAAATCCAACCCTCACCTACAAAGATAACCCCCACCTTGACAAAATTTTTGGGATAAATTTCCAAATGTTCAAATCACCGCTTTCCACTAATAATGTAAATAGAAACAGAACACTAATTTAGAGTTCCCCCACTTTTAATTTGAAGTGGATACCACTGTGCACAAATTTAAATTTAGACTATGGTTGACAACCCCCACCTGCAAATATCAACCCCCACCTGTGGGGGATGGGATTTGAGCCAATACCCACCTAGACAAAATGTTTTGAAAATGCTGGACCACCTGCTGGGGGGTCCAAACTATGTGTCGAGTGTGTTCATTTCAGTAGGTGTTACTTCTCCAGGTTCTAAAATCCACTAATTAAAAAAAATTGTTACAGTCCTTTCTGATATATTTAAACCTGAAACCCATAAATAGTAAAGTTCTTATCAAATCATTTCCCTAGCATTTAAATAGTTGCTTCCTCATCATAACTGGAATGATATTGGTGAAATGTGATTGGCTCCTCACCTGTTTTGCTGAGGGTGTCATCCCTCGCTGAACAACAATGATAGCCCTGGTGATGCTCTCCTCCTGCATCCTTGTACAATACCTTAAGAATTAGCAAAAAATGTCATGTACAATAGTTGCTAACAAAATAAACCGCACTGCAAGCATGTACTTCCAAAACAATCTTTGACATCACCAGCATATGTAGTACCTTTCACAATATTAAGGAGTCTGGAACACTATTAATGGTGTGAAGAAGAAAGGGGTTCATAAAATACGTGCTTCAATAGTAAAAACAGTGAATAATGATGATGATGATGATGATGATGATGATGCGGTTTTAAGTGTTGCACTCCCCTTTGCAGGGGCTAGGGCAGTGCCCACATAAATGGGACTTCTGTTGGAGCTTAAAGCACTTTAAGACTGGATGCCCACTCTGTCATCACAAATGGCCCTTTGGGGGAATCGAACCCGTACCCTTTAGTGTAGAAGGAAAGTGAACTATCCACCGGACCTCAGCATGTTTAATAACAGATAATTATTATTATAATCATTAAACATGCTGAGATATCTTGAATCATTTATCTGCCAGAAAGAGCCCAATATATGTAAGAAGAAACTTACTGTTTGATGGTCTTGATGCCAACTTTTTCTTCTTCTGGGAAGAATACAAACATCTGATCTGTACAAAAAAAGAGAAATGCTTAGTAGGGTGGTTGGGTAAGCACTTATATCTGTTGATCTGTAAGTAACATGAGTGACTGACTGGTCAGTTGCTAACTTACTTTTGAGTGTAGGTTCAAAAGAAGCAATAACAAACAAATCACAAATTTTACCTGATGGAAAAAATCTTTTTGGCTCGTAACACAAGAATATTTTTGCAAGCCTTTTTTTGTGCGTAAGAAGTCTTTTTTTAAAGCTCTTGTTAGCCACCGATGTAATACATGGCTAGCATAATGTGTTTTTCTCACTACTAGATGGCGGCCGATCACTCGGGGTGGGGGATTTTGTCCTAATCCTAAGGTATGTGTGCAGTTTTCAGTGATATTATATACAAATCTTTTGATTGCTAAAGGAGTGACCTCTCACTTTTACCGTGGGTCAAGTAGAAACGTTTTTAGTTTTTTTTCACTCACATCTATACAAAATTTCTGAGCCAAAACAAATTCTTCTAATTCTTTCCACCATTTAGTGTAAATTGTTGTTAAGTCTTGTAACACTGACTTCTTCCAAAATCCCGTTGTTTTCTCAACATTTCTCACGTGCCCCTATATCTTCCATGTGGAAGACCCACATGTCATCTTCGAGAAAGCTTCCTTGTGGGGGAAATTTTCCCCTCAAGGAATTTGCCTTGAGGAAATTCTTTGAGGGGGAAGGAGGGAACAAGCGATAGTATTAGTCTTTTTCTCACCAGAATATCAATATGCATGTTTCTCATATTCGTCTTTTGATATACCTTTTTTTAATTGCTTTCTTACTTCCATGCATATTTACAAAATCAATCAAAACTTATAAAAGAACAAATTAAAAAAAAAACAGTTGTCATTCTAATTTTAGGCTATTAGTGTAAAGATCTTTTACAAATGAAAAGAAATAAATATTGCCGCTGAAAACCGTAAATTATAATACAAGCAGGACATAAAACTAGAAAAATACACTGGACGTACAGGACAAACGAGGGCATACATTGGACCCATCATAAGTCTATTTTATTTCCTGAAAGACATGACCTTGAAAACGCGTTTGATAAATCTCACTGATGAGTTAATCTGAGGGAAACCCGATCCAAAATATTGATTATTCAAAGGACCGGCCAGCACTAATTGCTATTTGTCTGTGAATTAGAATAACCTAATAAATTACTATATTGTATGCTAGTATTCTGTCTTTTTATTCCTGTAACTCTAAATGGAATTGATCAGATCCTTGATTGTTTTTATTCATCAAATTTCTGACATTTACTTTACTGTACAATACTAAGGACTTGGAGCTTAAAAGACTCTTCAATTAGTCACTTTTATACAGAAATTACATATCAGGTTAACCTCTTGGTTTACCATTCAAAAAATGTGATTTTTTACATTCAAACGATTCTCCAGAAGGTGATGCTTGGTTGTATTTATTAGATATTTAGAAATCAAAGCATTCAAATAGAAATTTATTTTATTAACAAAATTATTAATTACGAATTTCAATTTGCAATAAATAATTATTACAATATATAATACGAATTATTTCTCATAATAAAACATCCTCGAACAAGAAAATGGCTGGTCTAAAATTGGCAAATATGGCTTTAGAAGCAAAAATAATTCAAATCTTGTTCAAATGCTATTAAGCACCTTTGTCATCTCATGTTAAACCTTTCGATGTAAAAAGTTTGATGAAACTTACAGCGTTCGTCTATGGGAGCTATTTATTTAACTACTTATGTGGCATTGGTGTATAGGGAAAAGGGTTCCTCTATCGAGGATCCAAAAATATAATAAATACATACTGTGCCCCACTCAAAAAGTGAAGTTAGGTCAATCCTAATGAAAATTACCAAAATATGATGAAAATATAATACTTTTGAAATAAATTTGCGCTATATATTTTTCACATTATGGGGGAGGGTGGAGGTAAAGTATAGAGGATCTGCAAACAAAATGTGCAAGCTAAAATTATTCTGCATATTATGATAGAAGAATTGTTTTCTAACTTCATGCTGTCCAAACACTTTACCCCCCCCCCCCCTAATAAATCATCATTACCAGTATCAATATCAATTTAACGTATCAGGATCAATACCAGGATCAGGATATAGATCAGTATAGAGTATCGAGATCAGAATCAGCAGCATTATTATCAGTATCTCAAAGTTTGCTTTGAGAACCAAAGACTTCCCATGGTCAACGACCAATCGGTGTCGTTTTTATACATGCATGGTTACTAAGGCACCGGTAGTTCAATATGGATCAGTGTCAAGAATGTCATTATGAACGTAAGTATCAGTATAAAATTAGAAAACAACGGAATCATTAAAAGTGACTACGGGAACTTGAAGTTATTACAAGTAAGTAGGTTTACCAAGGGGTCTACTGTACATGCTGACTGACCAACGCAAATTAGCAATATTCAAGCTTAAGTGAGCAATCAAGATTGTCTATAGAAATTAAAATTTTGATTGAAGTGACAATATAGAATGGATTCCAAGTATGCAGCTCAGACAAATGCAGTACATTAAGTTTCACGCAAGCATAAATCAAAACCAAATACATCACCCAAGTTACCAGTTCCACAACCGATACCCAAACTTCCTGTGGTCTGATAAATATGATAGCGAGCAAAACTAACAATAAATGTAGTAACAATACTTTCATTCCCCTCCAATAAGTTATCCCTGAAAATCTCATGACTGCGTTTATGGTTGCACGTGTTCTAGATAGGCATGTTGACCGCTTAAGCCCTGGTATGCTGACTCATACCCGTGAATTGATGCTGAGAAATTGGATGAATCTACATATGCATCGATTTCAGGTCGTTTTACGATTAATACAGGCATGCGCAGCATGACTTTGATCCATTTTATTGCACAGACGACGCACGGTATGGCCTACTCAAGAAAGAAGGAGACTTGAGTGTAAATACATAATACTCTTTCTTTCAGTATTTTTTGTCTCTCAATGTAGTTGGTAGCGGGACGTGCGATTTCACATCAGATAGGAAAATCGCTTTAGTGGAGCTTTGTTTACATAGGTACAAGTGTTCCTCATATGATCGTTATAAATTAATACTATTGATTATAAAAGCGCTTGCGTCGTGCAATTTCAATAATATTCAGAATCGCTTTATTTGCAGAAAATGAGACAAGAGGCAACGGATTAGCGGCCGAGGGAGAGAGGTAGTTGGCCCCAATCAAAAACGGAAGCTGGACAGGTGCTTTAAAATCCGAATCCAACTTCGAGAGGAGGGGAAATCATTATCACATGAACAGTCCAAGAAGTCATGGGGACCTGATGTTCACTCTTTGCGAGCTACGATGACCAAGCTTTTACATTCAATACATTCAATACTAGCCGTAGGCCTAACTAAAAATCTACCGGCATCTCTTCTTCAGGGAGAAATAGGCCGTTCCTCTTCTTCATTGCTGCACTTGAAGCACCTCATGTGTTTCCAATCCCTGCCCTTCAATGGAAAATCCGTATTCATTCGTGGAGTGATGGCACGGCAATTCACAGTATTCAAGTATTTGTTTCAATGACTTCATTTATTTCTCGCTGCGCCTCAAAAAACAATAGTGCCGCGAGGAGTTAAGATGAAAATGGCGTCGGATTATTGTTAATACAATCTCTATTATTTTATCGCCGAACAATATAATGGAATGCCTCCTGGTCTGAACTATGGTCTGTCAACACGAGTTATTCTTAGGTGAAAGGCAACAATGTTTTAGAGGGCGTCGGCATCTTCACAAACGGAGGATCATAACTGCTGATGCCAAGATGCGGCGTTACTTCGCGGACATACCTAAAGTGTTTTGATGTTTCCTTCCCCCTAATTTCCCCTATATGAACTTGGTTACCCCGTAGCAAAAGAAAAGAAATTTGTCAAATTTTCCTATCGATGGGATCCAACGTCAGTTGTTGGTTTTCAAAGCAAACTTTGCGATCACAGGTTCCGGTACATCTATTGCCAAAATTAACAACTAATGCCAAAATCAGGACCAAACTTTAAAAATCTATTAAATTCTATCGGGTTGGCGTTATAGATTCACTTGCCAGTCATTTCGAATAAAAAGGAAAGATGGCATACCGTTTTTTCACAGTTTTTCATCCACATTTGACAAAGAAATGTGAATGAGTGGCAAAAGAAGACAAATCCGCCTGTAAACAAATAAATTAAGCGAAAAAAATCATTACAAAGAGAGATTAAAATTCATTCCGAAGAGTGTTAAAAATTCATTCCGAAGAGTGTTAAAAATTCATTCCGAAGAGTGTTAAAAATTCATTCCAAAGAGAGTTGACTAGATACCTATAACTAAACAACTAGGCACAATCTTTTTTTCCGAAATTTTCAGGACATATTCACAACTAAATTTCGTTCCCTGAAAAAAATGGGCCGGCCGGCCTGCCCAGATTTTTCAAAATTTCAAAAAATATTTTTTGAACAAAAATATCCCCCCACCCCTCCATGCCGAATAGGGTCAAGTTGTATTTCATACCCATAAATGAAAGTATGTCAAACATGTAAATGAATGCAGTATGCAGTGTGGTATCACACCTTCCTTTCACTCACAAATTTCAGACTTAAGAATTAGCTATTTTTATTTCATTGCTTCAGATTCAACTTTACTGTTACTTAGATGACGACGCTTTCAACGTAAAGGTTTTCTTATCCTTTGGCTTTTGTTTTTGTGACCAATGATTTTTAAATTAAATTGCACGTTATAATTCATGGGAGAAAGGTAGGACAAGATTGTGTCATTGATTTACTGTACTTCTCATGGGTGATAAAGTTATCCTTTGTGAGCTCAGCCAAGGCGGTGACTGACGCAGGCATAAAAAAACTTGTGTGTGTGTTAAGGAGTGATTTCAGATTGTGAGGGTCGTAACAGCCATTGAAGTGACTTCAACGTTTTGCGACTCATAATTGGTGACACTTACAAACAAACAAATACGTAACAATACAAATAATTATTAGTCTCGCGATATTGACACTGTCATTCAGGAACGTTTGCTCTTTAAGAACATGCGCAAATGCTGGCCACTGCCCGCTTTGGAGTGAAATAAATCTTATAAATCGGGAGCAGAACTGGTATACCCGCAGAGTTAAGGAGGCTATCCAAATCATATTTCACCCTAATAACATCAATAGGGACAATAGCGTAGAATTTCCTGAGGCATGGATGCCAACAAGAAAGAAACACGACAAGAAACACAACAGTAGACCAATGTTGGGGCGGACGTCCACGAAAACAGCTTCCCATCAAAATACGAGGATCCAAGATAAACCAATTACGGACAATGAGCTTGGAGTATAAATTGTAACGTAAAGTTGACACATCGTCTAACGAAGACAAGCAGTATACAGTTGAAACTTTGCGTTACTGAATGAAAATGACAATATCGTGGAACAAATAATTATCTGTTTTGTTACTATATATCAACACGATGAGCAATACTTTCGATCATATTAAACAAGACGTGTATTAAAAAAGCTTAGAGGAATGCGCCCGAGGTTACCACCAAGCTTGTCCTAAGCATTAAGTTCCCCTTTACATGCAAAACCAGGGCTGATTCATTATTCATTTGATCTCTCAAAGCTTTGTAATCTTGTTCTAAAGTGAGTTCCTATCTCTCGTTTCCTTCAGCAGCAAAAAGGACACAATCTGCACTGGTATTTTCAGTATTTCCAAAGAGTAAAGTATGATAATGTCATGCAATCCCATTTATGTCTTTCGGATAATGTACTTATTGTCAACAAAAAAATTAAAGTTTTATTTCCTTCTGCAGGACAAAGCAAAAACTACTGCTTGTAGCTCTTTTTACTACATAGCAACTTGTTATAACAATGGTTAATTAATTGCCAAAACAGGAATCGATTCCTTGAATTCAGTTCTCGACGGAATGTCGATGACTGAAACTTCGAGAAGTCCACTTGGCAAGGGATTGACTCCGTACAAGTGCATATACCAAATTAACTAAAAATAAAAAAGATATAACACATCTATTTATCTATCTATCGAAATCGAAAAAAATCCAACCTACTGGTAGCAGCATATCATATTTTAAGTTTAGTCACTTGGTATGGTAACTATAAGGAGAAAAGTCCGGCCTTGCCCGTGTACTGATCGAGTGAACAACACAAACTTTTGCACAGACGACTTAATAACGCTGAATTCGTTTGAAGTCAAACGGAACATCTGCTGGCATGAAATACTTGCTGACGGAGCCAGGGGTCACCTGGATCGACCCAGGGAGCCCCGCCGTACCTCATAAGTCCGGGTTTTAATAGGTTTTATTTACACGAAACGACCTCAAATTTGGCCTCCTTCAGCAGGGAAAATATGTTGCAAAGTTTCTGACGCCTCATGGTCTACCCGGAGAGAAGTAGGGGTATCGACCGACTTAAAACCTGCCTATGGGCTGCGACATCAAGTATACAAAGTTTGGTTGGACTTGGTCAAACAATCTAGGAGGAAGAGAGCATAGGTTACGTGATCGATGTGTAACCTCATCATATTGCTACGGATGATGTAAGATTCACGACAAGAGCATGCCACACGTATCAGTAAATTCAGATAAATAAGTCAAATTAGATTGGCTGGGAGCAACAAAACCCACCGTACTACTACAGAGATTAGGCTAAAACTACCTAGTCTACTGATAGCTTTGACTTTGGTCCAAGCGAGATGACTTGGTCGACTGTACAAAAGATCTGGGCATGCCTATGATAAACGTTCCTCGACAAACCGATTAAAAATTAAATGTGGAAAGTTTCAGAGGGTCATAATCAGTATAAATATTCCTCGCGTTCACAATGAACTGTTGACTCATCTAGCAGTCTCTCAGTCAAATACCCGTAATGAGCAGTGGGTCTGACATTAAAACTACCCTAAATAAACAGACAAAACACCAAACAGGCTAACCAATACATAAAGGGCAGCAGAGGCGTCCTAGGGCGCCCCTCAATTTAGGCAACCGGACAGAGAAGCAAGCCATGACGCAGGCTCAACCGCCCCGTGGGACCATTGAAAGAACCTGCCATCAATGTGTCATCAATGAGAACAGATACAAAACATGATCTCACGACAATGCCCTACGACATTACGGGCAGACTCTCTTTTTGACACTTACAATACAGCTCGTGAATCATGAATCTTGTGTGCAAATTATTTCAACCACAAATTTGTGACATAAAAGGATGTATCCAGGAAGCTGCCTCCGTAATACATAAACAACAGGAGTATTCAACAACACATTCACAAACACGGTTTGCTCCAAGTAGGAAAAAGATACTTCTCGCTCATTTTGCTGAAATCGGGGCATCTTCCTTGGAAGTTAGCGGTTGATAAATATTAATGTTTGCGGCATTTGCAAAATAAGCGTCCGAGCAGTTACCACCCGTACCAACGAAGCTCGACCTCAGGGTTTTGCAAGTTAAAGAACTTGCACCCGAATCTGTATCTGTCCTTGCAAAGGTTTAAACGCCGAAGCGTTCAGTTCAGGTGAGTTATGCATTAGAAATATGTTTGATCGTGCGAAAACCATTTCGAGGATACGTAATGACAGTGAGACTATGACGTCAATCCCACGCATTATACTCGTGCATCAATTCTATAAACCAGTTAGTCAGATCAATGTTGTATGGCGGTCGGTTCGAATTAATCATGTATTCAAAGTAAGATATCGGGATTTACTATTGATTATGTTGGAAAATAACTCGCTATATATTTATACATTCCTAAACTCGGCGAAATTAAACACTATGATTGCGGATGGATGCCTAAGGGGTAATGCCCCGTACTCCTTTGGCTGCAGTGCCTTAACTGATCGATTTATTGCTTAAGTGATTGAGTTATTTACAATTGATAAACTCGTGAATTCTTGCAATTTTCTATCACGTTTGATGTGCTATAAAAATACACATTGACCCCACTAATCTAATCCTAACTCATCCCACAGACAAACATTCCGTTTACATTATTTGGATTTTAGATTTAAAATGAGAGCATTAATCTTAAAAACCCCTAACATATCTCTTAAAAAAGAGAATTTGTACAGTCACTCACCGGCTTAGAAGCGTTAACCATTAAAGATCGATCCTTGTGGAACAGCTACGTTTACCATTTCCGGCCACTTGCTGTCTACGTAATGTTTAATTTATCGAATAACGTCAAGTTGCCAGACTGCTCATGTTGGACTGGATTCAACATAGAATACTTTCTTTTTGGACCAAACTCCCCCGGTCATTCTTCCCTTTGAAAGTTTACAAGTTTCATGCGAAATTTTATGCAATTACCAAAATAAATTGCCAGCAAAGTTTTAAAGGAAATTTGTTTACAGTAGGAGAATCGCGCCGGAGACTATCGTTGGCAGCAATGTGTAAAATTAAATAATTTAGTAAATGATTCCCTTTTTAAGCGCTCCGAACTCATACACACTATTTGAAAAATACGGTAAACCCTTTCAAATGAACATGGGTTACAAGTTTTGTGTACATTTTATGGAAATTGCAAGCAAAGGAATTGTAAGGACGATTTGTTTACAATAGGAAAACCTTTCCTGAAACAATTTTTTCTAGCAAAATTCACACTGAAATAATTGAATAAACTATCCTCTTTTTTAAACGCTCGTTGAACAAATATCTCTATATTTTAACAGAAATTGCTAAAAATAAACATAGGTTACAAGTTTTGTGTACATTTTATGGAAATTGCAAGCAAAGGAATTGTAAGGACGATTTGTTTACAATAGGAAAACCTTTCCTGAAACAATTTTTTCTAGCAAAATTTACACTGACATAATTTATTAAACTATCCTCCTCAATATGCTTTCCCTTATGATAATAATAATCTGTAAACATGAAAGAGCTGCCTTCAAATGAAGATGTGTAACCTTATCTTGTTGTCCTGCCGTCAAACAGAAAACGTCAGGATAGAGTTACAAACACGATATCGTCAAACTTGACTCATTGATACATGATCTGTTAATAGCACAGCGTCATTCTACCATGATTGGCAAACCATTGCAAAAGCTCCCGCTGAGCATTATATATTTTGACAAAGGGTATACGTATGACAGGTATTGTGAGTAACGTCCAAGCTGTGTTTAAGGACAAGACTTTACCAGTCCCAACGTATCCATTCAGAGAAGTTGCAATGTGGAATTGGGGTTAAATTTATCTACCTTTTCAGTTAATTCAAAACGTTTCTTAGAATATCATCAGACTATAAACTGCAGTGGATAATACCTACCTACGGAAAGGTTCACAATGGTATAAGGCTGAATTTATGACGACCTTCGGTTAAAGGTATCTCTACTTAAAAGTAGACAACGTTTTTAATAATAATAATGATAACAATAATAATAACAATAACGACATACAGGAGCTTTCCAAATTACATTGGCTCATCATCTCCCTTAATGAATACATGTAGATTAAAAAAAAACAAAAAACAAACAAACAAACAAAAAACAAAAAAAACAACCCAAAAAGCAAAAACTGACAAGCCTAGGCGACCAAACTATGAATATAGAACCAACTAGGTTCTACGTGGCAGTGGTCCGCAACCTTGGCTCCGCAAAGTATGTCAAGGGATCTGGAACCTATTAAGGAGGTTCAGAACGTTTGAAAAATTATTGGTGTTAAAGCCAACAATATACACATAGTTTTTTTTATAAGCAACTCGATTTTCAGGGTCAGGTCTAAGGTTGCTATGGGTATGAAACACTTTCAGGGCTAATGCTGTGCAACAGACTTTTCATCCACGAACATAAGTCTTTTTGTCAGGCATTCATTTGATGCTCGTGCAACATGAGCAACCCATTTGGTGAAGTGATATTATCATTATGAAATGTTAATGCACAGTAAAATCATATAATAACGTCTATGAAAGAAAAAGATACATAGAAGCCATTTATATCCTGGCAGGTTTACAAATTTACAAGTTGTTGTAACTGAGTAAGATCAAAGAAGTATATTAAAATCCTTTGGACACTGGCCATGATTTGAGAAGTGCACTTGCACCCGTATTCTTTGCAACAATAGGTATAGCCCATCGTCAAATATGTTAATCATGTGCATCATGTTTCTTTAAGCTTCAATGACAAGCTACACTGTCATAAATTTCATTAGATAACATTAATAAAAATAATATAAAAGGAAAGACGGGATAAACTTAGACTAGATGTCATGTGGAAATGTCTGATCTTATATGTATTATCTGCATTTCGTAACTACAGATTTGAATACTACACCCAATGAACATACTATTTTCAACTGTTGCATCTCTCTATTTTAACAGCCTAACGATTCGGATGTTTCATTGGGCTCTGAACCTATTGCTATACTTTACGCCTTTTTGCAGCAATTTCCTGGTCTCGGAAAGATATTAGAGCAGTCGTCAAAAGGAGCTTATCTGATAAATATGTAGTTAAGTAACTTTTCCCAATATTCACAAGTAGATGGGGTATACGGCGTTGCCTAAATCAATGATGTTGCATAAACTCCTTTTACTACTTGACGAATCTGTACAAGTGCTCCACTTGCAAAGTACGTATAGATGTTTTTCGTTTATAATTTAAACTTCCCCTTTCCTGCAACAGATATAGA
Organism: Alatinidae sp. Z8VKAUB7J3; assembly: GCA_010016025.2. Lineage (NCBI taxonomy): Eukaryota > Metazoa > Cnidaria > Cubozoa > Carybdeida > Alatinidae > Alatinidae sp. Z8VKAUB7J3. The sequence goes on along the minus strand of JAAAKM020073195.1, from coordinate 10,882,163 downwards.
AGTAGCCACCATCTTCGCATCTTAATTAAATAGCCTCTTTCCTGCAACGGGATATAGAAGCAACAAATTTCTGTACGTTAACGTCTAGTTATAGCTCCCAGACAGAAACAAAGAAAAGTTGTAGCACGGAGTTATAGAGAGCAATTTTGCCCCACCCCATCCCAGTATTGCACTGCTTGTATAACTGTATTTGTTGAAGTTCTTATAACTATCATTTTCCCCTTGCATTTCCGACATATCACAATGAATCGCTATAAGGCGACTAGAAATTCCAAATCACGTAAGAAGTCAACATTGGGGCATTTACACTCTCAAATTCGTAAATCCTTTTATAAACTAGATGAACGTATCTGAGGCCAAAAACAACATTAACTTAAACAACTTAAATTTTGCAGCAGGCATTATGTTAAAAAAAATAAGGAAAGCCGTTCTTTTCTAGCCCCATAAGGATTGTTTAAGATAAATCTGAACTGCCATCCTTGCTACACATTGGCAGCGTAATCATAAAGCAAACCTTACCTTTATCCGGCCCTTAGTTTTCTCATAAACCATATTCAGATAATAGGATACATAGAATTGTAGTGTAAGATATTTGTTAAGTTTATAGATAATGCAACGTACTTGCAAACGTCTTGTAAGATACAGGTTCCTTGAGGGTATTCGTTGACATCTTCCTCATTGGTGATATTACCTCCACAACCGGCAACACAGTAATAGGGAGCTGGTACATTGTCCGATCTTGTAACTTCTTGATAGGAAAGTTCAAGCCGTGAAGCACGAGTCATAGTATTGTATTCCTCTTCAACCAACTTTTGGGTATCAACAGATAGCACACCTTCATAAGAAGTATAGCTGAAAGGAAAAGCAAACATGTTCTTTACTAGAAAACGTATTGCTTCTAACAACTTTGCGAAAATAAAGCTAACTTTACTCAAAGATTACCCTAATCAAGTGAAAAGAATGGGATGTTAGTATGGGACTACATTATCAAAAAGGATTTTAGTGGGGCGCATCAGCATCGAAAAAGACGACGATGGGTACTTGCTTCGTACACTTGGCAAATTTATATATTTAATGTATTGTAGTATCTCTGTCCATGGATTTCCTGCATTCTTTCCTGTGGCCATAGAGAAAGATCAAATTAACATACAACATGCATTTAGTGTACGATCGATGCAAGTCAAGATAACCATTGGATAGTGGCAGTCGACCAACAAAATCGATATGAACGTGGTTAACACGGGCATCTGGAGTAGCAAAGGTTCCAAGGGGAGTAAATGAATGGTGATTAACTTTATCTTGTTGATACGTAATACAAGATTTTGTCCAGTCGCGAGTGTCTTTATTTATAGAAGACCGTACATATTGTCGAGTTATTATTGGTTATAAGAATTTATAAGAATGTTCTCCCACTGAATGTTAAACAGTATTCCTTTTGATTGGGGGATGACAGCATGGGATTCTCTTTATGCCGATTGAATGATGAGGAAGCTGGTTATGGCGGTAAAGAACCATTTTTTTGGCCAGCCGTGGATATCCCACTATGGTTGAACCTGTTCCTGTAAACGCTTACTGACTGTCCGTGATATTGGTTGTGTTGGGTCAACGACTGGATGGGAGAATGTTGTGGGGTGATTTGGGCTGGTGTGAGACAGTGAAACAAAACATATTCGATTTCAAGCAATACACAAGTGATCTTCTTCTTCGCGAACATACATTGATATGGACTGGAATGACTTAATGTATCAGACAAATGTTTTCCATGTCTCTTTGCTGTACGTTGTTTTTTCTCTTTATTAATGTTTGGGTCGTCGTCCACACGTAAAAATGAAATGCTCTGGTCCAACTATTCCTACCGTTTTTCTTTGCTATGTCAGCTTGCATTTTGGCAGCTGGTTTTCTGGATGTTGAAGTCTCCGGTAATAAACTGTGGTCTTGGTGTTTTCATCCTGTGTCACTTCACTAGTCATGGAAAATTTCAGGCTGGAATACTATTTCCATGTCAGTTGTCAAAGCAAAGCCGTTCCTGCACCTGATTTTTTGCTTTTCTGTACTTTATTCTACTCCCTCAAAAATTGAGATTGTAAATTTCCCCACTTGGTCGTGTATTCTGATTGGTTTTGTTAACCGCCTCCATCTTCTCATCAATGCGTTCAAAACCCACACTTGGCTTTGTGTGGTTTTGTCAACCGGCAGCACCATATTCCACAAAGAGTCATTTACGTGGTATGAATCAATCTATCATATAGTCTGTCCAAATGACCTTTGTTGTCCGTTTTGTCTTCGTCATGGCACCATCGCACCTCGCTTCAAACATTTCTGCCATTTCTTGCTCTCAATTCCCAAAACAACGAAATCAAAGAGAAAAATTCAGAAATGGTGTCAATTGTGCGGTTTGAACGTGCTACACAGTCACCATCTTGTATAAGCCTTTCCCAAGTTTTATTCATTACCACATTCTCACTACACGAATGACATCGTCCTTCCCAGTCATTAGTTCACAAACTAGTCCAAGATTCCACTGCCATTGATTTTTGCTTTCTATAACTACTAGTACCACCTCCCCAATCTCTGGATAGTTTGCAGTCACCGTGGTCATGTTACATCTTTCTTGTAAGACTCTAACATACCCCTTGGCCCACCTATCCCACATAACACCCTTGGTCTTTCCACGTCATGAATTTATTGAGCTTCTTAATAAACTCTCCAGTTTCTATTTACTTTTGTGACAGCAAAATAATCCCCATCCCCCGCAAAGACGGAAACACCATGCCGTCACCCCTGTGACTTTAAAATGTGTTTCAAATTTTTTCTTTTAAGTAATTCATACCACTCATCCTATACTGTTTCTGTCAAAAATATTACATTTGCCGCTGGTCAGTTCGACAACCCCATTTTCTGTAACTTCAAATTACTGGCCCCTCAACTTCTTAAGTCAGCATGATTTAAATGTGTTGGCACATGTCTTCATTGAAGCTTTAATTCTTTTATGATCTCGTTTATTCCCTATTTCATGAAGCACTGTTCAGCACAAACGATAAATTTAAGGCGTAACGCTCAATCGATATTTTATTTAGTAGTTTTTTCATCTTTATTATGAGTTAAATTAAAGATGTAGAAATTGACTTCTATGTTAATTGATTTTACCATTTCCTACCACCACTTTAGCAATCACAAAGCAATTCAATGTAACAATAGATATTAGTGACAGCAAAGTAAACAATAATGTTCTTTCATGTCTTAACGACTAAACTAAAGGTAGATCATTGGCTTTTATTTGCAACTTAATGGATGACAACGCCTTTCTTGTTAGTGTGAGTCATTAATCGAAATCTGTTGCCCCATTCTGATTGCTGCCATTAATCAAAAACAGTCAATTTTATTCACGTTGAGGCTATCCATCAAAGAATTTTATGATTATCAAATGTGGAATCAACAGTGGAATCATCAGCTGTATACAGTAATTGTCATGTTTTCGAATCTGCATCAGAAAATTTAGGTCATTGTTTAATAATTGAAGGATAAAAGCATTTCGTAGTGTCTCGTGATACCGGTGTGCTCTTGTTGTATTCATGAGAAATAGAAGCGTATATAAATCTTATTTTAAACATGATGGCAAATTATTAACCGACAAGTTATAAATGAAACACCATTTAGGATACTATCACGATGTTTCCTTTATAAAAAACTCTAGAGAAATAGTAAAACGTGTCACGACCAGGGATCGAAACCGTGGCCGATTCTCTCGTGATGTCTGCTCTGCCAACTGAGGTGACCTTCGATGTTACCATACTTCAATCATCCATCGGTGGCATCACTTTATTTCTCTAGTCGCCACATTAGCTCCCAATCATCCATCGGTGGACATCAACACCCAACTCTATGCAATTGGAGACAAGCGTCTCTGCGCCATTTGACTGGACTGCCATCCGTCCCACCTATCAAATTGACATTTCAAATCGTATCCTCTCGATGATATATCGTTTCCATGTGTAGGAATTTGCTTGTTTGCATTTCATCTATAACGTTCATTTGTTTGTTTTTTAATGTTAAAGATACATCTATTTAGTCCTTGTTAATTGGGCCATCTCCGACCGGGATATTCTTCTACTTAGTACCTATCACTGACGACAGTTGGTTCGTCGTTCACTTTCTACGACGGTTTACAATTATCATCTCTGTCGTTAGCATATAATCGTATGAAAATATGCTTCCTCTTATTCAGAATGACGGTAAATTCAGTTGATTTCTCTCGTCTTTGGGTACTTGTGGGTCATCGAAAATTTCAAGTGCCTGTTACGTGGTGAGTAGATTCCAACTGGCTTGGAATGAATTACTGGCTGAAAATTAAAAACTCACACAACTTTGAACATAATTCTGGAAAGCTGTGAACAATTCCCGGGTAAGAAAGTTGTCGGAAAAAGTATGTACAAAGTGACTGCCTTGGGTAAGTACTATCGTCATGCTAAATTCATGCAATACTGGTACAGTACAACTTGGGCGTATAAAGTGGGGATTCATGTATACATAGATACTTAGATACATACAAAAAGACAAATAGTCCTTTTATTCGATATGCACAAGTTTTTACAAGTCCGTTACGTTGAATGAGCAGGCACTGATATATCGCAGAGGAGCACCGCTTTCTGCGTGGACTACCGATATCAAGGACTTAAACTTTACGCCAACGGTGTTAACAGAGTAATTGACAACAGACCACAAATGACTCGTTTGAATCTTCTGCAACAAATGAAATGACATCCAAAAGTACGAAGTATCTATTTCGGGAAAACGTTTCGTTAATAAACTCAGACCTTTTCTGAAAAAAGAAGTTGCACATCGGCTTAAAAGGGGCACAATCGATCTGTTCGTAGCAACTGAGCATACCGTAAAGAAATCAGTAGAATTTGACAGCTCTGTGTAAATCACCCTGCTTTGATCACAGCGGGCGCTGTGTTAAGTAGAAACGTGTATATCTGTGATATGGAAGTCGTGACGGGTACACTACAAGTTTGCTAATGTATAAAAGTATAACCTTTACAGAATCTTTGCGTACATCACGTCTTTGTAATTACAAGACTGCGGATTGTAAGCATTTCTCTTATTTTTTTATTGCAGACCAACGTATTTCGCTGCAGTGCCAAGAGTTCTGAACGCTTTGTATGACAAGGTTAGTTAATCATTCGGAATGCCAGCACTACGACTTTCCTCTAGTATGCGCCAAGACAACGTCAGTGAAGCCTCTAGTTCGGATCTAGTTTAGAACTTTCTAATCTAGTTGGTAAACATTCTCTCATAATCCTGATATGTTTGTGATATAACTTGGAGTTGCCATCTCTAAGAGTACGACAAGTAGAATTTGATGATCATCGCTAGTTAACAGCGACTTACCTTTGCGACCGTCTATAAGAGGACACGTGTTTTTAATCCCGTCGCACGTGGTTGCGTTGATTCAGGTTGTTCTTTGTAAATCACACGATAAAGCAACTTGTAAAAGTGGTCGTTTAATGTTTGTACAGACGTCACTTGTCTTACAGGTTACTCTGCGAATACACATTTTCGTTTCCTTTCGATATCATCATTTTCAGAATTATTTATGTCTGTGATATACAAATATGTATTTATTATGGTGAGTACAACAACGGCAAGCTATAGGTAAAATGCCAACAAGGAAACTACAATTTCAATAACGTTTCAACGTATTGCGTCTTATAAGACTTCTTCAAGTCTAATATATACTGAATTGTTACTGTGCTCTAAATAGACTCTGGCACAAACGTACGAAAGTATCTGTCACTAAACGCGAGAAACATTGTGGGAGGTAAACCCGATGGTATGCTACGGCGAAGATATTGAAACGAGACCAATACAATGAAGTTACTGGAGGCTCAAAATGTACAAATGAGGCCAGTTTTTGGTAACTCCAATCCTAATGTCATTACCTTGTCACTGTTAGAAGAAGTGCTTGACCAAAAATTTGGCAAGGCTGTTTAATGTTACTCAATGGTGTATTTGCTGAATGAATTTGTTGTATAGACGTGTTCTGGCAAGTTGGTGATGGCACTTTACCTCCAAATTATTTCCTGTCGTTCCAATCGTGATTGAAGTTTTTACGAGGGGCAGGGGGGATTTTTGAGTATTATCCGGTGGTGTGTTTGCTGCAAACGATTTGCCAGTCTATAAAATCAAGGAAATATTTCATTAGCCATTCGACAGGATTACCGCTAGAAAGTACGCAACTATACCACTTAGTACAGGAACAAGGACGTCGAAACCGTAGGATTCCAACACAAAGAGCGCAAATTTCATGAACTTGCTTAGTTCCAACCAACAGACCATTCTGTTTGAAACAAATATAAGGAAGCAGAAAGTAAAAACAGTAGCAATTGAACCCTCAAACACTGGAAACAAATTAAATGTATATCTATCTATATGAAGGAAATGAACAGAGAGAGCGCTGGGACTAGAAAGAGTTAGGGGGGGGGGGGGGGGGGGATAGACGGATTTGTGTCCTACAATTTGTAATGACCTATGATTCGAGTCTGCAACTATTTGAGAAGGGTGAGAAACGTTCAGGGGTCCACGTATTAATTACTAACTGGATACACGGAACAGATACAAAAATAGTTTGTAAATATTTAAAATATGGCTACGTATAACAGTGTCCTAAAAGCTGAAAATCGCCAATGTCTTTACTAAAGAACGCACGGAAAAGGAATACAGAATGTTTAAAATATTTAAAACTGTCGGCAACACTAGTGTCATTTTTTAAAAAAAATATTTAAATAAATCTTTTCCAAACCCTTCTTCTAACAGAACCTTGTTATTACAGAACTTGATATCGACTCAATCAGAAAGTTTTTTGCAAATACTTTGTCTGGGCAAATAAAGTTTCTAGGAAGCAAAAGCATTATGTTAATATCAAAACTCAATAATCTACCATACGCACTTCAGAAGATCACATCCGTCAATTGAAGCAACCAATAAAGCACCGCTTTGAAACTTGCTCAACTGACATACATTGACAGGGCATCATTCGTTTATAGGGGCAGGGTTGATCGTTATCTGGCACGAACGGCTAACTGTAACTGTACAACAGAGCAAAGTAACGGCACTGTAAAACTAAGTCTAGGTCCGCTGTTGTTTCCGATGCATCAAAAACTCAATAACTATATTGCCTTGCCTTGCCTTGCCATCCGGTTTTGAGCCTTGGTATCCACAGGTTGCCCTGCAGGTTTGACTTCTTTTCTCCACATTGTTTTTTGTTGCAACACTTTCCTCCACTCTTCTCTGTTGGGTGGTTCCAGTCTTATCAGACCCCATATCCTTCTGTCCTCATCAATTGACTGCTTCCAGGTCTTTTTTGGTCTCCCTCTCGGAGTAGTGCCATCAACTTGGAATGATGTGACATCATCTATCCAGTCCTGACTGCGGTGGGCATGACCAAACCACCTGAGACGACCAGCCCTCATTTTTGTCTCAATTGGTCTAAGTTTGAGTATTTTAAGGAGTGTCTCCGTTGGGACACGACCACTCAGATGCACCCCACACATCCACCGCAACATTGTAAAAGATAATTACGCCACGTGTGTCCAAAAGGTCTCAACCTTTCCCTTCATGTACATTGTCCTCCTTTATCACACCATGTATAACGTACAATATTTATTGCATTACAAACCATCACAGAAAATCACAGCATTTTACGATACATCACTAGTCACAGCTCTAAATATTACCTTTCTGTGAATGCATGCAACAGAAGAAACTCGTTTCTTTCCGACCGTCCACCTTGTAAAGTTCTGGACTGTAAGATAAAAGCAAAAGTAGTCTATTGGTCAATCAATCAGTAACGTACATTTTTTTATCAATCTCATAAAAATAAGTTTGAAATTTCATTTGATCTTTGCATATTGCAGCTATGACTAAAATAGAGTATCTCAATTGCATACTTCTCGTCAGACAACGCGCAAGCTTGCTGCATGATGAAAAAAAGCTGCATTGCAGAAAAAAAATTACAGTCGAATTCCGCAAAGAAGAATTAAATGCCGACCTGACTTCAAGACATAAACTTATTCTTTTCGGCATTTTCTAGTTGAAAACATAATACTGCATTTTGAATTCTTATCTCAGCTTCTTACACAGTTAAGCCGTTCTCTGATCATAGATGTCACTCAGAAAATCACGGCTTTGCCATGCCTTCCATATTCAAATTGTCGTACACTTTACAAATATCGCAACCGTGAATCTTGATGTAGGCAAGTCGTTGACAATTTGCACCCAATGTATTTTGCTCAAGTTTTGACAAATCACAACGATAAGCAAAAATGCATTTCAAGTATACTTGTTATAGGTCTAGGGATTTCTCAATCAAAGACCCCTCTTGAGCAGTGGACTTGATGTTTAAACTACCCAAAATAAACACTTAAGCCGCCACACAGGCTAAGTAATAAATAACAGGTAGCTTGAGGGTCCACGGGCAACGCCCCTCAATTTGGGCTACTGAGCAGAGAAACACGCCATGAGACGTCAACCTGTAAGTAGGGCGGCTTCTCACAGATCACGGGAAGAATGCATCATCAATGAGAACAGTTATTGCACATGGTTTCATCCAGCTTTTCAGGTACCCCCATAAATTCTAGGTCCCCCCATAATTTGGTGCACAATGAAAGTTTGAGGTCCTCTTGTAAATCACGGTGGAACCAAAAAAGCAACAGTCTGCGTTCACATAATGAGACTAGAATGACCAAAACTAATGCAACAGTTGAATCTGAATGATGGCAATTGATAACCGCATTGCTCTTGAAGATGTAGTTCTGAAATAATGCCTACCATTTTGAAACCTGACGATGAGTTGAAATACGCGGGGAAAAGTTGCTGGCGGGAAATAGTTCTTTTCCAAATATGGTAAGTTGTCGCCAACTTTCAGAGCAACTTCGGACCGATTTGGTGATTCCTTGCCAGCAACTTTGAGGGGGTCACACACGGGCAACTTCGTCGACAACCGAGTTGGCCAACCAAGTTGTCGTCAAAGTTGCCCTGAAAGTTGTTCGTGTGTGCCTAACTTAAGAGCTAATGAGCCACTAACCCCGTACGTTGCTTCACAGAAGTTCATGGGAAATGCGTCTTTGCTAAATATATACGACTCTTCGATTAAATCTCATAGTTCAAACAGGGACGGGGGAAGATAAGGGGGATTGAGGAGGGGGCAAGTAGGCTGGGTTCAAATTTATTTTTTAACATTTTACTAAGGTGCCTGTTTTTCATTGTGTGGAAGGGGGTGTTTCGTGTTGATATGCATATCCTGCTGTGAATGTGATACAATGTCTGTCGCAATCACTTTCAATTTTTGATAAAGTTGAAAAGTAGTCAATTGAGATTTGGCAAACCCTTGGGGGCCATGGCCCCTCTCCGCCCTGTTCCTCAGTCCCTGTTCAAAGGGGTCCGCCTCTTTAATATTAATTTTCAGGAGGTCTTGGTGTCGTATTCCTGGCTATTACATACAAGTTTTAATGAAGGTCGATATGGGTGATTTACGAAGGGTAACCATAAAATATCCTGTCGTTTGTCATATCCTCGGGATGCTTATTGCATTCCAAATGGTGCACTTAACTGGACGCCACATAGCAGGAGGAGCTGAGTCGGACCTAACTGAACTTAATGTGGGATGGTTAAAAACACCACGAAGAGCTGGGATGATCATTAGATAATGCAGTAATACATGACCAAGATATGTTACAATGGCGTAATTTCCTTGCTGCCATCTATAGGTGAGAGGGGTTATGTGGATTAAGAAAGAAGAATGGAAGGAACGAAGCAAGCAACAAAAGAGGAAATAAAATAGGGAAGCACTGAAGAAAATAAGGAAGGAAGGAAAAAAGGAGGGAGGGAAGTACGGAAGAAAGGACATAAGGAAGTAAGGGTATAAGGACTAGAGGAGGAAAGAAAGAAATGAAGAAAAGAGGGAACAAAGGGATGAAGGAAGGGCCAAAAGAAGAACCGAAGAAAGGACTAACGCAGGACCGACGGAAGGACCAGGTCAAAAAGAGGGACCGACGGAAGAAAGAAACGAAGGACCGAAGGCGGGACTGAGGGCGGGACTGAAGGCGAAACCGAAGGCAGGACCGAAGAAAAAACACGAGGGAACGTCCGAAGAAAGGGCCTAAGGAAGAAAGAAACCAACGAAGGAGAGAAGGAAGGAAAGAGGGAACGAAGGAAGGAGAGAAGGAACAAAGGAAGGAAAGAGGAAACTAAGAAAGGAACGGAGGCACAAAGGGTGTCCAAATTTTTCCTAAATATACCCCCGAGACAAACTCTTTAAGTACCTGGACAAAAACGCCAGCGTTAGACCACACAGAAGTGATTACAAGTATATGTTATGTTCCCGTGACAATTTTCTTTCCTGTCCATGCGATTAAGTTCTAACATACAGGTACATATATCGGTCAAATTGTACATAACAATTTTTAAAGACAGAGGAATCGCCTCCACCATTTCTTCTTCTGTTTTTCCTTCTTCCTCTTCTCTCGTTCCAAAGCGTCCATGTACAAACATCTTTCATATCGACGAAGCAACTCTTTCTCCTTCAACTCAACCAGCGTATTATCCCTTTCGTAAATACATTGCTCAATCTCAGCTATTTTTGACTTCGACTCTACAAATTCTTTACGAAGCACTTGGTTTTCATCTTGGCACATGCTCAGTTGATCACGTAGTTCTTTTTCGACAGTCAAATAGTTTCGAAGTAACAGCTTTAAAATCTGGACGGGGAAATAAAACAAACCACTTGGATGATTAACGTCACTAAACAAGTCAATTAACGATACTGTACGATTATTGCATTGACGTCTCTCGTGATTAGTAGCAAAACAGGTAACCGACGTTTCCTCAGGATCACCTCCCCCTCTCTCACTGTGTACCCCACCCCTTCGAAGTGTTGACTTCCTCAGGACTAGCATTAAATCCAGGATGGGATTCACAGAAATAAATTCAATATAACAGCGATTGTAAAAACGGTCTAACATGAATAGTAAATGTTTTTTAAACATCTGCATATACTTCTATGTCTTCATATTCTTACTCTTCCGGATCGACTAGAAACAAGGTAGCTCTGCAGCAACGGCTTTTCTCTGTACATTTCAAGCGGCTCTTAAAAAACGTGGTCTTTGCTCCTACGTTTATTCAAGATTCAGGGTCAACTGAATAAGTCTGAATAATTCCATTGCCTACCGGATGTCCTCTTCGCCTGCAAAGATTAAAAAACACCCCAAAACGTTGTTGTTTGAGCGGTTGATCAAACAAGACTTCTTGTATCTTTTGAGTTACAATGTCGATAAAGTGTTCTTGTCGTAACAATTTTGTGCAGGAGTCACATAACCCTTCGCTAAGCATGGTCAGAGACTGGAGACTGTCAGCATTGAAAATTATTGTAAAAAATTGGCGCTGATACAAATTCCAATATACAAGCGTACCTTCCATTTCCCCACAGAACTAGCGATGATAGCCTTCTATATATGTATTACAAGTGTGTAGTAGCTAGTAGTAGAAATGTAAAACAATACGATTGATGTTTAAAGGGCTGATAGGACGTTTAGTAAGGCTTCTTGGGAAAGAGTCTTGGAGACTCGGCAAACAATTTGGTACGGAAATAATGGAGTTTAATAATAAAGTACTTACACCTTCATTTCCAGATCTTGCAGCAAAGTGTAGTGGCGTTTGTAAATTATAATCTTTTAGTCGACTGATGTAGCATTTCTGTGGGAGTAGCAAACTGACCATACGGCTGTCTTTATTGATAACTGCCTCATGAAGACACGTCCGTAGTTTATGATCACCAAGTGCCACATCAGCTCCCTGTGATAACAGCGCATTAGCACTTCTGAAATGTCCTTTCTTTACAGCACAGAGTAAAGGGGTACACCCTGTCAGATCGCGTGCATCAATTACTGCTCCTCTGTTTATTAGCTGTTGGCAGCTGTCACTGTGATCAAACAAGGCTGCACTAAAATAACGAAAAATGGTCTGGATCATTTGCAGTTGACGGAGATGTGTTCAAATATGTTATAAACCTAACAGTTAGAGAGACATTGATGGGATGTGTCATACGTCGTAACAGTTTACTCAGTGAACTATAGATGAGCAAGACTCACGTCAGTTCTGAGGGAATTAGCTAAGACACCGAATCCTTTTTACCTTGCCGCTCTAGAAGCAGCTTTCATTAAAACAAAGAATATGGTACTCTATGCACAAAAAGTATCTGCAAACAGATTACTCGTAATTGAAAAGGGGGCAGTCCTGTGAATGATTATTTTCTCAGTTTGTTTCCTCCCTCTCTTTTCCTATAAATTTCTTGCGAAGACTTCCTACTTTCACCTAGCCAATTGCTATGACCAGTGCCTGGTAAATATATTCAGCAAAAATAAAGCTGCTGCTCAATACAATTCTTAGAGTATACTGTGCTGTGTGGAATTTCAAATTCATCGCAGGCGGAAAGACAAGAGAAGAAAAAACAAGGAGGCTTGTTACATGAAACATTGAAAGTATGTTGGCTTCAAAAGGTGCTGCTGAGAACCATCTGAAACAGATTTTTTTACTTGTCTTTGTCATATGTGGGGATAGGGCACAAGTAAGGAATCATGTGACAACTATGGGGCCTTGGTCTTGCCAATCACTTGTGCCATTGTATTGCCAGTTGGTATTATGAATAGAGTTAGGTGTATTTTCATTCTTCCAGGGTGTCATGTTGGGGGCGTCTGCCCCTTTGAAGGCATACCTACGTCTTTGTGGTGTTAATACTTTGGGGTCCTTATTCTGTGAGAATGAAGTTGTGCCTATTTAACGCTACAATGTCCAGTTTCTCGTTGACTGGCTGGTGGTGTGTTGAGTTCTGGCAGGGTATTAGATACACTTAGGTGATATCTGGGTGGAAAACACGTAACTCTCCGATGCCCGATAAACGAGGGGTCTGAATGGCGGGAGAAAAGAAATTTTAATATGCTAAAACACCCGAAGCAAACGAGAATACAATGCAGATTAAACTTTGCAAACCGGAAAAATTGTAATCAAAATTTGCCTGATTTCTACATCGACGGCAACGTGATTTCCTCGGTATCGATATGTTTTTTGATGTTACGTTGTGCTGCATCATACTGCCGTTTGGTGCTGGTTACGCAAGGGGAAAGTCCTCCTGAAGGTATTTCCCTTCATAGCAAAAATTGAGCTGACAAATGGCGACGTAACATTCGATTTAGTAAGTTTTAATTTTGTGCACTGATACAGTGAAGAATTGCTTGTATTTTATGGAGGGGGGTGTGTAGTTTTATATTTGAAAAAAGTGAAGGTAGTCCCGTACTCTATTCAGAGCATACGGAATGTGATACCGTAGAGAATAACATGTCCTGAGCCACGGCAATTTGAGGTCCGGTGGCCAGTTCCATTCCTCGACGCCTTGTATTCTTCCAAAGTTATGCCAGGTTCCCATTTTTCTCCTGGGTTCGCAGTATGAGTTTCTCAGACTGACGGCAGCGTATAAGCTCGAACCATCAACCTTCAGCTTGCTAGGCCACCTTTCTACCAACTGAGCTAACTCGCCTTAGTTCTACACTTTACTGCTCCCATAAATTATGAGTGACCGGTCCTATTAATGTTCGGAGATTTCGGGGGGAAACCTTAAACCTTAAGAGCGCCCCAGTTTATCAGGCACGTGAGGTTATTTGAGGGTATCACTGATTCAATCGATTATGCCCCGTAAATCTGATGCAGGTGTGTGTGTCGGACACCGTTGATGTCGATTAAGGTCATATAATATTAGAACTGATAATAATGGGAATTGTGGTTCAACCAGGGTATGGGAGCTAAGAGTTAGTTTGCCTTCAAGAAGGAGTGAAATGGAAAGGCGAAAGTGTGGGGCGACAAAGCTCTCGGCCTTTTGGCAAGTAATGGATGCAGTATCTGTTCTCATTGATGACAGATGCTTTCCGTAATCCGCGAGAGGCGGTCCTACTGGGTGGTTGAGTCTGCCTCATAGCTTGCTTCTCTGCCCGGTAGCACAAATTGAGGGGCGTCGCCCTTGGACGCCCCAGCTGCCCTTTATTTATTAGTTAGCCTGTTCGGTGGTCTTTCTGTTTATTTAGGGTAATTTCAATATCTGGCCCACTGTCCATCAGGGGTCTTTGATTGAGAGACCGTGCGTACGAGATAAGACGATAAAAGAGAAAACCAAGGTAACAAAGAATCTGGAAGGAAGGGGAATGTGGCAAAATCGATTTCAGGGGGATGTGGTGCCATGTACATTTGCCTCTTGGCAAGGAATGGATGTAGTATCTGTTCTCATTGATGACAGATGCTTTCCATAATACGCGAGAGGCGACCCTACTCGGCAGTTGAGCCTGCTTCATGGCTTGCTTCTCTGCCTGGTAGCCGAAATCGAGAGGTGTTGCCCTTGGACACCCCAGCTGCCCTTTATTTATTAGTTAGCCTGTTCCGTGTTTCTTTTTTGTTTATTTAGGGTAGTTTCAATGTCGGACCCACTGCTCATCAGGGGTCTTTGATTGAAAGACTGCCATGTACAAGTAAGAGACAACTTTACGGAACACCAGGAGAAGTTTCAAAATAGGCCTATTGATGAGTGGTGAATGTAAAACTTTACGGAACACCACGAGAACTTTCAAAATAGGCCTATTGATGAGTGGTGAATGTAAAACTTTACGGAACACCAGGAGAAGTTTCAAAATAGGCCTAGCAATGATTGGAGAATGTTAAACTTTACGGAACACCAGGAGAAGTTTCAAAATAGGTCTAGTGATGATTGGTGAATGTAAAACTTTAGGGAACACCAGGAGAAGTTTCAAAATAGGCCTAGTGACGATTGGTGAATGTTAAACTTTACGAAACACCAGGAGAAGTTTCAAAATAGGCCTAGTGATGATTGGTGAATGTTAAACTTTACGAAACACCAGGAGAAGTTTCAAAATAGGTCTAGTGATGATTGGTAAATGTAAAACTTTACGATGACGTCATTAAATTATGTGATGACATCATTTGTGATCATCGATGCTGTAATTTATGTGGAGCATCTATGTAAATTAAGGCTTTCTTTGTCGGAAAGATCATTTCAGCGTCAATTAAACGTACAAAAAGTACCGTAGCCACGTTAAGAGACTTAAAGAAGCTGTTGTGAATTTCTGAGGGCTATTCAGAATTGGGAGGAGGAGGGTGACATTTCCACTGCCTAAGGAAAGCACCAAGATGAGTTAATCTTGATGTTAGAGTTTGAAAGGGCTGATGATAACTTAAGGGGGGGGGCACGCTGTTCAATATCTCAATCAAAGACTCTATAAAAGCAGTGGGCCACATATTAAACCGCACTAAAATAAATAGTCTAACCACCAAACAGGTTAACTAATAGCATAGTAACTAAAAAGGGACAGAAATAAAATTAACGTCAAGACTCTCTTCATGAAAAAACAGCTCTGTACTCGTCAACAACGAATTTGCGAAAGGAAATACATCCTCAGAAAAATCCTCCATCCCAAGTGCTTTGCTGTTGATCGCCATCTTCATTCAAATGTTTGTACCGGCTCGTCGTCACGTGACGCGTTGAGCAAGGAGTCTCAACATTCCGGCGTCAGCTCTTTGATCTCCGAAGAGCTTTCCCAACCAGTGAATTCGAGTTACTATGCTAATAGATAAAGGGATAGCTGAGGCGTCCACGAGCAACGTTACTCAATTTAAGTTATCGGGCAGAGAAGCCAGACACGAGGCAGGCTCAACCACTGACTAGGACCGCCTGCCGCAAATAATGGCAAATATCTGTCATTAATGGGAGCTGATAAATGACATCCATTCCTTGCCCGAAGGCCAAGGTCTATAGCCCGTACACAGGCGTCGATGACTTCCGGTTTCTTTTTAAAAAAAGGGCGAGTTGAAATAGAACATTCTAAGTTTGCTTTCTCAAGATATTCTTAAACCATGCCACAATAAATATTAGCGATATTCATAGTGGCCATAAAACTGAACGCTTGTGCGATAGATTAAATAAATAGTTGATAACTTCCTCACCCCGCGTCCCTCACCCCATTCCCTCCAAGCCCCATTCCCTCCAAGCCCCACAAGATGTTCAATTTTTCCCCTGAGCGATTTCTGCCAATTTGCATTAGGTAGCTGTTATGACAGAGTAACATGGCGAATGAAATCTTTTTTGAAAGTATTTTTAGGCAGAATTTGCTGTTTAGTTACTAATTTCATCCAGTTTCTTCTACATTATAAATTATCATCATCACCATTAGCATCACCATCATCATCCGCCTCATTATCTTTACCATCATCTACATCTTCCTTATCATCGTCATCATCATCGTCATCATCGTAATCATCATCATCATCATCCTCATCATCATCAACATCATCATTATTATTATAATAATGATCATCATCATCATTTCCCTCATCACCATCATAATCATAATCATAATCATCGTAATCATCATCATTATGATCAACTTCATTATCAACTGCTGGGTTTAACATCAAAACCCTCAATCGCGCGTTCCTCATATATATATATATATATATATATATATATATATATATCTATCTATATTAGTATATATATATATATATCTTATTACCAATTTATGAGAAATTGAGAATACAAAACTTTGTTTACATGTATTAAACATTAAAATGTTACCTGTATGCCCTCATCTTCCAAACATCCTGTATCAATGTCAAAAGCATTCATACTGTCTAACTCCTGATCTGAAACATTGCCACTTCCAGAAAAGTCCTCACTCTTGTTCATCTCATTGATGTCAAGTGTATCTGAAAGTACCTTTAGAACCAAGTACTTTCTCCTTGGAAAGTACTAAAAGATCAAGAAAAAATGAGCGTAGTTGTGCATTATAGATTAACAGTACATCACGTCACATGTGAAACCTGACACTCACAAGCAAAGTGGCTGCATGAACGACAAAGAAGATCTGATTCCAAGCAGAGTAGGCCTATATAGCATAACAAAAAAAACCTTTCCTAATCTGACCATAAAGAGTGGCTACTAAAACATGTCAATTGGCATAGGGTAAAACCATAAATTTACACACACCTATGTAGACACTGGACAGAAAAAATGTGGTGCTAATACATTATCGGACCTTCTATTGTTGTGGCTTTAAATAACTTGCAATGAATGAACACAATTACAATATAGTATCACTGGAGTACCTCTAGGTAGGCCTAGTACATGCCAGCAACCTGTGGCCAGTAATGAAAATAGGAGTGAAAGTCATTTTGGCTTTACTTCTTTGTCACATCGCTTCCCCTCGATTTGTGTAAATTCCTGTACATGCGGGTCAACAAAATGCGTTTTGCCTGACTTTCCACGTTCATTTCAATGAAAATAACTTCATCTTATATTATAATTTAACTATTTCACAAGTGTGACATTCCCTCTTACTTTTACATCCTCAGCCTGGCTCACAATTTTTAAAATTATCAAATAAAATAATAGGGGGGTCCGATACTGTATTAGCGCAAAAAAAGTAACCTAAAAGAGAATGACAGAATGCCAAACTATAGGCCTATAAATAAACGCTTAATCGATTGAAAGCAAAAGTTTTGAATCGACTTCTCCAACTTAAATACAGTTCTATTAAAACAATATTCCCTAACAAACTATCACCTGAGATTCTTTCGTCGTCCATTCTTGTAAATTTTCGCTGCGTTTTATTAAGTCTTGACAGTCCCTCACAAAGTCATCGTATGTGATTCGGCCACATTCACCCATGGTAAACTGCCTACATGTGTACGTATATAGCTATATATATAGGGCCTATTCAATAAACTGGTTTGGCTATAGGCCGGCTATATCTAAGAGACCCAACCAGATTGTAGTCCTGGTGTCATGCATGAGCTAAAAAGAGAAAGCAGCCTGGTTATTGTGTCAAATCCCAATACTCGAATCGTTTTATAGCGTCACGATCACCAGTTAAAAGACGTTCGGAGCTCCGATAAGCATTAAGATAGAGTCCAAAAAACCAATGGAACTCTACTCTATCAAAATTACATAAAAATAGTTCCGTGCTTGCTATGCTTCAGTTAAAAGACATACGCTTCACTATCCTAAGTGATTGTTGCAAGAAAGTAGCAAGACTTAATCATTAGAATCATTATTGTGTTTACGTCCTTGAGTCTATCGTACGTTAAGAGGACCTGCTGGTATGGCCTCGTTTTCAATACGTGGCGCTCACGCGAAGTCAAGCCCATAGACTTGGCTAGACACTCAGATATACCACGTGATCTGCGGTAGATTCAAATTCCATAATGGCTACCCTTAGGCAGGCCAAAATTTCGCGCCAAAATTTCAGTATCGGTCGAAAAGCTTGATGAACACTGTGCTTCATCTCAAAGTTTTGCTGTTGCATTCGCACATTTCGCTGAGCGTTTGTTTTGGTTGATTCATGCGAGCTCAACCTCGTTTTGAGACAGGATTGCGCAATTGTGATAAAGGTCCATTGAATCAGTTGTTATAATTTATCTACTGTAGATTTACCCATTCGAATTTCCATACAAATGGTAAATTTTGAGGGGCAAGGGCGAGTTACCAAAACATGCAGTCGGGGAGGGCGCTATGGGGCCCTACGTGATTGCAAAACTTGCGAAGCTTAACATTTTGGCTGAGAAGTCGACTGAAAGGGCACATAACGGCAAATATTCATTCCAAAATGCTAACTCCAGAGAAAAAGGAAGCCATTTACATGGCCTGCCCAACAATTGGTAAAAGACTAAATTCCAATTTCTCAGTATAGCCCCCTGATAAGCAGTGGGGCCAAAGAAGGCTGTATTCCCTTATTATAATTGTTCCAAATTGCTGCATGCTTATTGGGGTTTCGTGTTAGTAACTTATTGGTCAGATCTCTGTTGAAAAGGATGGGCACCGTAGTAGTTATTCTTTGCCGCAGAGAGTGGACATAAGAGTACATTGCAATCGTAAAAGTCACTGTAAAAACTAACAGCTCTACGGCATTGTTTTCTATGTTAACGTAGAAAGACACTTGGTATTGCTGCTTAGTGAAATATTTTGGTAAATTTGTAGGCGGTAGTTACGTAAACCACGTAATCATTCCACTCACTCAAAAGCGTTCTTAGTTGCAATATGCAAACCAAACCCACATTATATATTAATGGATGTTGTTGACTTGCTTTGATGGGCTTTAACGACGTGGATTACCGATATTTCGTTTGCGGGGCAATTAACCCGATACACGTTTTTTTACAAGCAACTTAGTTGCTTAGGTGTGAGACCACGATTTGGTCCAACAACTTGAGCAACAAGATAAGCAACTCGAGGCCTCAAATTCAGGAGGGACAATTTTTAAAACGCCTGAAAAACAAATCAAGAAACGTTTTTCATTAAGCATTGATTACAAACTGTTTAACTATAACAAATATCACACTGTTGATAATGTATCAAGCAAAGAGATCAAAGATACAACCATCATTTGGTATTTCATCATTTACAACACAATGAAATTCGACGATAACCTGTAGTGATACCTAGGCAACTACTTAAGCAACTCTAGGCCTGATTTTGGAAAATTGCTTAGCAACTCGAGGCCTGACCCCGAAAATGGAGTTGTTTATAAAAAACGTGTAGGATACAGTTAGATATGGACGACACATGGAAATATAAACGAAGGAAGAACAGAAAATAAACTGAGTAAAGTTATTGATGACATCATAAAAGGTAAAAGAAGAAAGAAGTGAAAACAAAAACTACAACTAAAACAGAGAAAAAGTACACTTTCATACTTTGTAGAAAAATGTTGACTGAATATTTTCTTATAAAGGGGAAAAAAATTATTGGGGTCATTTTTAATAGCGATGGCATATCAATAGGCGTATACAGAAACATAAAATGGCAAAAGAAAACATTAAGCAGTGGCAAAGAGAAAAAAGCAAAGGATCTCAAAACAATTAAAAAAAAGGAAAATGGGTGAAGAAATAATAAATGAAAACACAAGAAATTTCCTCGAGAACAAAGAAAAAGCAAGCCAGGATTAGGAAGCATAGCTTTCTAACTTGAAACGCAGCCGGGAGGCCAAAGGTCACAGCCTTTTTACTTGTTGAGTGATACAATTTATAAATTATTGTTGTAAATTGTTGCAAATTCTGTTTTAACACTACCATTAGGATCGAGGGTGATCCTCAGGCAACGTTCTTAACTTAAAAGAGGTTGTTGTTGATGACGAATACACATTCCCAATGTCACGTGGTGGAGCTGAGAGATATTTCAAAAAAATTGTAAAACGTGAAGAAATACTGGCAGTGATTATCGAAGTCTTCTGCGGGGTATAGTAAGCGACTGACTCCATCATCATCATCATCATCATCATCACCATCATCATCATTATCATCATCATCATCATCATCATCATCATCATCATCATCATGACTGCTACTGCAAATAGTTACAATCTCCCTTTTTTAGGTACATTGAGGTAGTTCCATAGGTGTATATTGTATACATTGTATACAGGTTCCATTCCTATTTTATACTTCAATTGTTTTAAACTTTTAACACCTTTAGCTTGCTGCAATGACGAAACATCCAGTTGATATGACAGATTGCTGTATGCTTGCCCCATTCTCTTTGGTATTGATCAATTACTTCAGCATACCAGTTAGCGAATACCATGTTCTGGTAGCCTCAGCGGTAGGTACTTGATAGTCATTTCAACATTTAATCAGTATTGTTGTTATATTAATAATGAGGAGTTAATACAGTAACACCTTAAGTGATCTGTGAGTTGTGGTTTTGATGTTGTTGCTCTTGGCCGTATTTTCCAAATATTATATTTCATCTGCAGATACGCACACATTGAACTATCATTAGATTTAATCATTCACCTTGCAGTGGTGAATTATACTATGGATTTGTATTACAGTGAATTGTGCTTTAAACGTCATTAAGTTGGTTTAAAATTTCTCGCAAATATCTCTGAGAAGATTTGAGTGGACCCCAGTCACGTCTTTGGCGCTTTAACATAGGGTAGGCGATCGGACCTTCCAAAAAGTATCAGGGTAGGCAGAGCATGTATTCATTGTTGCCAAAGTATTGGAAAGGAATGCGACGAGAAACGCATTAGCACTCTTTTTATGAGAAACTCGTGAGAAACCAGTACCCGCTAACTAAAAGGAATAGACCTTACACAAAACATGGTAGAAAGGGTGAAATGGATATCATTTTTTCCTGTGACCTATGTTCGCTAGGTTAGATGGAATACTGAAACAAGAGTTCACAGGGCAGACGGCGCTCTAACTCGTTTACCCTCAGTGACGTGCCTGGTGGAAAAGAGCTGGAAAAAGAAACCTCTCTTATCAAAAGCAATGGAAATGAAATCAAAAATGTCAGAGAATTTGTGTATCTCGCACAGCTGTTTACAACGAAGGAGAATGCTAATTTCACAGACCTCAGAATATCATCCACTATTGCAAACTTTGATGAGCTCAGAAAAGTACTCTGCGATCCAAATGTCAACTTAAAGACCGGAAGAAGACGCCAGGAAGGCTGCGTGCCTCCACGCCTCACATATGGTGTACAGGCATCTTTTCAAAGAGGAATACATCTCAAGGGTCGAGTCATACTAGAACCAGTGCCTGCGTAACATGGTTAAAGATGGATGGAAGAGGATGAGTCCTGATGAGGAAAGAAATTACCGCTTTGTATATTCAAACAAAGACATCATTAAAATAATTAAAACTAAAAGCTTGAAAGAATTCAATTATGCACAATAAATTCGCAATATTGGGCATGTGTGCAGATCATCTAACATTGCAATAACAAAGAAGCTGATGTTTGCGAAATCCTCTAAGCCATACTATCACGATTCTTGGCTCCAGATCGGAGAACTGCTCGGTGTTGATGAACAACAGGCTAAGAAGGTCACCCAGAACAGAGTGGAATTTAACGAGCTGATCCGGAGACGTCTTGGCTCGACTCTACGATGACAACGTCATTGAACAGAGGAACATTCAGGAAGAGGAAGGAATGGGGGAACGGGACACGTGTGCGGCTGCAAAAGTTTGCATAGTATGACTATTATAAGTGGGTTACACTAAAAATATCAATACGATGGCAACATGTATAATACGACAGGAAAGTTTTTGTCTTTATACCCACTGTTATAAATCTGGCCGCCTTCAGTTCTTTTCCGGAATTTTACATCATACGATTGTGACTTCTACCTCTGTGTGTTTTGTACTAAAAGTCTTGGAAAGCCAAATCATTTGTAAGGACAAATCCTGAAGATAATCGCCATTGTGTCATCTTTTTAAAGGTGAGTCTTAAAGCCTGCTAATTATGGATGATGTGGACACTGCTTCCTGCTACATGAAAGGGAGACGCAGAGCTGCCCTACTTCTGCATGAATCAAAACTTTTAATGCAGCTGAAATAAACTTTCAGAGCATTGAAAGGGAAGGTGCGACAATGATGATGCCTAAAAATTGCCGAGTTGGATTGTCAAATTTATTGGTTGCCGATTGGCCCCAAGCTGGTTGAGTGTGTAGCTACACCAGCTTTGAACCTGAGGAAGATTGTGGAAGTTTGGCGACACTCTTGTGCTGGGAGATTCTCTATGCATCATTGAGACAGATAAAATGGCAAAAATAGTTATCATAAAGTCGTTGCGGGTTGATGGGAAAGAATTTAAATGGATTGCATCCAATCAGTTGGATGAGGCCAAAGTGACTGGCGTTGAGCTAGAGCTGACGGACAATGGATCTGCGTACATGTGGGGTGGGAGGTATTTCAAAAGCCTAGACCAAGTTTATGGTAGCAAAAAGCTGCAAGGCTATTCCCCCAGATGTAAACAGTGATGAGGAGTTTTTGTTTTCTTTTGACGAAGAGTTGTTATCAGATCTTGGAATGGGCTTGCAACGTAGTGATTCTCACGAAACCCCAATGCTGCTTGCAGATGACAAGAAACAGCTACGGTGATACAAACTGTGCAGCAAAATCATTCGCCTGAAAGAGATGCGTATTCACGTTGGTCAGCAAATTTTCAAGGACTAACTGATTTTGACGCTTTTGTGAAAAAGGTACTTGCTCTTCCACTATTGTTGAAGGCTCAAACAAAAAGAAGGGTTGATACTTCTGCAAAGTGGCATCCACCTGTGACTATGAAGTTAAGTTGAGCTTGACTGCAGCAACATCAGCATCAACAAAAATGCCTTGCTGTAACCGACCCATCCACTGTCCACTGCAAGAATGCACTAGGCACATCTGATTGTATAATCTGGCCGTCCATTTTGTCATATATTGAGTCATGTAATTCTAAGAAAATCATGTAGGCAGCAGTTTCCTTCATGCTGTTTGTATCAGCTAAGCCTACACTTAAACGGAACGGAAACTTGCTGACTTACCATTAGTCATAATCTTGATGTAACCTATAAACATTGTATCAATGTAAATCAGAGTTAGTTGAATCAAAGTAATAGAGAGTACGTGTTCTGTATATTTCAAGTCTCAAGCCTCTCGTCTTACTGGAACCTCTGCGCTTGGCAATAGCGTTTATCCACGACATAATACATTTGCAGCAGGATCGCGACTTAGCAAAGTTCCCGCAGAATTTGTTGTGGACGAGAATGCAAAGGCAGCTGTTCTTGCATTTAAATTAAAAAAAAAGCAGCCAGTGAATTTGTACCTGCGGCCATGACATGATAATGGACGATGGATTTACAGATTTCCCTTATTTGTATATTTTAAAATTTTCTTCCTAAATTTGAAATCCGGCCTAAAAATTTGCTTCAAATCCAAATTTAACCTTACATTACCCGGGATCGAGTAACCCAGCTTTATCTCTACGTTTGACAATTTTTAACACCCCTTCATCAAAAAGCAGGATTCCCAAAACTCTATCGAAATCTTACTTCAATAATCAAGGCTGGTGTTGACCAGTCGCTAAGCAAGTTGCTTAATTTTTGGCTAAATTGAGGGCTGAAGCCTTAGCAACTGGGTTGTTTATGCAAAAAGTGTGTAATTCCTTGTTTTATAAGCAGGAGATATAATAAAACTTAATTGTTGTATATCAGCCGACTATCAGGTGATATTAGGCAATAGCCATGCGGTTGTACCTTATGTGTAATCTTAAGTATGAAGTAATCAGTTGATTCTTGACATCGAACAAGCCGGTTGTCTTCTTTCGTGTACATACACATATAACATTTGTGATGTTATGACGATGTAAAGACTTTATTGAGTACCAAGTTGTCACCAGTTTGCCAGTTTTTATTCTTGTTATCAATTGCCATCATTCAGATTCAACTATTGCATTAGTTTTGGTCATTCCAGTCTCATTAAGTGAACCCAGACTTTTGCTTTTTGGGGTCCACCCTGATTTACGAGAGGACCTAAAATTTTTATGGTGCACCAAATTATGGGGGACCTGAGAAACTTTTACCCATGGGGGGACCTAAAATTATGGGGGGACCTAGAATTTATGGAGGTACCTGAAAAGCTGGATGAAACCATGATTTTGGTAGTTTGGAAGGGAATGACACAAGAATGGTTAGGTGAACTTGCAACAGCAGCCTAACTAGCCGGTATCACTGAAGGTTTAAAGAATGTTTAGGCGAACTTGCAACATCAGCCTAAGGGGTTAATAAATTTCAGATGAGCAAAGAAGCCAGCTACGTATTTGTAGTATCAAAGATGTTATTCAGAACAGGAGTAGTTGGTTGGGTTATATGGAAAGAATGGACCAGGATAATGGGGTTAAAAAGTGACATAGAGACTTGATAGTTCCTGAAGCAAACCCTAGGGGCAGAGAGAAAAATAATATGGTAAGGAGATTCAAAAACATATTTGCTGTAGAGGAATGGAGCTAGTCCAAATACATTCTAGATCAGATTGCAAGGCTGCCATTAAAAAATGTTCCCTAACCCATGCAAGAATGGAACATTAGATGTTAAATTGGGGAAAACAATGGTGATGATGTGCAGCTATCAGATGTAGCTGGTAAATGACAATTGTTACAAGACATGAGATTGTGGTACGGTATTTTTCTCTGATTTTTAGCACCAAAACCTAAACAGTGTTTTTATTGGAGAAAGGTATAGCCAACTGAGAAAAATTATCAGAAATGCTTCAACAGTTTATTATTTCAAAAGGAGTAAAGCAACATTGTCGACATTAAAAGAGTATAGTACAGTATTAAAATCATCAAAATAATGTAATTATATATCTAGTTATTTGTCAAAAATATGCAATTCTGCTACGTGAATAAAACCGTTAAAAACTAATTTGCCCAGGCGTGGCCAACCTTTTTGCCCAGTGGGCCAGATTACGATCTGTAGAGTTAAGTAGGGCTGCAGAAAAGTTTTGCACTAGCCAGTATCACTGAAGGTTTGAAAATACTCCGTGTTTTGTATCTTAAAACAGGCTACAAATTGTTGGTAACTTAAAGAGTCTGGAAAATACACTCACTACAATGTTCCATATATATCTGGTGTATTTTTACAAAGATATTGAAAATGTGAGCTTCTGAGTATCATTAACCACTTCTATAACTATTCTCAAAATCTCCTCTCCGTTAATACTCACTGTGAGCACTTGCAAATATATATACGTAAAATTTAGGTATTTTAAGATGGTTTTTATAAGAGTGCATAAAATCTGTTATAACTTTCATTGGAAAATAATTCTTTACAGATGCAGCAACCTATATGTCTTGAGATTACATCTGGAGCAGTATTCACAAAATGCAATGTAATTGAGATAAGACTATCAACAACACTAATTTACACTGCCTGAGACTGGGGGAAATGAAAAGAGTGTGTTTAGATGATGTTGGCAGAGTGCACACCACAAAAGCATGGGTCACGGGTTCTATCCCTGGTGGTGACATATTTTCGATTTCTCTAGTGTTCTTTTCAAAATGTTAAGTTGGCCACACAAAAAGACGTAAGGCATCATAAGCAGCCAGTGGGCCAAAGGTTGGTCACTACTGAAGTAGCCCCAGTTATTTATCTTCTCACTTCGACTTTACAATCAATCTATTCAACCCTTAGGGGACTCAAAATGATCTGTACTGCTTATGTTCAAGTGTAATTTCACAATAGACAGCAAACAATATCACAGCCAAAAATTATGTCAAACAAATTGAAGAATATATATATATATATATATATATCATATTATATATATATTATATTTTATATATATATATATATATATATATATATAATCACAAAATATCATGCGAAAAAAAATTGATTGTGAGTCGGACGAAACCTAAAGACTCATAAATCTAGAAATTGGCTGGGAATCACGCAAAACAGCATGATTCCTTGTGGTAAATACTTCCTGTCGATGGCACGTTACAGACCTATGTTTGGCATTTTTAATTTATGTAACTTCACAACATCTTGCATATTTATGATTGCTTATGATAGCTTAAAATGATAGCGTAGCGTCAGATACCTGTTATATTGGACTGCATTTATTTGATAAATACGGAGAAAGCATGATGAATTAGCTGAAATCTTGCTCTCCACTGGTTTTGCTAGTTAAATGTTCTTAAGAGAAACAATTTTGAATTATGCCCAGCAAGATTTCAAATTTATTTGTTCTTCAGAATAAATTTTATCTCCTGCTTATTTGAACATTCGGTACACTACTCTCCTAACTTTCTAATCACTCATGCAGTTCATTAAAAAGTTATAACAGAATTCAAGAGGGCATATTTAAATTGTTATGACTTTCTTACTCACATGAATTTTGTAATGAAGGTTAAGATCTCTCACTGAGAAAATGATTGCAAATATATTTAAAACCCTCGTGCTATGAAATTATAACAGAAAATTATATCCAAAACAACTGGCCGAAAATTCCTGAGTTTAAGTGGCACTGAATTTTGAGAGCAGCTTATAAATTTAGTAATTAAAAATTAATATTAGATATATTAACGTTCATATCTCTTACCTAAATTTTGTGAAAGCCCTTTCCTTAAATCTATCAAAGTTAAATTTGACCTGAATAATTTAAGAAGGGTCAGAATTGTAAGTTTAAATTTCGGTCACTTTTGATAGATATCCTTTTCATTATTCCCAAATTATTCACTTTAAAGTGATGTGTTTTTTCATATGCAATGTGGGAAAATGCAATAGGCATGTTTATATCAGATATGTAGCAGCTTGAAGGCTGTAATATAAAAATATAGATTAATTAAATAAATTTTGTCAGATGTTAGGATTGCGACGATGTAGCTTTTGCGATACCATTCTGTGCCGTGCTACATTGAGTTAAAGGCGTGCCTTGCTTGCTCAGATATCCTTTTTTACTGCCAACTCTGCCTAGAAACTTACAGGGAGAGTCAGATTTTGACTTAAAGTTATAGAAACAATCAGATCTTTACAAATTTGATAAAATGTCATTATTTCTATGGCTTTGTCTGAAATGTTTACACAAATTTCCGATACGAAACTCTGTTTTGTCTCTCACTTTTCAAACCAGGGCGGGACACTTGTTAAAGCCATCGCTTAGAATAAGCTAAAGAAGTAAAGCTTTCCAGTAAACTAATTTGCAAAATTTGTGTTTGTATTTGTAGTAGTAAAAATTAGAAGTATGCCTCAATCGTAAACCGCAGATTTGCAAAATGTTCAGTACGGTGCAAAGTCGATGCAAGCATGATGAAATTAGTATAACCTTTCCTATTGTTTATCCCTTTCCCCAGTTGATGGCAACCAGTTTCTTACAAGATATTTTATCGTTAAGTAATTCAAAAGTAATGTTTTTTGTTGTTGACTATATCAAGTACAATACAATGCAATTTGGAAAGCTGCTGTACATCGTTATTATTATTATTATTATTATTATTATTATTGTTATTATAAGGAATGGACTAATCCTGAGTTACTTATTAGGTAAATAGAATTCTTTTCTTTTCTTTTCTTTTTTTTTTCTTTTTTTTTTTATTATTATTATTTTTATTTTTTTTCTCTCTCTCGATGATTGAAAGTATTCTTGTTTCTTGGGTTGTATATCGTAACAGTATTGATATGCCTTTTTTAAGAGAGTGTCATTTTACATACATACATACATACATACATACATACATACATACATACATACATACATACATACATACATACATACATAATTCGTAACCTCTTATACCATCTCGGTACCTAAGGCATCAACTTGAGTTAAGTTGATTGACCATCAATCTTTCATTTACGACAGTTCCTCAAAAATGTTTCCATCGATATACCCATATCTTCTTGGGATTTTATCACACTCTCATACACAGTCTTATGGTGGTATCCCACTCGAACATAAGTCTTTTGGTAAGACATTCATTTGATGCTCGTGCAACATGAGCAACCCATTTGGTGTTCTGGTTCTCGATGTATAGTTGAAATTTCTCTGTCCTCAGAGAGCAAACCCGCATAAAAGCAAAAACACCTTTGTTATGCAGACACAAAGAATTAGTTTTCTCATTGGGCCTATTCAGTTAATCTATAAATGTTGCGGACGCTGATTGGAACGAAAACACAAGCCATTAAGCCGGTCCGAATTCTGATGAGTTCTGTTAAAAAAATGTGCTCGGTTTTATGTTTCGTACGTTTCATTTCGATCACTTCTGACAATTTTACTCTGAGGAATGTTAAATGAAAAAGCTGTTAAGTACGCAATGTTTTTGCTATTTCGTGCCGTATTCTTATTTTGTACCGTGAGCAAACTATTTAACGAAGACAATGTAACCAAATGTTATTTATATTGTAGGCCAGCGCAGGCATGCACAGTGTGATCTGAATAACTTGAACCCGTAATAGCTCGAACTGTCAATATCTCAATCGGTTTTTACATTCCCTTCAGCTTTCATTTATACTTTTCTTGCCACTCTGACTCGTGTTAACTCCCAACATTCCCTCGCTTGTACTATTTTATGATCCCCTATGTGTTTTGTCTAGGTGTGCGCGTAATCAAGGGAGTGCGCTTACAACTCCTCAAAAGGGATGCGCTAATCTTAGGGTCAGGTTATCAGATATGTACGGTATGTAGTCTTGGAATCATGTGCAGCAGATACGAATGAAGAAAAATGTATATAGTTGACAGTACAAAATGTGCAGATAGTGTTTAATGGCTACCAAATGAAGGCGAGAGTTTGTCTTCGCTTCAGGTTTGCTCTTTGCGTCAGCTGATGTACTTGCAACGGAACGCGTCACAGGTCTCTTCGAATGAGTCCACTATTAGCCGTTCATCACAATGGAGAAATGCTGAAATCTACTTTGCGCTCAGAATCTATTGAGTCTTTGTTTGAGTCTGTTTAAGTAGTAGACTACTTCGATTATTATTACTGGAAACAAGTGAGGCCCACGCGGAATGGGTAGTGTGCGATGACGTATTAACGGTGCGTGCCAAATAATTATCTTGAACTCGTTTGATTTGGTACTAGATTAGCATAGCTTATCTTAAATTTTATTTTCTTGAGTATATTATCGTATCTTCATGAGTATCTTGTCTCCTTGCAGACTTTTTATCAGTAACAATATCTACGTAACTTGTTATCAAGCACGAATGTCACGAATTTCATACATGTAATCCTTTTTAATATTAGAACTGTGACCTTTTTAAGGGTTGGGGCAGGGCAAATATTCCTCAAGCGTTTAAATGCTTTTATGATTCCGTTTCTAGTTCCAGTCCCTCGCAAGGGCACCTTGCGGAAGTAATTTGTAGCCGTTTTTAAACCCAGGTCGGGAATAAGTATGAATTAAACCAGATAGATTCTGCATCGTATCAGTTAATAGCATAGTAATTTAAAATTTGGGATGACATCGTAGGTATTATGACATTTTTCAAACCTTTTACCGTTTTACTTACTTTGAATATGGGTTTCCATGGAAAGTTAAATTTTTGAAGGAAGGTTTCAGATTGTAAGTTATCTTGTAAACTATTGGAAACCTTCGCTCCTTTGAATATGAAATTTTTTGTTCTTTTTCAGTCTTCTCTTAATTACACAGTATTGAGGTGAATACTACATTCACAGTGGCCTGATAATATGCATCGCTGTTAAAGCAAAGGGTCTGATAAACGGGAATCGATTACCTACTAAAAGCCTCGGTAAAGCGAAATCCAAAGTTTCTTAGGAATTAATGAGAGAAACTAGATCTGACTGCCTGAGGAACGAC
The DNA here is from genome assembly GCA_010016025.2 of Alatinidae sp. Z8VKAUB7J3. Classification (NCBI taxonomy): domain Eukaryota; kingdom Metazoa; phylum Cnidaria; class Cubozoa; order Carybdeida; family Alatinidae; species Alatinidae sp. Z8VKAUB7J3. The sequence goes on along the minus strand of JAAAKM020073195.1, from coordinate 10,851,978 downwards.
AAAATCAAACTGTTAAAGGTGCGAGGGCGGCTTCTAGCATTTCCCTATTCTTTTTCCACAAGAGAAAATGGCGTAACCTCACGGGATGTAGGACGTCCCACGTTAATATACGAAAGTAAAACACTTTTTTGAACGGTCTAATGCTAAGAAATTCAACATCAGCATAACTAGCGAAGCCTTCGTATCTCTCTTTCTGCAAGAAAAGCCTTTGCTGCAGAATACATTTTGTTTTTTCTTTAATACCTTCATACTGCTCACAATATTTTATGAATACTTTTAAACGGCGTAAATCCCCGCAAATAAACATTTTGAAACATGCCAACGTCTCTTTTTATCCATGTAGAGGTGACACATAGCAATAAATGTCAAAATATAAAATCGTATCGCAGTCTAATTGCATAACAAAATAAAGATCTTAGCTGCTATAGTTTCACTAAATCCCTTAATACTCCACCTACTGTAGGAAATGCCACAACTGCCATTCCCTCGATATTTGGAATGGTGTACAACATTACCATCCCCTTCTTTATCTGTTTCCTCAGTAATGACAAACAGTTGATGTAAATGAAACCATGTAGAATAGTAGAATAGTAGTATAGCTTTTGATATTGTAATATACGTATTTTTGCACTTCCTACCAGTCTCTACTTCTATGCATTCTTTCTCACCTTCTGCCGTATATTTTTTCTCCTTTTATTACTAAGTTTTTTGATTCTCACATTTCGACGTCCTATTTCCTTCTTTCATGACGGCCTGGTTTTCTGCCTTTCCCCCCTTTTTTTCGGGTGTCTACTTTTACCCTGATCTCCCCTTCTTCGCTACCCTTTATAGTCCATTCTTCCTTTCTCCTTATTGTCCTTCTTGCGTACAATCTTTCCGTTCTTTGATTCTTATTGCCTGCCTTCTCTTTTCCTTTCTTGCGCACAACCTAATCTCTTTGCTCTCGTCCTTTTACCTTCCAAATCTACCCTCCCCTTTCTTCTTCCTCCATCCACCTTCCATTTTTGTTGCCTCCCTTTTGTCCTCCTTGTCTGCGTCTCTGCCTTTCTTTCCTCTTCATTTCCTTCCTCCTTCCCTTCTTTCATGCCATTCTTTAATTCATTCTTCCCCTTAGTGCACTCTTCGTCCACACTCCCTTTCTTTCATCACCCCGACTATGTTTGGTCTAATTTCCCCAACAGATATTGCTACTTTTTGTATGTCTTTTCTTTCATCTTGTGTATAGGTCACGAAAGCCTCGGTCCAGGAGAAAAAGAAAGGTCGTGCCAAGAAGTCAGGAAAGGTATGATTGTCGTAAATTGGCTAGGGACCATACCAAAGTGACCTCTGGTATCAGTGGATAATGTTTGTTGAAACGAGAAAAATTGTGTACACCGGGAGCTAGTTTGAGTTTAATTAGACTGTTGCATATAAAAGTTGTGATGACCACACTCCATAGATATTAGTGTGACATTGAAAAAAACGGATTTCAAAAGTTTTGCAACACCTTTTGTGCCACTCGTGTAATTGAAAAAGACTTAAATTGTAAAAAAAAGCCTTTTTTTCGACAGAGTACGGCTTCTTTATGTTGATAAATACGGCTTCTAAAGCGGCAAGACGAAAAGGAGACCGGGCTTTGGCTAATACCCTAAACAAATCCTCTTGATAGTTGTCAGCACATGATGGAATTTCAAAGAAGCCGGTACTCTGTCGAAAAAAGAATTTGTTTGCAATTTACGCCTTTTTCAATAACACGAGTGGCAGAAAACGTGTTTCTCACTTTTCTCCTAACACGCATCCTCAAAGTCCCATGCACTAGTTTGTACTCGGTTCCATATTCTACACCTCGCTTAACCCTTACAGTACAGACGTCCTGGAGATTACGCTTGCATGTAATGACATGATGAAAAATGTGGCTTGCTTGGATCTTGGAGGTATCCAAGTTACTTTGTGCATGGCCTTCTGTTAGTAGAAAGTGTTACAAACTGCTAAATCAAAGTTTGCACAATCGCAAAAGCAGAACACCATTATCACTCATCTTGCCCATACCATAGTGTTCCAAAGCATTCTAGGTATTATAGTCATTACCCACACGAGCATTGAAATCGCCAAGTAATAATATCTCATCTCCATTTGGTATTGTTGAGATACATTCCCGTAGGTCTAGATAAAATTGAAAAATGGCTGCTATCTAGGGTGGGTGCGTAAACAGAAATAAGAGTCATAAAACTTTCAACGGAAAGGAGGAACCCTTAGACTCAACATCCTGTCACCGATGCCATTGGGCTGCTCCATCACTTTGGTCACTTTAGTACGAATTGTAAGACCCACTCCTCCTTCACTTTTTGTCTCCTTGTACGTTTCCTTTCCGGAAGAAAGTATACCCTCCACCCTTTTCTGTAAGCTGATCTTCCTGACTTAAAAGTGTCTTAGAGTGTGCAGCAATGTCAATTTTATACCTGGCCAGTTCTAATGCCGCAACAGCAGTTCTAATTTCTGGATTATTGGTATCTTCACGGTCGAGAGGAGTTCTTATATTCCATGTAGCAATATATAGATTCCGTTTCTTCTTCGTATATTTCAATGTCCTGATTCCCTTGTCAAACCCTGCTGATGCGAACAGCCGTCAGCCACAAGTAACTAAGCAGCTTGTTTGTTGAACAAACGATGTTCAGGTTACCTTTTCTAGACCCTTCCCAGAATGTGGGAGAGCAGCGTTCTCCCTGGAAGGCATGCTCAGTCGCAAAAGCCTCCACCCAAGCCAGACCCTGTTCTGAAAATTGACAACAACGTTAAGATAAGCCTTAAGCCGCCTACATGTAGATTCATGACTATATACTCCCAACTTGTCAAGTCTGTATACGATGCCGCTCCTCCGTTGTCGAAGGACTTTGAAGAAATATCTGCACAGATAGGTTGCAGTAGTGTGTGCTTGCGCTACACACACACTACCCTCTAAGTATCCACAGCTATGAATCCAATGATAAGCGCATGCAAGACGATTGGTAGCCGTATCAACCGCAAGCTTCATATCGAAGAGCCTACTCTCGATCAAAGAACCCTAACGAACAGTAGGCTTGGAAACTAGTCATCCTTTCCTAATTGTAACGGGGTTTATTCATTGCTCTAAACTTACAAATATTAACATTGGCAGCTTGAAACGCTGCATGTAAGGTTTGTACTTTATTCAAGAAATCGAGACGACTGACTGCACCAGTTAAACTTTCGAAAACTTGTCGGCACAAATACAATGAACGCCTGTTCGCGTTTTCCTTGCCAAATATCAGCACTTCAGATATCAATCGAGAGCTGTCATTGGTGCCGTTGTTTTCGCACTGAGACAATCGCTCACTCAAAGTTTATTTTCATTCATGCTGAATAAGCACGTTTTCGTGGAATAAATTCCGTGCTAATGATTCCTTGGGGCTAGCTTCAAGTAGCCCCAAATGCATAAACTTTAGGCGGAGTTAACCAATCAGGAGACAGAAAACATTTGAATAGCCGACACTTCTACAACAAGTGATTGGTTGATTCTCATTTGGTTTGGGGGTAGCCCCGCAAGAGCTGGACTGGCTTGGCTCAGCCAAGGAATGTTATTGTATGTGCAAAAGACGGAAGGACAAAAGACATGGACAAGAAAGGAAGGTCATAAAGCTTTGAAATTAGAGGGGAATGTTAGCATTAACATAGAGAGTAAAGATAATGGCACTCATACTTAAATTAACAAACTGAACACTTTCATAACGTGATTCCAGATCTTTGCATAGTGATTTATATTTCACATTTTTGCGGTCCCAGTATATACTTCTGTGACTTAGTTGTAGTTATGTATGTTACTTGATGATGTTGCATGTAATGATGATTGTATATTCTTTTATTGATGGAATATGGGTCTCTTTTAGACCGTAGGACATTCAGGATGATATAAACTACTAAACCACAGGGTAGAACGGCCTTGGTTACATGGTGGCAACGACATGCTCAGCATAGTCTTTTATGCGAGGCGCTTATGATATCCCTACAGATTTAGAGTTCTCACCTTTAAAAGAATTCCCTCTACGAATTATACCGAAAAGTTAACTTAACCAATCATAAATCTTCAACACATATTGCCTAATACTTCCTATAGAGTGGACATTCTTGCAGCAGCATTACGATAACACTGTATTAAGCCTGTCATAGCCACCACATAACCAAGGTTTTTATGGCCTAACGAGCGTTTCCGGTTTAATAGCGTATATGGAATGACGGGAATATGGTACGACGTAAATGCCTATGCTACTAAACGTCTATGCGTCTGCGCATATGAAGTTATTAACCTCCATATTAGGGCCGGATTTCGGAACCTGAACGTAGGTACTTACACAGCCTACAACATGAGTTTTTATACCGAGGTTTACTTAGACTTGGTGTTCAGTTATCCAAGTAATCCATGTTTTATAAAAAGAGTGCCTTTCAACGTATTCTAGTTTATACATGTTTCTACGTCTATGCGTAGTTTAGCAGTCTCAATTTGTAGATAATATTTAATAACGGAATTGATCTGTTTCGTTGCACGCCCATCAGAATTGCTCGTGCAAAGAACGAGTTGTTTAAACATCCAAGCATCATTTATAGTAAAATCAGAAATTTGTCCAAAGCTGATTGGACAATCGTAAAGGCCTACCAACCATTTGGAGGCGCCAAAATTGTTAGAACAATTTCAGAGAAAACACAAACTCCTTTAGTCTCTCAATCTAATACCTCCGATGAGCAGTGGGCCCGATTTTGAAATTAACCAAAATAAACAGTAAAAACACCAAACAGGGTAACTGATAAATATAGGGCAGCTGGGGAGTCCAAGGGCAAAGCCTCTCTATTTAGGTTAACGGGCAGAGAAGTAAGCCATGAGGTGGACTTGACGACTTCGTAGGGCCACCTCTCACGAATCATGGAAAGAGTCTGTCATCAATGAGAACAGATACTACATCCATTACTTGCCGAAAGGCAGAGATTTTTGTTGCAATCTCTTAATCAAATACCCCTGATCAGCGGTTCGCCCGATTTTTAAATTGTCGTTAATAAACAGTAAACACACCAAACAGGCTCACTAATAAATAAAGGGTAGCTGGGGTGTGCAAGGGTAACGGTTGTTAATTTAGGTTACCCGGCAGAAAAGCAAGCTATAAAGAAGGCTCAACCTCCCAGTAGGGCGCCTCTCACGGATTGTTGAAAGAGGCTGTCACTAATGAGAACAGATACTGGGATACCTCTGAAGCCTCACCTCTGGTCAGCAGAGGGAGAGGACTCCCCGGAGTCAACGAGAACAAATACTAGATCCACTAGGTCCATTCCTTGCCAAAAGACCGAGAAGCGATTTGCAAAGTTGAGCTTAACAGTTGCATCAATATTGCTAGGATCATATTAAATATTCTAATCGTCGAATTGATAAAATAATGACTGTGCATACACACATAACTGGATCTTTTGTAAATTCCGCAATCCAGATAAACAGTGAGTAGGTCAATTGAAACTACCCCTAAATGAACAGCGAAAGCCACTAAACAGGCTAACTGATAAATAAAGAGCAGCTTGGGATTTGCGCCTTGCTATCGACTACCAGTACAAGCAGACAACAGGTGAGCAAGTTTTGAAAGAAAGAAAGAAAGAAAGAAAGAAAGAAAGAAAGAAAGAAAGAAAGAAAGAAAAAAAGAAAGAAAGAAAGAAAACAGGGAAGGGAACAAAGCACCAACAATGGTTGACACAAGGGGATTGATAGTGACGGGTAGGGGCACTACAAGAGAAATGAGAAAGCGTACTGGTTGGGTACCACTTTTTTCTCGTCATGCTATCGGTTTCTGAAATAAATTGGTAATAACACTACTACTACTACTACTACCTAGTGTCAAATGAAAGCTTTCTACTGTGTTCTCTTTGAAATGACAAAAACAAACAAACGAATTAGTAAAGATCTTTTACTACTCAAGAGAAATCTAGAGCAGCGAGATAAAACTAACGTTCTGCTGTTCCATCATATCTATTTCATCGGTATAAACGTGCAAGATTAACACTTGATTTAGCAGGATATAAATTGCTCTCTGTACAAGTGCAAAATCAAAAAGGTTAATTCTTGTGTATGAGCTGTGTATGATTTTTATCATTATTGCTATTATTAAGTAATTAGGATCATCGTTGTGGATCACATATAAAATATATACAAACGTGCACTTTAAAATCTGATAAAATAAAAAAGTGGTCCTTCAGATATAAAAGTCTACCACATAGAGTGTTATCTATGGGTCCAATAAATGGGAAAATCTCAGCGTATAGTGAGATTACACCTGGGTCTCCTTCCTACTTCGGCGCCTGGTCGTAACGTTTGATGTATCGATAGTTCTCTGATTCAATAAAGAGAGGGTTGACGCAACTTTTGCTTTTAATACTAACCTATTTAAAGACTTGCGCTTGCTTGCAGTGTTTGGTTCTTCTGCTTTTCTTTTCAATGAACGAGGTACCCCACGTTCGTCCTGATTGTCACTACCTTTCATACTGTCCTTCTTCAACTTCTCCCTTGCCTCAGCCTCTGCAATTAGCTCTTTGGCGCTCTTTGTAATGGTTACCCGCTCCCCATTTTTCACAACTAGCTTTCCATTTTTGATGGACCCTGAGGAGCTCTTTCCTTCTAGTGGCTTCTTGGTGACCTCAGTCGGCTCACCTTGGCTAAACTCTGAAACAAGCGCTTGCCTGAGCTCCTTCACTTTGCTTCCTCGCCGATTAACATCCACGAGTCTGACATTCTCTTTTTCCTTCGAAGATGGAAGAGTACTGTTGTTAGTGCTAATTCTACGAAGACGATATTTTTTAGCATTTCCTATGCTTTTACGTGCAGCAGCATGCTTTCGCTCACTGTCACTACTTTTTTGATGCGTCATCTTTCGCCGAAACCACGACTTCGTTCGTTCATTGAGCTCATCCCTTTCGGAATTTCGGGGTTTCTTCTCTATGACGGTAAATCCCTCTTTATCTGGCGTACTTGAGAAGAAGACATCATCTAGTTCATTTTGACTCATGTGCCTTTCTCGACGAGACTCGATACCAGATTCCGTGGATCCATGCGTAGTCTGGCTGTTTTGCCTTGAATACGTTAAGGACGATCCTGAATGTCCTTCAAGGTCACTCTCTGAGATACTTTGAAGTCCTGATGACGCAGAACCAGAGCGTGATCCTGATGGCTTCGAGCGCTTGCTTGGCCTTTCTGTACCCCCGCTCACCTAAAGAAAAAAAAACGCAGCTGCAATAGTATTTGCCTAACAGTCGATAACTAAATTATTTTCCATTCTGCTACACTGGCTAGCCGACTGAGTGGCTCAGTTATATAAAAGCAGGATTTCCTCTCTGTGGAAAGCGGGATTTCCTCTCTGTGTCTCTTTTGTAAAATAATTTAAAACTCAAAAACTGTAATTTTGACTTATTTGTTTGTCTTGTCTTTTGTAACTACTTTTCTTTTATATGGCAAAAGAAATACATACATACATACATACATACATACATACATACATACATACATACATACATACATACCACGATTGATACAGTATTTCTCATAGAGAGCTGGGAACGAAACTTGCACTGTGTACATTGTACAGTGCGAATAGGCCTGATAAATAGACAGGAAGTCTCTATCTGCTCAAAAGCTGGTAATCCAAAGAGCAATACACTTTTGTTACAGTAAGAGTTCCAGAAATCCAAATACAATCACGTGATCCCGGAAAACAATGACATCTGATGTATGTCATTTGTTGCAACACGTTTCTGAGGGAGTTTGTTCCTAACTACATCTTTAACAATAAATGCATCTTTAACAATAAATGCATCTTTAACAATAAATGCATCTTCAACAATAAATGCATCTTTAACAATAAATGCATCTTTAACAATAAATACATCTTTAACAATAAATAAACCTCCTGACAGTGAAATATTCATGTGGCAATAATAAACATATTAATCGTGCTTGCTGTTCGGGGGTCATTTCTTCTCAGCAGTATCAGCCAATCTTTCATTCGGGACATTAAGGCTCTCTGCCAATTAGAATCATACCAAAAACAAAGAGGACACGAATTCAAAAAGCTTTTGTTGTCTTCAACTGTCACGGCATTCATTTCAACAGTTTGTATATCAATGGAACCAAGGGTTATTTTCACTTCCTTGTCCCAGTATGTCCCAGTATTCCTGAATTCTAATTCAACAATACATTAAACTGCCTACGAATTGACTCTCTAAGGATTTTCAACCATGCATACAGTAACAATGCATTTCTTGGGCCATTGTGGAGTTAACATCTTTGACATTGTAAATGGAGGGCAAGGTTATAATCTGGTGAGCAGATTCATTGGGCTCCATCAGAGGGTTGCAGCCAAGGCTTTCTACCTCCTCGTGACACAATAACAAGTCTTCTTGAGTATTACATAGATGAGAAAGTATGACCTCAAACCAAACGTAATGGATTGTTCCTTCATCGATGGCATACACTTTGTGTTATCAATCCTAAGGCCTATACAAAACCTAATTATACTTTCTTATTCTCCTGGTTAATTTGCCTTTTAGTTAGTCTTAAAATCCGTATGATACCAACACCAAAACTCGTCTTCTACACTGAAAAAGAAAATGCTGTCGTGGCACTATTGTATTAAGTAACTGATGCGAACTAAACAATCATTAGGTTTGAGTTTGTTTCAGTCACCGCTTATAGACGGTCTAATTCTAACTAATAAAAACGCGTATATCAAATGCTGTGTCTTCCCTTAGATATCAGAAGATCCTCATTGACTGTACCGATAGATGAGCTGGACATGATTGAGATTTAAAGTGAAGGAAATGGTGACCTGTGACGATGTTACTGTGTCTATGATATGTCTCACATCTACACTCTTCAAACTTTTACTCAACACTGACGATAAAGACTGTTCTGTCCTCATAGACTGCTTGTCTCTCAGCGATAAACGTGTTACAGGAAGCAGCGAAATTATTCACTGATAAGCGCTTGATTCAGTATAATATGCTAAACACGATTCGACCATAAATAAACTACTCACCTGTTGTGACGATTTGGCGAATCTCTTCGACACCAAAAATGACAATGGCTAAGATAATGGCCATATTTAGAAGGACCAGGAGTGGTCGAGCTGCAGTCATGATTGCCCTTTAACTGTACTGCAACCTTAATGTGATTTTAAGGTACAATTTAACCTTTTATGACTTCTGATGATTCCTGAACACCATATGCACAGAGTTTGTCATTTCACACAAGCATTGATATCACTCATGCATTGATTTCTATCACAACGAAAGGTTTTTTGCTCCAGTGGACACTAAACAATACATTACTCATTGTACGTTTTCATTGAAGCTTGAAGCTAGTATACAGCTTGAGTTTCAAAGCAATTAGAAAGACTTTTACAATTAAATTATCTTAGCTGTGTCTGCTTTTCTTCTCTCAGATTGGCCTTGCTCAAATCCGTTAAGTCAAGTTTCGGTAGCAAAATTTTTTTTCACCTTTTCTAAAGGAGAGTTAAGCAGAAACATATAAGTTTTGAAAAACCGAACAGTGGAAATGTACGAAAAGTCTTGGGCTAGTTCTGGGTACTTTGGCAAGAAATGTTGCATGTGGAGGCTAACAATCTATTTTTCTCAACTCATTTTTCTCAACTTACAGTTGTATGTTCGTACTTTAGTCACAAAAAACTGATAAATTTGTGAGCCATTTTTTACAACTTCGGAATGTTCAATTACTTGCAAATTTTATCATTGACAAATTTTTATCTTAGAGAAGATTAAAAAGTCAAGAACAATAATTTTTTTTCTAATTCTTTTTCAAAATTGACTAAAAACTAGAAGATAATTTTTTCTTTAGAATTTATGAATATAAGTGAAAACGAAAGGCGTAAAACTCATTGTGATTTACATAATTTGATTTTTTAAACTCGTTTTCTTCAACTCACCAATTTTTTGTTTTTTTGCTTGTCTCATAAATTTGTTCAATTTATGAGTCATTTTTTTTAACCCCTTCCGGATGTTTAACTACTTCCAAATTTAATTAGTATATACACTTCAGATAACAGAGCAATAATAGACCCTCTATAGAAACTTTTCATGCTTTAATCAAGTGAAATTAATAAAAACAGCAACATTACATCAAGATTTTATCATGCAATGATTGCATCACAGCCGAGAGGGCACAGTAGTTAGAAATATAAAGTGCATTAACATTTGGAAAAGAATAAATACAATTTCACAATACGAAAATCGGAAGATTAAAAAGATAAAACTTTTCTTTTTCTTGAGAATATATAAATATAAAAGAAAATGAACTTTATCTTTTTAACTCACTAACTTTTTCTATTTATGAGTTTGTAACTCAGACCCAATTTGATATCTGCGTTATGTAAAACCCGATTAGTTTTCATCTTCTTGTTTTCCATTATGCTCATAGACAAAAATGTCTATTTTTTAGTCCATTCTGAAAAAACTCATAAATAGTTAATTTTGGTTTCATATCTAATTATAAATTTCAATTTTAATGTACAAAATCATATGAGGCAAAATGTATTCAAAATTGCGTGTGCTCACTTAAATGCTGGAGTAAAAGAGAATGACGAGAATGTCCCCAAGTATATTTTTGCAAGGGCTTGGCCAGATGAGCTTCTACACTATTTAGTAAAGGATGAAAAAATGGCTTTTGGTTCCTAATTTTCTGACACTATCCTTTTGATTCCTTATTTACTGACACTATCCTTATCCCCTTACTGTATAAAAAACGTTACGTGAATTTTACGAATTTTGCATGTTAAATAATTACATAAATGTAGAGCTGGTCCGCATTTTATGGAACACTGAAATAAGATGTTTCGGCTAAGACTACCATTAACTTGACTAAAAGTACTGAAATATAAGTAAAAGCATTCTCAACACATAATGTTTCTTCATCCTCATCATCCGTGTTTTTTTGGGATATGTTAATCGATGCCTTATTGCTCAAAGTTTTCGAGAGGAACACACGCGCAACGCAGATTTTCATTTTGAATCCCATGTTTGAATTGATTTCAAGAACTACAATCTTACAATACAGTGAATTTTGCTTATTCAAATTTTTCTAATGCATTTTGTGAGTGACAAGTAGTTTTCCTTCACGGTACATATCTACTATAAAGCACTTAGCTTGTCTGTATGTAGGGCGACCTGACCCACTTTTATAGAGGAAACTGGACCCGAGAGATCAGGAGGAGCCGAGAAGGCTCTATGTTAGCCATCTACTTGGCTAGTATATGAATTAACACAATATTTCAAATTCCAAAATAATATTTGAAAATCAAAAGGGAACTCTGGTGCAAAATGGATTACAATATTGGTTTCAATAGATTCTCTGACTTTTCTTACCTTTGCTGTGAATCACGGCTTTTATCCCCAAGTGGCGCGAAAAAGGCCATATTTTCGATTTTGCTGTCAAAGGAGCCCAAGGATTAGCACTCAGTCTCACACACTACTATGACCTCATCATTTTGGATTTAAATCTACCCACAATGGATGGCTTAGAAGTCTGCCAACATATTCGTAATAAGCTCGAACGTCATGTACCTATTCTGATGCTCACAGCCAGAGACACGATTGACGAAAAAGTGGCAGGATTTAATGTGGGAGCGGATGACTACTTAACCAAACCATTCTCTTTGCAGGAACTAGAAGTGAGGTGCTTGGCTTTATCTAATCGACATCGTTTAAACACCACGAGTACACTGAGCTTAGGATCACTTGCAATAGACAGAAAACGCAAACAAGTCACCCGGGAAGGTAGAATAATCGAGCTCAGTACCATGGGATATAAAATATTAACCATCTTAGCTGAAGCCTACCCTCAAGTTGTGACTCGCACAGAATTAAGTCAAAAGCTTTGGGCTGATGAGCCAACCCAATCCGACGCTATTCGCTCCCATATATACCAGTTGCGCAACGTCTTAGACAAACCCTTTTCATTTCCTATGTTAAAGACAATGTTCGGTGTTGGTTTCTCATTGGAACTTGAAGATAGTCAATCAGACAGCAAATCAGATGAAAAAAACAGTCACTAAGCATCGCAGTCTCAGCCGCCATATCGCAATTCAGTTTTGCTTTTACACCCTGGTTTTATCAGCGGTATATAGCATCATTTCTTTCTCTATGATTTATACTTTAGAAGACCGATTTATTGAAAAAGAAATTGGCGAAGAGGCGCTTTATCTGCATAGCCAGTACCTTGAAACGAAAAGCTGGCCTGAGCCTCGTTCTGACAACATAACATTGCACTTTTCCAAAGATACCTTTCCAGAAGATATCCGACAACAAGCATACGACCGTCCTATGGAAAAGGAGTTTTTTGGTCAAAATGAACGTCATTACCACGTTCTCAAGGTCGCGAATGACAACGATATCTATTTAGTCGCTGAAGTAAGTGACCTGCTTTTTGTGCGTCCGATACGCAACGATGTTATCGCTAATCTGGCCATCATTGCCCTAATAGTGAGTGCTATCGCTTGCACTATTGCATGGTTGATTGGACGACGCACCGCTGGCCCCCTCAAACGACTTGCTGCACTTGTGGGTGATGTGGCGCCAGAAAACATTCCAGATAAATTCGCGCACCTTTACCCAAAAAATGAAGTCGGTGTATTAGCGACAACCATCGAACAAACCCTGTACCGGATTTCACAGGCATTACAACGTGAAAAATGCTTTACCCGAGATGCCAGTCACGAACTACGCACTCCGTTAGCGATAATAAAGAATGCTGCTGAGCTGCAAATCAACTCCCCCTCAAACGATAGCAAAAATAAAGAACAGGCGAATCGCATTCTTGAGGCAGCGACGCAAATGGAAAAAACCGTGCAAACCTTATTGATGCTGGCTAGAGAAGACTATGCCAACTCGCCAGACTGTAAAACAGCGTTGATGCCAATTGTTGAACAATCGGTACTCGATAATAGATTGCAATTAGCTGACAAAGAAGTGGATGTGGTCATTGAGGACAGCTGCGAAGTCTATATCAATGCGCAACATGGCATGCTAAAAGTTTTATTAGATAACTTAATCAGCAACGCCTTCCAATACACTCATGAAGGCACCGTTACTATTAGTTACGTGGATGACAAGTTACTTGTGACAGATACAGGCCAGGGCATCGATACAAGTTTATCTCATAACATTACTGAACCTGCGGTCAAAAGCAGCCAAAGCACGGGGTTTGGCTTTGGCCTATCTATTGTAAAACGATTATGTGAGCACCATGGCTGGGTGCTGGAGGTAACCAGTAACGAAGCTAACGGCGAAACAGGTAACGCACAAGGACAAGGTGCAGAAGTTGCATCAACAAGAGGAGGCAGACAAGCACACCCACCAATTGTTGAAAAAGTAATTTACAAAAAATTAAACAAAAAAGAAAAGAAACTAGCATTATGTTCTGCAATTGCAGCTACTGCATCAAAAGAAATTGTTGCATCAAGAGGACATAAAGTTGAAGGCATAGAATCATTCCCAATCATAGTATCAGATGACATAGAATCAATTAGTAAAACAAATGAAATGACCAAAGTCTTAGATGCATTGAAATTAACAGCAGACGTAGAAAGATTGAACTCTAGAAAACCACGTTCTGGACAATCAAGACTTAGAGGTAGAACAAAGAAAGTCGGAAAAAGCGTACTGTTTGTTACTGCAAATGCATCAAACCTTGCTAAAGCAGCAGGTGCATTACCAGGAGTGGAAGTAAAAAGTGTCAAAGAATTAAGCGTCCTAGATTTAGCTCCAGGTTCTGATCCAATTAGATTAACCGTATATTCCAAATCAGCAATAGAAGAAATTGGAAAAATAAAATCAACACATCTAGAAGTAATGGTGAAATCACAATGAATGTAGATCAAGCAATGAAAATAATCGTCAAACCATACATTACAGAGAAGACATTTGCAATGATCGAAAATGAAAGTAAGATTTGTTTCATAGTAGAAAAAACTGCAAACAAAACAGAAATTTCAGAAGCAGTTAAAGCTCTTTACAATCAAAAAACAATAAAGATCAACACAGCAAGAACAATTTACGGCAAGAAAGCTTTTGTTCAGTTTGAAAACACCGAAAAAGCCAGAGATTTGGCAACAAAGATAGGAATGCTATAATATGGACCATAAAACTCGAAGAACACTAACAGAGGAGAAGAAGAATGGTTAAAGAATTTCTATACAGAGGTATTCCACAAGAGGAATTAGATAATCTATCTCTAGAAAAATTATTCATGGGTACGTGTTCTTGGAGGGAGGGAATTTAGTGATTCTTAGTTAAGAGGGGTGGTTTGTGCTAGAAGCTTAGGAAAGTACATTTTTAAACCCTAGTTTTAGAAGTCTCATTACTTTCTTTCTGATCCTTTTGGGGCAATGGGGGGAGGCATGTAAATTAATTTTCAAAGCTTCTCTTTGAATTAATTTTTGCATGCGCTTTGAAAACAAATTAGATGTGTACCTGTTCTTGGAGGAAGGTAATTAATGGTTCTTCGTTAACAGGTGTGGTTTGTCCTAGAAGCTTAGGAAAGTACATTTTTAGACCCTTGTTTTTGAAGTCTCGACATTTTCTTTCTGATTTGGAGCAATGGGGGGGGGAGGCATGTAAATTAATTTTCAAAGCTCCTCTTTGCACAAAAGTAAAGAGAGATTTGAAAACTCAATGAGACATGGATTTACTCAGATAAGACCTTGAAATGACATTATCCTAGTATCAAAAAAGACCATATAAGTAGGAGCTTATTTTGGCGCAGAAGAAATCTGGAAAAATACAGTAAATCGGCGTAGCATGTAAAATATGCGAAATTACAGTAACAATCTCAAGATCACTTCGCCAGCCAAAGCAGAATAAATTGTGGAGTTTATTAAATCAGGAATCGTTACATCAAAAGAATTAAATGTTTTCAGGCACTCCAAGAGTTTATTTTTATTTGATTGTTGCTTAAACTTGACGCATTTATTTTCTTTAATAAATTTGCTCTTTTGAAGTTTCAATCATTATCAAGATTGCCCAATATTACACTAGCTGGTAGTTTCCCAGTCAGTTTCTATGGACCAGTTCCTTTCGAATATTAAATAAAAAAACAAGTTTTTTTTACTGCAAGTAAGGAGCGACATTAAAACTTGAAACGGACAGAAATTATTCTGTATATGAAATTGGTTGTCCTCTTCGCGACGCCTCACTCTTTACGCTAAAATTTAACTCTTTGTCACAACTCTACGAGAACATTAGATCTTATCATATATCCAGATGGGACAACACATGTTTCAGCAGAAATTGATATGGATCCACTAGCTACAGATTATGAACTTGAATTATTTGGTAGTACAGTTGACAACTTTGTTGCTGTAGGAGAGGATGAATTCTTGTTAGAGTCTGATGTTATTGGTAATTCGGCGTTAATTGAAACTTTTGGGTCTTCAGTTATTTCTGTACAATATGATATTCACGATTTAGTATCCAAACAAGGTAGAATTTGGACATTTTCTCTAGATACTGCTTCTGATTTTACATTACTTTTACCACAAAATTCTGTTATAGTTACTATGACAAACATTCCAATTGATAGTAAGATTATCAATGAACAAAATTTGTTAACTCTATCTAGTGGTAGTACTGAAATTGATTATATCTTTGGAACATCTTCACCACCAGTAACAAACCCGCCAGTAACAAACCCGCCAGTAACAAACCCGCCAGTAACAAACCCGCCAGTAACAAACCCTGAATCTTCATTTACTGATTTAATTCCACTTGCAATAATTGGTAGTGCTGTTGGAATTGGTGCAGCAGCATATTTTATGAAGAAAAGAAATACATCAACATCATCTGTTGTACTTGAAACAGAAACTATTTCTGATTCTAAATCTGATGTTACCTCTCTTGATACTGAAACAATCTTCAAACTTAAACCAGATATTCGTGAAGATGACAAAGAAATAGTGAAGTTTATCTCTAATAACGGAGGTCAAGTACTTGAAAGTGATTTGAGAAAAAAATTCCTACAACCAAGAACTACAATGTGGAGAGCTGTTAAGAGATTAGAACGTCATGGTATTATTGAAATTGAAAAGAAAGATATGCAGAATTTGGTAAAACTACGAAAAGATATGGAGGAAGAAGAATGAAAACATTAGCATTATTTACAATATTTGTATTAATTTTTGGAACTGCATCTACTTCATTTAGTAATAATGCATATGCACAAAATGATCCTTCTATACTATTACGTATTGCCACACAAGCTGACAATCAAATTCTCCATCAACTAGATAGAATCTATGGAGATTCAATTCCATCTGATGTAGATGAATTATATCAAAAAGGTCACACTGCAGTACAATCATTAGAAGATTCACTACCTGATGATATAGAACAAGCAAAAGAAAATTTCCTTATTGCAATGAAATCATTTAAACAAATTACAAGAATGATTTCTGAACCTAATGGAGAATCAAAAAATGTTTCATCTGAC